>CM030321.1:837643263-837894980 GCA_002915635.3 Ambystoma mexicanum | reverse complement strand
AAGTTCCCGCGCCGACAAGGAAGGACGGACTCGGATCTGGACTGACATCGTGACTGCCATCAACGCGGAGGGGGTGGCAGTCCGGGACTTACAACATGTCAGGAAGCGCTGGGAGGACTTCAGGTCCAGGACCCTGAACAAGGCCCGGCGCCTCTTGAAGGCAGCGGATGCCAAGGGGCGCCGGGGCCACTTGTCGGAAGAACAGATGGGGGTCCTGGAACGCATATCCCCAGCGCTCCACGTCCAGGTCCTAGAGAAGCAGACCCGTCTGGAGTCGAGCGGTGAGTGTACATGCATCCTGATTGTGAGCAGTGCGTGTGGTGATTATTCGGTATGTGCAGGTTTGCACATCTGTTTGTATGGGGTCGAGTATGGGTGGGGGTGTACAGGGCCGTGGGCTGACACATGCGAGGGCTGTAATGTGTGAGACATGGATGGTGCTTGTGTGTGTAGGCTTGCATGGCAAATGCAGTTGTGCGTGCACACATGTTTGGATGAATGTGTATGTAAGTAGACATGTCCGTGATGTCACGCATGTATGTTGTTTCGGCTGCATGTATGAGCACTGTGTACATGTGCATGTGTGTGTATTTGACAAGGGTGCAACAGTGATGCAACATGGATGCATGTGACAGCGGTATGTGGAAGCCTGATTGGCAGATGTGACATGGATGCCCGTCTGAACAGTGCGACACTTGGCCGAGGTGTACACATGCATGCAAGTGTGGTGGTGTGTGTACAATGTGTGGTGCACTTCCTGTGTTGCATGTGATGTCTGGCTCACCTTTGGCTGCTGATGCTGTTGTATGTGTATGGATGGTGGGGCAGTTGCGATATGGCTGTGGTATGGCTCATGTGTGCGAGTTGCAATGACATGTGTGTTGGGGATTGTGATGACATGTCTGAGGTTTGCCAATGCCACTCATGTGCAACTGTCATGTGTGTATGTGTCCATTGTACAGTGCCTGATGCCTGTGTTTTGTTTCTCCCTGTCTGCAGCGTCAACTGATGAAGAGGGCGGAGAAGGTGCTGTGGAGCACAGCGGCGGGGATCCGACCGCCAGCCGGAGACGCAAGGCCCGGCTCCCCTCCCGTGTTGTCATCTCGTCGGGGAGTGAGGAGTCCGGTGCCGCGTCCCAGGCCGCAGCTGCCGGGGAGGTCCAAGAGGCGGAGGTTGCAGTTGGACTCCTCGCAGCAGAAGGGGCAGCTGGGACCCCACAGGGCCCAACAGGGGAAGATGGCACGGAGTCATCCAGGTTGGTGGGGGTTTGGTGGAGGAGGAGGCCGTGCAAGCACCAGAGACGGGGTCTGGAGGTGGGGATCCCACTGGTGCTAGTGGTGCAGTGCAGGACCAGGGACAGGAGGCAGCACAGGCCGCCGCGGAGGTGCCTGTGTGCAATCCTGTCCCCGATCCTGTCCCTGCATCATCTTGCACCAGCAGGGATGCCTACGTCCAGACCCGTTTTCAGGCAGGGGATGAGCTGACGTCAACTGGCCTTCCTCTGCCTGCGGACGTGGCTATCCAGGTCCGGGTTGAGCCTGTCCTGGCTGGTGTGGCGTTGCGTCAACGGGCCAATGCGAGGTGACCTGCAGTCTTTTCATGGAGAGACTGCACGTCATCTCGAATGGCTCGTTGACCACGTCAGCCTGCTGGGACAGGTCACCCAGGCCGGATTCCTCCGTCTGATGGGGCTTGCTCCGACCCCCTCCTCAACTGGACCCCCTACGCGCCAGTCGTCCTCTGTGCCATCTTCCCACCATCAGTCACCTGGGTGCCCTGTGGAGCTGCCTCTGACGGTGCGGCCAGGCTGGTGGAGGAGGCATCCCTGCCACAGTCGGGAGTCGGACGTCCAGCAGGGGTGGCCACATCAACAACTGCACCCCCAGCCGGCGGAGGATGTGCAGGCAGCAGGAGGCAGTGCACGGGCAGAGGCAGAGCAGCAGCAGCAGCAACATGGTGGGAGCCATGAAGGCTCGGGGCTTTCGACATCGGAGGGGCAGGCATCGGCCGGAGGCAGGGGGACCCAGGACAGAGAGTGTCTTCCGTGTGGCAGCGGTTGGGCCACGCCATAGGTGCGAGAGCGGCGGCGGGCGGAAGAGGCGCGGCTCACAATGGTCAGGGCGGAGAACTCCATGCGGAGGGCCCTGAGGCGGGCCGAGTGCCTCGAGGCAATCCGCAGGGGTTGGAGGAGGACACGGCGTCGTCCCTGCGGACCCTCGGGCCATGGAACTGGACCGCCTCCGGGACATCGAACAGGAGTTCGATGATGCCCTGGCCCGGGACACCACAGAGTGAGCCGCTGGACTTGCCCGCCGCCTTTGTATATAGTTCTTTAGTTTTAGGTTTCCTTTCTTTCTTATTATGATTTGGAGTCGACGGACACTGCTCCACTTTTTGTATATAGTTGATTTTTAGGTAGGTTTTTTAGTAGGTTTCCTTTGTTCAGTTGGGCTCATGGACCCTTGTTATTTTTGTACATAGTTCTTTATTGCATGGAGATTTTTTTACATTTGACTTTGGACAAAATTTTTTTCGATTTGGATTTCAAGTTTATTTTTCATACGGACATGCAGCTTATTTTTTCTCATTCACATTGTAGTTTGTTTTCTTTCTTTAGCATTTCTTATTTTTTTCAATACAATTTTGTTTGCATACTTCACTGTGTGGTATCATCTCATTGGTTTCATGCATGTCATGTTGTGTGTTTTCCCATTCAATTGCAACCATTGTGTGTGACGGACATGGGTTCATTAGCTTCATGAACATTGGGGGTGTAACATGTGATTTCCATTTCCATGTGGGTGAATGGGTTACTTGGTAGGGCTTTTTGGCTGTGGAGGCTGACCATTACGCACATGATTGGGGATTGTGAGGACCTGGTGGGGCTGCCCATGGTGGCAGGGGGTGGGGGTGGTGGGAGACATGAGTGGGGGCCTGGTGGAGGGTGCCCCTGCACTGCGGGGGGTGGGGGTGGTGGGAGACATGAGTGGGGGCCTGGTGGAGGGTGCCCTGCACTGCTGGGGGTGGGGGTGGAGGGAGACATGAGTGGGGGCCTGGTGGAGGGTGACCCTGGTGCTGGGGTGGGGGTGGTGGGAGACATGAGTGGGGGCCTGGTGGAGGCTGCCCTGGTGGCTGGGGGTGGGGGTGGTGTGGAGACATGAGTGGGGCCTGGTGGAGGGTGCCCCTGGTGCTGGGGGGTGGGGTGGTGGGAGACATGAGTGGGGGCCTGGTGGAGGCTGCCCCTGCACTGCTGGGGGTGGGGGTGGTGGGAGACATGAGTGGGGGCCTGGTGGAGGGTGCCCCTGCACTGCTGGGGGGTGGGGGTGGTGGGAGACATGAGTGGGGGCCTGGTGGAGGCTGCCCCTGGTGGCTGGGGGTGGGGGTGGTGGAGACATGAGTGGGGGCCTGGTGGAGGGTGCCCCTGCACTGCTGGGGGTGGGGGTGGTGGGAGACATGAGTGGGGGCCTGGTGGAGGGTGCCCCTGCACTGCTGGGGGTGGGGTGGTGGGAGACATGAGTGGGGGCCTGGTGGAGGCTGCCCCTGGTGGCTGGGGGTGGGGGTGGTGGGAGACATGAGTGGGGGCCTGGTGGAGGGTGCCCCATGCACTGCTGGGGGTGGGGGTGGCAGGGGGACATGAGTGGGGCCTGGTGGATGCTGCCCGCTGGCTGGGGGCCGGAGACTCCCGACTGGAAAATTCCATCGCTCCACAGCCCAGCCCCAGGAACCCAGTTGCCCACCCACTCCTGCCTCTGGGGTTGTCATGTCGGGGCAAACACCATCTGTGACCACTGACAACCCCCGGCCAGAGAGGCAGAGGGGCACCAGCTTCAGTGCCACCGAAGTTGGTGTCCTGGTGGAGCAAGTCCCGGGGCAGTATGATGCCCTCTTCGGAAGTTCCCGCGCCGACAAGGAAGGACGGACTCGGATCTGGACTGACATCGTGACTGCCATCAACGCGGAGGGGGTGGCAGTCCGGGACTTACAACATGTCAGGAAGCGCTGGGAGGACTTCAGGTCCAGGACCCTGAACAAGGCCCGGCGCCTCTTGAA
The DNA here is from genome assembly GCA_002915635.3 of Ambystoma mexicanum. Lineage (NCBI taxonomy): Eukaryota > Metazoa > Chordata > Amphibia > Caudata > Ambystomatidae > Ambystoma > Ambystoma mexicanum. The sequence goes on along the minus strand of CM030321.1, from coordinate 837,890,930 downwards.
GGCAGCGGATGCCAAGGGGCGCCGGGGCCACTTGTCGGAAGAACAGATGGGGGTCCTGGAACGCATATCCCCAGCGCTCCACGTCCAGGTCCTAGAGAAGCAGACCCGTCTGGAGTCGAGCGGTGAGTGTACATGCATCCTGATTGTGAGCAGTGCGTGTGGTGATTATTCGGTATTGTGCAGGTTGCACATCTGTTTGTATGGGGTCGAGTATGGGTGGGGGTGTACAGGGCCGTGGGGCTGACACATGCGAGGGCTGTAATGTGTGAGACATGGATGGTGCTTGTGTGTGTAGGCTTGCATGGCAAATGCAGTTGTGCGTGCACACATGTTTGTATGAATGTGTATGTAAGTAGACATGTCCGTGATGTCACGCATGTATGTTGTTTTCGGCTGCATGTATGAGCACTGTGTACATGTGCATGTGTGTGTATTTGACAAGGGTGCAACAGTGATGCAACATGGATGCATGTGACAGCGGTATGTGGAAGCCTGATTGGCAGATGTGACATGGATGCCCGTCTGAACAGTGCGACACTTGGCAGAGGTGTAGCACATGCATGCAAGTGTGGTGGTGTGTGTACATGTGTGGTGCACTTCCTGTGTTGCATGTGATGTCTGGCTCACCTTTGGCTGCTCATGCTGTTGTATGTGTATGGATGGTGGTGGCAGTTGCGATATGGCTGTGGTATGGCTCATGTGTGCGAGTTGCAATGACATGTGTGTTGGGGATTGTGATGACATGTCTGAGGTTTGCCAATGCCACTCATGTGCAACTGTCATGTGTGTATGTGTCCATTGTACAGTGCCCTGATGCCTGTGTTTTGTTTCTCCCTGTCTGCAGCGTCAACTGATGAAGAGGGCGGAGAAGGTGCTGTGGAGCACAGCGGCGGGGATCCGACCGCCAGCCGGAGACGCAAGGCCCGGCTCCCCTCCCGTGTTGTCATCTCGTCGGGAGTGAGGAGTCCGGTGCCGCGTCCCAGGCCGCAGCTGCCGGGGGAGGTCCAAGAGGCGGAGGTTGCAGTTGGACTCCTCGGCAGCAGAAGGGGCAGCTGGGACCCCACAGGGCCCAACAGGGGAAGATGGCACGGAGTCATCCAGGTTGGTGGGGGGTTTGGTGGAGGAGGAGGCCGTGCAAGCACCAGAGACGGGGTCTGGAGGTGGGGATCCCACTGGTGCTAGTGGTGCAGTGCAGGACCAGGGACAGGAGGCAGCACAGGCCGCCGCGGAGGTGCCTGTGTGCAATCCTGTCCCCGATCCTGTCCCTGCATCATCTTGCACCAGCAGGGATGCCTACGTCCAGACCGTTTCAGGCAGGGATGAGCTGACGTCAACTGGCCTTCCTCTGCCTGCGGACGTGGCCATCCAGGTCCGGGTTGAGCCTGTCCTGGCTGGTGTGGCGTTGCGTCAACGGGCCATGCGAGGTGACCTGCAGTCTTTTCATGGAGAGACTGCACGTCATCTCGAATGGCTCGTTGACCACGTCAGCCTGCTGGGACAGGTCACCCAGGCCGGATTCCTCCGTCTGATGGGGCTTGCTCCGACCCCCTCCTCAACTGGACCCCTACGCGCCAGTCGTCCTCTGTGCCATCTTCCCACCCATCAGTCACCTGGGTGCCCTGTGGAGCTGCCTCTGACGGTGCGGCCAGGCTGGTGGAGGAGGCATCCCTGCCACAGTCGGGAGTCGGACGTCCAGCAGGGGTGGCCACATCAACAAGTGCACCCCAGCCGGCGGAGGATGTGCAGGCAGCAGGAGGCAGTGCACGGGCAGAGGCAGAGCAGCAGCAGCAGCAACATGGTGGGAGCCATGAAGGCTCGGGGCTTTCGACATCGGAGGGGCAGGCATCGGCCGGAGGGCAGGGGGACCCAGGACAGAGAGTGTCTTCCGTGTGGCAGCGGTTGGGCCACGCCATAGGTGCGGAGCGGCGGCGGGCGGAAGAGGCGCGGCTCACAATGGTCAGGGCGGAGAACTCCATGCGGAGGGCCCTGAGGCGGGCCGAGTGCCTCGAGGCAATCCGCAGGGGGTTGGAGGAGGACACGGCGTCGTCCCTGCGGACCCTCGGGGCCATGGAACTGGACCGCCTCCGGGACATCGAACAGGAGTTCGATGATGCCCTGGCCCGGGACACCACAGAGTGAGCCGCTGGACTTGCCCGCCGCCTTTGTATATAGTTCTTTAGTTTTAGGTTTCCTTTCTTTCTTATTATGATTTGGAGTCGACGGACACTGCTCCACTTTTTGTATATAGTTGATTTTTAGGTAGGTTTTTTAGTAGGTTTCCTTTGTTCAGTTGGGCTCATGGACCCTTGGATAGTTTTGTACATAGTTCTTCATTGGATTGATTTTTTTTACATTTGACTTTGGACAACATTTTTTTGATTGTGATTTCCAGTTTTGTGTTTTTATACGGACATGCAGCTTATTTTTTCTCATTCACATTGTAGTTTGTTTCTTTCTTTAGCATTCTTTATTTTTTTCAATACAATTTTGTTTGCATACTTCACTGTGTGGTATCATCTCATTGGTTTCATGCATGTCATGTTGTGTGTTTTCCCATTCAATTGCAACCATTGTGTGTGACGGACATGGTTCATTAGCTTCATGAACATTGGGTGTAACATGTGATTTCCATTTCCATGTGGGTGAATGGTTACTTGGTAGGGCTTTTTGGCTGTGGAGGCTGACCATTACGCACATGATTGGGGATTGTGAGGACCTGGTGGGGGCTGCCCATGGTGGCAGGGGGGTGGGGGTGGTGGGAGACATGAGTGGGGGCCTGGTGGAGGCTGCCCCTGCACTGCTGGGGGGTGGGGGTGGTGGGAGACATGAGTGGGGGCCTGGTGGAGGTGCCCTGGTGGCTGGGGGGTGGGGTGGTGGGGGACATGAGTGGGGGCCTGGTGGAGGGTGCCCTGGATGCTGGGGGGGGGGTGGTGGGAGACATGAGTGGGGGCCTGGTGGAGGGTGCCCCTGGGTGCTGGGGGGTGGGGTGGTGGGAGACATGAGTGGGCCTGGTGGAGGGTGCCCCTGGTGGCTGGGGTGGGGTGGTGGGAGACATGAGTGGGGGCCTGGTGGAGGCTGCCCCTGCACTGCTGGGGGGTGGGGTGGTGGGAGACATGAGTGGGGCCTGGTGGAGGTGCCCCTGCACTGCTGGGGGTGGGGGTGGTGGGAGACATGAGTGGGGGCCTGGTGGAGGCTGCCCCTGGCTCTGCTGGGGGTGGGGGTGGTGGGAGACATGAGTGGGGGCCTGGTGGAGGTGCCCCTGGTGGCTGGGGGGTGGGGTGGTGGGTGAGGGACATGAGTGGGGCCTGGTGGAGGTGCCCCTGCACTGCTGGGGGTGGGGGTGGTGGAGACATGAGTGGGGGCCTGGTGGAGGGTGCCCCTGGTGGCTGGGGGGTGGGGGTGGTGGGAGACATGAGTGGGGGCCTGGTGGAGGCTGCCCCTGCACTGCTGGGGGTGGGGTGCAGGAGGACATGAGTGGGGGCCTGGTGGAGGGTGCCCCTGCACTGCTGGGGGTGGGGGTGGTGGGAGACATGAGTGGGGGCCTGGTGGAGGGTGCCCTGGTGGCTGGGGGTGGGGGTGGTGGGAGACATGAGTGGGGGCCTGGTGGAGGGTGCCCCTGCTGGCTGGGGGTGGGGGTGGTGGGAGACATGAGTGGGGGCCTGGTGGAGGGTGCCCCTGGTGGCTGGGGGGTGGGGTGGTGGAGACATGAGTGGGGGCCTGGTGGAGGCTGCCCCTGCACTGCTGGGGGGTGGGGGTGGGGGACATGAGTGGGGGCCTGGTGGAGGGTGCCCCTGCACTGCTGGGGGGTGGGGGTGGTGGGAGACATGAGTGGGGGCCTGGTGGAGGCTGCCCCTGGTGGCTGGGGGGGGGTGGTGGGAGACATGAGTGGGGGCCTGGTGGAGGTGCCCCTGCACTGCTGGGGGTGGGGGTGGTGGGAGACATGAGTGGGGGCCTGGTGGAGGCTGCCCCTGCACTGCTGGGGGGTGGGGGTGGTGGGAGACATGAGTGGGGGCCTGGTGGAGGGCTGCCCCTGGTGGCTGGGGTGGGGTGGTGGGAGACATGAGTGGGGGCCTGGTGGAGGCTGCCCTGGTGGCTGGGGGGTGGGGTGGTGGGAGACATGAGTGGGGCCTGGTGGAGGCTGCCCTGCACTGCTGGGGGTGGGGGTGGTGGGAGACATGAGTGGGGGCCTGGTGGAGGGTGCCCCTGGTGGCTGGGGGGTGGGGGTGGTGGGAGACATGAGTGGGGGCCTGGTGGAGGGTGCCCCTGCACTGCTGGGGTGGGGGGTGGTGGGAGACATGAGTGGGGCCTGGTGGAGGCTGCCCCTGGTGCTGGGGGTGGGGTGGTGGAGACATGAGTGGGGCCTGGTGGAGGCTGCCCCTGCACTGCTGGGGGGTGGGGGTGGTGGGAGACATGAGTGGGGCCTGGTGGAGGCTGCCCTGCACTGCTGGGGGTGGGGGTGGTGGGAGACATGAGTGGGGGCCTGGTGGAGGGTGCCCCTGCACTGCTGGGGGTGGGGGTGGTGGAGACATGAGTGGGGGCCTGGTGGAGGGTGCCCCTGCACTGCTGGGGGGTGGGGTGGTGGGAGACATGAGTGGGGGCCTGGTGGAGGGTGCCCCTGCACTGCTGGGGGTGGGGTGGTGGGAGACATGAGTGGGGGCCTGGTGGAGGCTGCCCCTGGTGGCTGGGGGGTGGGGTGGTGGGAGACATGAGTGGGGGCCTGGTGGAGGCTGCCCTGGTGGCTGGGGGGTGGGGTGGTGGGAGACATGAGTGGGGGCCTGGTGGAGGCTGCCCCTGGTGGCTGGGGGTGGGGGTGGTGGGAGACATGAGTGGGGGCCTGGTGGAGGGTGCCCCTGGTGGCTGGGGGTGGGGTGGTGGGAGACATGAGTGGGGGCCTGGTGGAGGTGCCCTGCACTGGCTGGGGGGTGGGGTGGTGGGAGACATGAGTGGGGGCCTGGTGGAGGCTGCCCTGCACTGCTGGGGGGGGGGGTGGTGGGAGACATGAGTGGGGGCCTGGTGGAGGGTGCCCCTGGTGGCTGGGGGGTGGGGTGGTGGGAGACATGAGTGGGGGCCTGGTGGAGGGTGCCCCTGCTGGCTGGGGGGTGGGGTGGTGGGAGACATGAGTGGGGGCCTGGTGGAGGCTGCCCCTGCACTGCTGGGGGGTGGGGGTGGTGGGAGACATGAGTGGGGGCCTGGTGGAGGGTGCCCCTGGTGGCTGGGGGGGTGGGGTGGTGGGAGACATGAGTGGGGGCCTGGTGGAGGCTGCCCCTGCACTGCTGGGGTGGGGGTGGTGGGAGACATGAGTGGGGGCCTGGTGGAGGGTGCCCCTGCACTGCTGGGGGTGGGGTGGTGGAGACATGAGTGGGGGCCTGGTGGAGGGTGCCCTGCACTGCTGGGGGGTGGGGGTGGTGGGAGACATGAGTGGGGGCCTGGTGGAGGTGCCCCTGGCTGGGGGGTGGGGTGGTGGGAGACATGAGTGGGGGCCTGGTGGAGGGTGCCCCTGCACTGCTGGGGGTGGGGGTGGTGGGAGACATGAGTGGGGGCCTGGTGGAGGGTGCCCCTGGTGGCTGGGGGGTGGGGTGGTGGGAGACATGAGTGGGGGCCTGGTGGAGGCTGCCCCTGCACTGCTGGGGGGGTGGTGGTGGTGGGAGACATGCATTGTTGATCAGTAGTGCAAGGTGACATGTGGGTTGGCTGAGGGGCATGCCGATGGTGGATGGGCTGCCTGCGGGACATGAGCAGGGTGCAGGGTAGTCCCCGTGGTGTGGGCTGCCTGCAGGGCCGTGGAGGTTGTGGAGCATACACCTGGGAGGACCCACACAGCCAATTCACGTGTAGTACTCCCCAGAACCCCTGAAATACACATACCCTGCAGAAATCGCGTGTGGAACTTCCCGCGCACCCCTGGAATACACATACCCTGCTGAAATCGCGTGTGGAACTTCCCGCGCACCCCTGGAATACACGTACCCTGCTTGCACGGGGCCAATCGCGTGTGGAACTTCCCGCGCACCCCTGGAATACACGTACCCTGCTTGCACGGGGCCAATCACGTGAGAGACTTCACGCGAACCCCTGAAATACACGTAGCCCGCTCCCCCGGCCCGATCGCGTGAGAAAGTTCACGCGAACCCCTGTAATACACGTAGCCCGCTCCCCCAGGCCCGATCGCGTGAGAAACTTCACGCGAACCCCTGAAATACACGTAGCCCGCTCCCCCAGGCCCGATCGCGTGAGAAACTTCACGCGAACCCCTGAAATACACGTAGCCCGCTCCCCCAGGCCCGATCGCGTGAGAAAGTTCACGCGAACCCCTGTAATACACGTAGCCCGCTCCCCCAGGCCCGATCGCGTGTGGAACTTCCCGCGCACCCCTGAAATACACATACCTTGCTCGCACTGGGCCAATCGCGTGTGGAACTTCCCGCGCACCCCTGAAATACACGTTCCCCGCTTGGCGTTTGCTGTTTGCCAGCCCGGTGAACTGGTCCAGGGTTAGCGCAGCCCTTTGCGATGATTTAGCGATTTTGATGGCTTTTCCTGCGCGAGGGCGTTCTGGGGCGTTACTGGCCGCTGCTGCAGGGTCGCTGCGATTCTCTGCGCCACGGCTGGTTTGGGAGCCTAAAATCCATGAATACGCTGTGCGCGGAAATCGGTTTTAGCGCACGTGCCTGGCGCAGTCAATCGCACGCGGACACTCTGCGCCAGCCGCTTGCGACACTTTTCTGCGAAATTCTATGAATTACCCTCATAGTGTTTTTTGGAATAAGACTACAATTGGACTACTGTGCTGGAATGGTGCTGGAATGGTGAAATTCACTATAAACTCACAGGAAGATCCACATGAAGATCCACAAGAATTTCTAATGTACTTACTTACTACAAGTACTGGAAAACAAAAACATACCTATAAATGAAATCTTTCAGATTTCATACATGTGGAAACATACATGCACTCTCTGCAACAATGTGACACAAGAAGAAATCCCCAATGAACGCTTCATGTATATATCAATACCAAATTGTGAATCCATTCCATTTCAGCAACTTGTACAAAATGCAAACCATGGTAGATTATGCTCTACCTGCAATTCAGATAATCGCTCCACGTTAGTAATACAAACACATAGTAAATACGTAATACTAATGCTTCTACGTTACAATGCAGATGGTACCAAAAACAACTGCAAGCTGACTGGATTCACACATGGTCAAATATCACTTGGTAAGAAAACCTTCACAACAATAGGTATAATCTACCACGCAGGAGCCACAACCAATTCAGGGCACTACACTGCATATATAAAAAAGAAATGTGGATGGTTTGAATGTAATGATAGTACCATTACTCTAAAGCAGAGATTACCAGCAAATCTTACAAACGCTTATTTTGATGTTCTTAAAACCAAAATTTGATAAATAAACTGTATTTAAACCTTTAAAGAAATTTTGTGTTACAAAAATATAAACTGTTAGAATACTCCAAAAGCTATCTAACTGCTCAAGATTCTACAACAACTAATCAGATAAATGAATACCACTAAATTAGACCAAAAAATACACAGTTAGAATACACCAATTGGTATCTAACTGTCCCAAAATTATAAATGTGTGTAAAAATAATATAAACTGTTAGAATACTCCAAAAGCTATCTAACAGCTCAAAGATTCTACAACAACTAATCAGATAAATGAATACCACTAAATTAGGCCAAAAAATACACAGTTAGAATACGCCAATTGGTATCTAACTGTCCCAAAATTGAACAATATCCAAATAGGTAAATCAAAACCACTAAAATATATTAAAAAAATAGACAGTTAGAATATTCCAATTGGTATCTAACTGCTCCAAAATTTTATAATATCAAAACAAATGAAGAATCTGTTACTGCTCCAAAAAAAATACAACAAAGCAAAGTATAAAACATTATCCAGAAACAACAAGTGAACACTGAAAACAAACAAACAAATAAACTGTAGCATAACAGAAAAAGGTTTTTTTTTTAATCCAACATGGATTTTTTTTTCTCCCACAGACCCAATGATTTTAGCAACAAATACAGAAACTGAGCAAATTGCACAGTACTCTGATTTGTACTCTACTAAATATGAGGGTCGAAAAAAAATAAAAGTATATTGCTTATACAATGTAATAGGTCATTACAAAATACTAATACTAATATGCTATTTTCTTATATCACAGAAATGAAGAAGAAAAACATGGACTCCCATTACTAGACCAAACAGTAAGTATACAATAATAAGGACAACCATAGCAGCATATCACATCCATAGTATCTAATACCTTTGTTCCTTATACATTTGTTTTTCACCCAAAGTTATAAGCAAATATGAATGTGATATGCTGCGGTGGTTGTTGCCAGGGCATACAATCTTGGGTGCATGGCCAAATGGCCATGCACCCACGACTCTATGCCCTGGCAACAACCACCGCAGCATATCACATCCATAGAGTCAAACATTTCATTGATGATCTATGGGAAACTTTTAATGTCCGCGAACAATGTGAGTGTTCTTAGAACACTTTGAACTTGCCAGCGAACAATACAGACACCGTTTTCAGGACACCCCCTACGAACATTTCAGAACAACGCGATAGTTCTTACAACACTTTCAACTTAACAACTAACAATACGGACAGCATTCTAAGGACACCCCCTACGAACATTCCAGGACACCGGGAGTGTTCTTAGAAGCGCCTTCAGAACACCACCATCTTGTTTATTTGTGAACATTTCAGGACACCGCGAGTGTTCTTAGGACACATTCAACTTGACAAAGAACAATACGGACAGCGTCCTCAGGACACCCCCTACGAACACTCCCCGGACACCGCGAGTGTTCTTAGAAGCGTCTTCAGAACACCCCCATTTTGTTTATTTGCAAACATTTCAGGACACCGCGAGTGTTCTTAGGACACATTCAACTTGACAGAGAACAATACGAACAGCGTCCTCAGGACACCCCCTACGAACACTCCCCGGACACTGCAAGTGTTCTTAGAAGCCTCTTCAGAACACCACCATCTTGTTTATTTGCAAACATTTCAGTACACCGCGAGTGTTCTTAGGACACATTCAACTTGACAGAGAACAATACGGACAGCGTCCTCAGGACACCCCCTACGAACACTCCCCGGACACCGCGAGTGGTCTTAGAAGCGTCTTCAGAACACCCCCATTTTGTTTATTTGCGAACATTTCAGGACAACGCGAGTGTTCTTAGGACAGACTCAACTTCACAGAGAACAATACGGACAGCGTCCTCAGGACACCCCCTACGAACACTCCCCGGACAACGCGAGTGTTCTTAGAAGCGTCTTCAGAACACCCCCATTTTGTTTATTTGCGAACATTTCAGGACACCACACGTGTTCTTAGAACACATTCAACTTGACAGAGAACAATACGGACAGCGTCCTCAGGACACCACCTACGAACACTCCCCGGACACCGCGAGTGTTCTTAGAACAGTTTCACTTTGCTTGCGAACAAAACGGACACATATTGACTCCTTAGAACACTCCCTAGTCAGTTTATTTAGAACATTTCAGAACACCCATGATGTCTGGAAATAAATCGAACACAAAAAGAACGTCTAACACATAAAAAACACAACTTTCATCCTATCTCACACACTCCCACCCTCCCCAAACACTCCTACACACCAACACACTCTACAAAATACACATTTTGAACAAAGTTTCACCGCGCTGTCCGGGGACGTCCGTGAATCCAATATGGCGGACGCTACCGAAAAATCTGATGCGCTTCACGCTCCACGCCGTCCAATCAGCGAACACTTTGCATGTCCGCGAACATCACGCAAGACGATTGGCCAATCAGGACACTTTCCGCAGAGCGAACAGGGAAGTGTATCCGCAAACCGAACACAGATATCACTAATTTTTGTTTGACCTACTTTTTGGTCATTTTAAAAAAACTACTGGACGAATTTTCACCAAATTTGCAAAAGCACACTTTCGGGACCAAGCTGCTGCTCCTGGTCCAAATTTGGTGGAAATCCGTCCAGCGGTTTGGGCTGTATGCGCAAGCAACATTTTTTTCCCATTCACTCTATGGAGAGTGAGTATAATGTATACAAATATGAGCATATAGAGGGAAGGTAGAGTAATAAAAATAAAACTATGACAAAGTGCTGATAACCATAATGATTATCTTCATGCACAGAAAGGATTGCTCTCTTTCAAGCCTGTATCTTCCGCTATGTACATGTTTCATATGATGTGACAGGACCCCAAGTCTACAAATATAGTACCTTTTCAATTTTTACTTCCTGACTGTTACTGAAGAAAACTATGTGGCTTCGATATGTCAGTAAAGGATAAAAAGGGAGAGCCAGCCATGTGATGTCATCAGTTATGTCATCAATGACATTTGTGATGTCATCTTTGATGTCCTGGGTGTTAGTGTTAGCAGTGCACGGTGGCGCGAGTTATGGTTGCTTATGTTACCATAACTGGCGAATTTCAAGGGTTTTTCGGTTTTACTTGGAGCCATAACGTCCCTTTAACAATGTTTTTTCACTGAATTTCATAGGTTTTTAGTAGCACAACTTAACCATAATATCGCTGACATGTCACATAGAACATACTAACCCCCTCGTAGTGATTTTCATGTCCGCGGACTACCGCCATGTCCGCGGACACATCGAAAATCTGAGCGTGGTGAATGTAATTTTAAATAGTGTGCCCCATTTCCCCTTTGAAGTTGGCTCTTAAAAGAGCCGTTTTTTTTTTTTTTTTACAGATGCTTGACAGACACCTGTTATTTTATATTTTTTTTCTTGTTTTTTTTTCTTACTTTACTCCTAAAATCTTCACATAACTGAAGAGGGAAAATCGAGATCAAACCCATGCCCCCTCACCCCAGGCGCATATACAGAAGAACAGCAGGAAGAACAAGGAGCTCACTTATCATTTGAACCAGGCCCCAACGCACCCATGGGTGACAAATATGCTGAAACACACCCACTTCACCAACAGTGCAACTTCCATGCTACATTAGAATCAATGCTGCAATATCAGAATCTACAAACACAAAAATCCCTGTTTAAAGGCTTGCAAATGCCTATATGAATTAACATGGTCTAATTGCCCAGTGTAAAGCCATGTTTCAGGAAAATTACAGCCAAGTTCATTTCTCTCACTGAACACTGGCTGCAGAAGCCTTCAGCAATGCTCCTCGCAAAACCCACGATGCTCTGCGTGTTTTTTTTTCTTTTTTGCTGCCCAGAAATAAACGCAGTTTGGAACATGCTGCTGCCTGCTTGGGACTCTGTTGCATTTCTGGGGGCCATATGGGAGGTGTTGGGGTCTCCCATAGCTGGTGAGGGTATGGCTGCTGGCCCCCCACTGCCCTGGTGGGGGTCCAGCTTCCCCCCAACATAACCTTCTCCAAAGCAACCCTTACATTCCAAAATAGAAAGGCATTTCCGGTAAAAGATAAAGAAATGCCATCTTCTTTAAAATTAACAGCATTACTGGCATCAATATTCTCATTGTTACAGAAGAACATACCAGCTCTAAGCATGAAGGCACACATGCCTCGGTTGATGACACACCTAGCAATGTTTTGCTGAGGACAAAAAACTGAACTATTGTCCCATATTGCCATAGGTAGTAATCCAGAAAAAATTACTTTCGCATTTGGAAGGATCTTCATTACGGCTTGAACCAAGCGTTCCAAATCAGCCAACAAAGTAGGGCCACTGACGTTGCCCAAATGGAAAGCACCATAGTGCAAAACTACCACATGCGGACTGTTCATCGTGGCCATATCCGCACAAACTTGTACAATTCCCTGTACATTGCAATCAGGCACAGTGCTCAACACCACCACCACTCTTTTCACATCAAAGTTCTTTGCAACATTCCTGCATTCAGCGTACTGCTGTAAACCATGCACAAACATATCTCCAAGCACCAACACCCTGACTTTCTCCACTTCTGCCATCTTCACCACACACAGTCTCTTTCAACACAAATCCACAACCTCGACATCTGATTGGCTGATCCGTACAGTCTTCTTTACATGTTGGATTTCCTGGAAAAACCCAGATTTACCACGCCCGTCCACGAACAGCCGCGGTGTCCGCGGACGGCGTCCACTTTACTCTCTGTACCATTCCCTCATTGCATACAGCTAAGCAATCACACAATACGAATAACGTCCTCAGAACACCCCCATTTTGTGAATTTTCGAACATTTCAAGACAATTATCATTTCTTTTTTCAACATATTAACATTACAAATATTATACTTTTATCTTGTACTCTGCACACAATGCTATCTTTCTCCATTAGTAGCTCAGTATACTACATAGAATCCCATAATACAATGCTATTTATTGATATAAATGCATCGTTCAAAGCACTAATAACGGTATGATATTTATTGCAATATCCTTGACACTTTTTTCGGAACATTATAATAAAAATCCCTAGTACACAAATTCCATGAAAAGTACATACACATGTGATGTCATCAGTGATTTCATCAATGACATTTGCGATGTCATCTTTGATGTCCTGGGTGTTAGTCTTAGCAGTGCATGGTGTTGGCGCAAGTTATTTTTCATAGCTTACCATAACTTGCTATTTTCAGGGGTCTTTCGGCTGTACCATAACGTCCTTTAAACAAACTTTTTTTAATATCACGCAAACAATATACAAACATGGCGTGCACAAACCAACTTCTACAGATGGCTTTACACAGAATGTTCAAAGTAAGAATTTATGCTCGTTCACAGTGAAGGTCAGCTGCTTCCATTTTTTTCTCGGGCCCCGGAGAGGCTCACGAAGCAGACTATAAGGTTGTATTGTGTTTTGACCTTGACAAACAGAGATTGTGATGAAAGACTTCTCTTGAAGGAGTGTTGCTAAAACGTAAGACAAGATAAAGATGACATTTCTGAAACGAAACCACTTTTACATATTATATCACTATGCAAAAGATCGTTGGCACACGCGGAGTCGTATTTTGGGACTGCACCACTCGTAGACAATGGAAATTGCAATTGTACTGTAAGTAACCCTTTAGATTACTTTATACCAAATATAATTACAATAGCGTAGCATTAAAGACCGCTGAAGTTGAACTTGTTCGTTGAAAGTGGCATAATGTTTTCTACCGCGCACTATCACCGCCAAATTGATCCCCTGTCGTTTAGAGGGCTCTGAAAAAGGCAGACGACACAGAGTGGGTTAATATAAATAATTTAACCGGTCTATAGGCGGTCAAGCGCTCTACTCGCTGTGCCACTTCACTGTAGCCTGTCAAGTGGCACAGCGAGTACAGCGCTCGCTTTGACATCCGTGCACAGCTTGCTAACGCAAGTTCGAATCCCAGCAAGGCGAAACTCAGCCTTTCATCCTTCCGTGGTCGATAAATGAGCACCACACACCGTGGTCAATAATAAGCACCGCTTACATACCTCACAGTTCTTAGCGCTATATGAATGGGAAAATATTATTATTTTATTATTAACATACTCTGTTGCACTATCTTCGATATCAAATAGTTTCACGCCCTAATAAATAAAATGATGATTTTTAATGAAGATCGGCTGGTGAGACTAATTTATGTTTTTTAAAACAGGTACGTTGCCCCATTTTGTCTATGTCACGATTTACAGACTCCAGCGGATGGGGTCTTCAACTGCCAGGTGCAAGTCCAAATATGCAACTTCATGACCCTCACCATTTTATGGGACAATCGCCAAGGACCAATATGCCCTTACGCAGTACTAGCGGCTACAAACAACATACCAACCAATAGGGTGGTCTAATGGCTCGTTGTTGGAGCAACCTTCCGATTATCAGAGCGACCATTTACTGCTTTTATCATAAACCAACAGCCTATCTACCGCAAAGGAACAACGCGTGGCTCCAAATAAACTTTTGCTGATCGACAGCAGAGACAATAGCAAATCGCTAAACATTTCATGTGAAATAAATGTACTTTACCAAATGTACAATCCTGATGTTTACTTTTAAACCACAGTTTCATATTCCGAATTGTGGCGCACTGAGTTGTAAGCTGATCTAACACTCTCTGTACTGCAAAGGAACATCGCGTGTCTCAACATGAACTTTTGTGGATCGACAACAAAGACAAATGCAAATTGCTGAATATTCTCTAAACATTTGATGTCAAATAAATGTACTTTAGAACATTTACAATCTTGCTCTTTGCTTTTAAATCACAGTTTCATATTCCGAATTGTGGCGCGCTGTGTTGTGACATAATGTGTGTTGTCTTCCGGGTTCTGTGTAAAGTCGCGTAGTACTGGAGATGACTGGGCGCATTTCATTACGCACCCTGTAACGTCACGGAGAAAGGCGGGGAATATGAATGCTTTGATAATATCAGGCTTAGCGGCGGGAGATATGATTTAGTGTCGCAAAAGCAAGTCAGCCAGGTCAATGTCGCCAGTCATAGGATTATCACATAATGTCGACGCACACCAGCCAGATTTATCGTTTCTTTAGTGGACAAAAAGTCGGTTCACGCCCCTAGGAAATTGTACTATTAGCGAACAAAAGGAGTGCTCTTAAAACACTTTCACCCTGACAACGAACAATACAAACAACGTTCTCAGAACACCCCCATTTTGTGTAATTGCAACCATTTCGGGACACTGCGAGTGTTCTTAGAACACATTCAACTAGACAGATTACAATACGGACAGCGTCCTGAGGACACCCCCAGTTTGTGTATTTACGAACAATTAAGTACACCACGAGTGTTCATAGCTCATTTTTACCTTCCTTGCGAACAAAAATGACACATACTCCGTCCTCTAAACACCCCACCATTTATTTATTTACAAAATGTCAGAACAGCCGTGTTCTCCGCGGACAAATCAAACGCAACAAAAAGGTCTAGCACATAAAAAACAAAACATTGAACCTATCTCATACTCCCCAACCCTCCACAAACACTCTTACACACCAACACACGGCACTAAATACAATTTTTTATCCACGTTTCACTGCGCTGTACGCGGTCGACTGCGAATACAAGATGGCGGCCGCCACAGAAAATCTGACGCGCTCCACGCCCCTCGCCGTCCAATCAGCAAACACGTTGCATGTCCGCGGACATGACGCAAGCCCATGGGCCAATCGGGGTGCTGTCCGCGGAGCGAACAGGGAAGTCCGTCCGCGAAGCGAACGCAGATATCACGAATTAGTTTGCCTTACATTTTGGTCATTTTTAAAAGAAACTACTGGGCAGTTTTACACCAAATTTACAAAAGCACGCTTTTGGGACCAGGCCGCCGCTCCTGCCGCAAATTTGGTGTAAATCCGTCCAGCGGTTCGGGCTGTAGCCGTGCGCAAAGTTTTTTCTCATTCAGTCTATGGGGAAAAAAAAAGTTTTGGGACCCCCCCTATAACTTTTCCTCCCCTGGACGAATCCTCAGAGTGACCCAACTACTTTTTTGTGCAGAGTTTGGTGAGGATCCGTCCAGGGAGAGCGAAGTTATAAGCCGCCCAAAAAGTGCTCTTCCTATGGAAACAGCAACTTAACCATATATAACCATATATATATATATATCACACTTTTATAATAAATTAATAATTGATATCACACTTGTGAATATGAGCAGTAATCAGCAATAGGTAATCCTACAATAGCACAGTTCTGGTGACTTATGACTAGGAACAGGGGAATAAGGTATCAGAGAATGCTTTATGGTTTCTAGGAGATGCAAAGATGAATAAAAAGGTAGTACAGAAATAAACTTGATATGATTTCAGCAAAGGATAATGTGATCACTTTTTCTTTGACAATTCACTCCCCCCTATGCAATGTAAGGAGATGGAAGTAACACACACAATTCTCAGGAATACACACAAATGCAATACAAAGTTCCAGTTCCGCCCAGCGAGCTTAGAGGAAAACAGGTATGATTTTAAACACAGGCAAAAGCCTTTAAATGTGGTATGCAATGAAGTGAAAAATATGCTAAAATGATTTAATTCCCTCTAGAGGTTCAGGGTGGGTGACAGCTACTTTGTATTAGTTCAGGATCACTTTAGCAATGCTCTATGAATGATTATCAGGTTGCCAACGAATTTCAGCAAAGGAAAGCAAGACGCTGCTATTTTGACAAGTGAAGAAATTGAGCCAAATCGCAAATCGCAGCAATTTTTCCGAGTGCGTCGAGCGCGATTACGGAAAAACTGTAAGGAGTAGGTAGCAAGTCGGTTTTAGGTTTGTTGGAAAGCTTAGAATCTTAGCTTTAAAATGACAGTTAAAACTCGTTCCTAGGACAAACGGTTCCGGAGATACGAACGATTTTCTGAAGGTAGATTCTCAAAATTAAATTTTAAAGTTCAGAATGACAGATGACAGTTTTGCAGCTTTGAATCAAAAGAAGGGACACGATTTCTATGATGCAGTTCTCAATAGGTTAAAATAGTTTGAATCAGACTATTTTAAACTAATAGATTGGGTTTTTCACAGTCCTGGCTGAGTACTCACACTATAATTTTGAAAGGAATGGGCCTCCGTCACGGATTTGGTCAGGTTTGGACTGCGGTTCCCTCGCCACGGACGGTCTCTGCCTGGTTCTGCTCGCAGCAATCTCTGGTCTCTCTGGATAATTCTGCCTTCTGGGGTCTGCTACCGGTTCTGGTAAAAGTTCTTGTCTCTGGAGATTGATGGATTTGAAGTCTGGAGTCTCTGGATGTGAAGTTGGGTGTCAGCGTGCTCTGCAAGGAAATGGAAATTGAAAGTCCCTGTCTGGCTTCCAGTGGCTCTTTTTATGTGTTTTGAAAATGGGTGGGTCGGCTAATTCTGCATGCCCAACCCTCTCAAGATTTGATAGGCCAAAGGATTCTTTGGTCCCTGATTTGAGAAAGGATAGTGTGTCAGAGTGATGTCAGCCATTTACGATCTATTGAAGAAACGCCCCTTTGATTTTACCTTAGAAATCATTTTTCATAACTACACATATTTCCCATATACACAGTTGTTTGACATTACATGTACATATTACACATTACTTAAGGTACAATCTGGCCCAACTCTGATCTTCCTGGGGGCTTGCATTAAAAAATGACAACTTATTTTAGTTTTTAGTGGATTTACTAATATCGGACGTTTACCAAAAATGGCACACATGTACACCGGCTTTCTACCCATATTCCAGTAAATTTTCTTTTTTCTAGCATGAACCCCGTGTCTGCAATCTCCATAATTAATGGGGTTTTGCCTCAGAACATCGTACGGAATTGAGTTTAGACTCAAATTGTAGATACATTTTAAGGATCTCCAAATTGTACATTCCTGTCACCTGGTTACAATTAGTTATCAGTGTTTTTATAAAACATATATTTGCCTTCAATTCAATTCACAAAAAGTGTCTGGCCCGCCCCTAGGAACTGGGGGAGTCCGGGATCACATGTCTCTTCTTCCAGGCAGAGCTCTGTTTACAGTCAACACTCAAATCAGCATACTCCATTCAATTGAAAGAGTCTACTGTGTCGGCTGAGGTCAGCAGGCCAGGGGGGCACTCAGCATTTGCTTAGCATGTCCATGTGATCTCCTGGCTTCTTGTGTGTAGTTCTGAGGTTAGAAGGTTTCCCAGCCTCTTGCAATGTTAATTGAATCAGTCTGTCTTCAGGGAACAGCAGGTGTTTAAATTTTTAATTAACCAAACAGGCTTTGAAGTTTCCAGGTGTCTCAGGAGGCTAGCAACTCCTGAAGTACAATTCTACTGTCAGAGTTTAGACTGCTAGCGCAGGCTTGTGTCCAAAGCTGGTACTGCAGCACCCATTTTTTTTAGGAGTTGTCTTGACTTTGACAGGAGGATTTTGCTTGACAGCTCTAATCCTTGCTGCCATTGTTTTGATGGGCATCCTTACAGTAGAGTGGTGATGTGGAACCACCCTCAAGAAGGTTGAATCTTTAGAGTGGTCTTGTGCCCATGATTTTAGCAACTTGTTGACATCAATAAAAACGGATTTTGAACAAATTGAAATGGACATTTTGAGCTTGCTTGAGAAACAGCAGTGATTTCAAGGCGCTTTTGATCTAACAGGCACTGCTATTTTTCCTTTGGCACCACCTTTCACCCATGGTGCTTCCGGTCCATCACGCTTGCACTGGTGGGTGGCAGGTTAGGCGACCATTTTGGTGTGCGCAAAACTGCGCGGTCCTCCTGGTTCTGGGATAGAATGATGGCCGGCGACAGCTCAATCTCATATCTACCCAGTCTATTGATTTAGTTTTGTTCTGGGATAGAATGATGGGCGGCGACAGCTCATCCCCACATCTACCCAGTCTATTGATTTAGTTTTGTTCTGGGATAGAATGATGAGCGGCGACAGCTTGTCCCCACATCTGCCCAGTCTATTGATTTAGTTTTGTTCTGGGATAGAATGATGGGTGGCGACAGCTCATCCCCACATCTACCCAGTCTATTGACTCAGTTTTGTCGCCTAATAATTCAACATGGGCCAAAACCCTTGACAGAACAACCAGTTCACCCATCGCTTCTCCGGACCTGCCTTGGTCGAATCGACAGTGCCCAGCACAGGTAGCCAGGCAGCTATCGACCCGGAACGCAATTAAAAGGAGAGTACCTTTTAAACTTTGTTTGGCAGCACCACGGCTGGTTTCATCCCTGGGTAGTGCAATGACTCGAACCTTCCTCCACGACGAGAGCCTCTCTTCCTCTGCTGGACCCTTCGAACTGCAGGAACTACCAGGAACATCCGCCACCGCAGGATCCACTTCTTCACGTTTAAGGTACAGTGTTCCGCCAGGCCTCCCTTTACCCTTGGTAGCCCTAAAGGTGTTTTAAATCCTTTATCTAATTGTTGGGTTGGCCGCCCTCTCTCTTAACATTGTCTTTCACCTTGCATCTACCTTTTCAATGTTCTTTTACCAAAGACTTGACTGCAGCTACAAGAATATTTTGCTCCTAAGCTCTTGGTCCTGTACCACTGACTCTGGCTCAGGCCTATTGACTCTGGCTGATTTGTTAGATCTGCTCTCACTAGATTGATTGTCAATAAGAAATGTGTTGATACACCTGAATCTTCTAAACCCCTCTTCCTTCCTCCTGTTTTAACTTGTGAAGTGCTCAGTTTTCATTCACTTATCTTTCTGCTAAAGTGTCGTTACTGGCAGATGGTGGACCCCAAAGGGCAGACTTCAGTAAGGGACAAAGAGAATGTCCAACTCTGGGAGGTCTCTGCCACCAGGCAGCTTCTCAGCTTGAAGGGCAAGAGCCTGGGAAGTATAGGTTACACTGGGAAGATGGCCTCTTCTATAGTGAACCAACAGTCACTCCCTGGGGACTACAAGAGACTTGTAGTACCCCAAGCAAACCGACTCCAATTCTTGCAACTAGCCCATGAGATACCTTTAGCTGGTCACTTGAGCTTCAAGAAGACCAAGGAAAGGCTCTCTCTCTACTTTTATTGGCCTAAAATGGGGGCTGAGGTAGATAAGTATTGCAAGAGTTGCCACACTTGCCAAACCTCTGGTAAAAGTGGATCCAAGAACGTGGCACCTATAGTGCCTCTCCCTGTGGTGGGAGTACCATTTGAGAGGGTAGGAATCGACATTGTTGGTCCCCTTGATCCCCCAACTTCTTCAAGCAACAGGTTTATACTTGTTGTAGTAGACCATGCTACAAGGTTCCCTGAAGCAATTCCTATGAGGACTGTTACAGCTCCGGCTGTAGCTAAGGCCCTCCTTGGTATTTTTACCAGGGTTGGGTTTCCTAAGGAGGTAATATCCGACAGGGGGTCAAATTCTATGTCCCACTACATGAAAGCCATGTGGAAAAACTGTGGAGTTACCTACAAGTTCTCAACAGCATACCACCCTCACACAAATGGGTTGGTAGAAGGTTTAACAGAACCATGAAGAGCATGATAGGAGTTAAGAAAAAGTGGCATATTTTACTGCCATGCATTCTCTTTGCATATAGAGAAGTCCCTCAGGAGGGAGTGGGTTACAGTCCCTTTGAACTTCTCTATGGCCATCTGTTCAGAGGTCCATTGGCCCTGATCAAGGAGGGGTTGGAGAGTGCTCCTTCCCCCACGCCAGAGTCACTGACTATGTGATAGGACTCCGGAGGAGAATGTCACACATGATGGCTGAGGCAAGTGATAACTTGAAAGCGCGTCAGGCTCTGGTCAAGCATTGGCATGACCAGAAGGCCAACATGGTTGAGTTCGCTCAAGACCAGCTGGTTCTTGTTATGGTCCCAACAAGGCAGAGGGCCTTACAGGACAAATGGATGGGACCCTTCAAGGTTGTGGGAAAACTTTGAGAGGTGAACTATCTGGTGGATTTAGGCAATCCTAAGGAGGCTCCTAGAGTGTTTCACATCAACCGTCTAAAAGTTTAAGTCTCGGGACCAGAACTGGGAGCTTTGCTTCTAGCTTCAGCTCATTAGGAGGAGGAGAGTGAACCTCTACCTGACCTCTTCAGAGGCTAACCTTTAGATGAGAAAATAGAAGAAGTCAATCTCTCTTCTAATCTGACACCTGAGCAACAGGAGGAGTGCAAAGTTTTGTTGAATCAATTTCCCTCCCTGTTTTCTCTAGCACCAGGCTCGACCCCTTGTGGCCAGCATGATATTCAAACTGGTGACTGTTTACCTGTCAAAAGCAGGGGCTACAGGATGTCAGAAAATGTAAGAACCCACATCAAAGGAGAGGCCAACAAGATGCTTGATCTTGGGGTAATAGAACCCTCTACTAGTCCATGGTCTAGCCCAGTGGTGTTATTACCAAAAGCAGGATCCAAGGAGTTGAGATTCTGGGTGGACTATAGAGCTCTAAATGCAGTCACTAAGACTGATGCCCATCCTTTGCCAAGGACAGATGAGCTGGTGGATAGACTTGGTTCAGCCAAGTTTCTCAGCACATTTGATCTCATGTCAGGCTATTGGCAAATAACCCTGACTGACCATGCCAAGGAGAAAACTGCATTCTCCACCCCAGTTGGCTTATACCAATTTAAGGTGATGCCTTTTGGACTAAAGAATGCACCTGCTGCATTCCAAATGATGGTTAATCAGGTTCTGAATGGGATGGAGGACTTCTGCATGGCATACTTGGATGACATTGCAGTGTTCAGCCCTACTTGGAAAGAACATGTTGACCACCTAGGATATGCTTTGCAGGCTCTGCAACAGGCCCATCTGACTATAAAGGCAAGCAAATGTCAAATTGGTCAGAGTAAAGTGGTCTACCTTGAGCATGAGGTAGGCAGTGGTGAAATAAAGCCTTTGCTCAGCAAAATTGAAGCTGTGCAACATTGGACAACCCCTTCTACTCAAACCCAAGTGAGATCCCTCCAAGGCCTCACTGGGTATTAAAGAAATTTCATTGAGAACTATGGATCCATACCTTCTCCACTGAATGTGATCTATTCTCCTAAATTCCCTAAAAAGGTCAATTGGAATGAGGAGTGCAATCAGGCCTTTGAAAGCCTGAAGAAAGCCCTTTGTCAAGCTTCAGTTCTCAGAGCTCCTGACTACCACCAACCATTCATAGTACAGACTGATGCTTCCAATATAGGTATAGATGCAGTACTCAGTCAACTGGATGAGAAAGGTAGGGAGCACCCCATTTGCTTCATCAGTAGGAAACTAAAGGAACCTGAGACAAGGTGGGCAACTATTGAGAGAGAATGTTTTGCCATTGTGTGGCTTTGAAGAAGTTTATACCATACTTGTATGGATCTACTTTCATCATTCA
Organism: Ambystoma mexicanum; assembly: GCA_002915635.3. NCBI lineage: Eukaryota > Metazoa > Chordata > Amphibia > Caudata > Ambystomatidae > Ambystoma > Ambystoma mexicanum. Next base: position 837,869,155 of record CM030321.1, on the reverse strand, counting down.
AACAGACCACCAACCCTTGAGATGGTTGATGGAAATGAAAGGGGAAAACCCCAAACTGCTAAGATGGTCAATCTGCCTCCAAGGGTTTGATTTTACCATTGAACACAGGTCAGGAGGTCACCACCAAAATGCTGATGGTCTCTCTAGGATGTGTTGTAAGAGGATTCAATTCAACACTACAGCTAAGTCAACGCCTAGTCTATAATACTGAATGAAAACCCTTATTGATATATCTTTAGGTCCAGTTCATGCGTTCTGGATGACTACCCCTATATAACACCCCTCTCTTGGAATCCCCCTGACCCCACTGAGCCAAGAAGTAGTTCTGTTTTGCAAGTTTAAAAGGTTTATTTGATAAATTAAAATATATATATATATCACACTTTATAATAAATTAATAATTGACTAGCACACTTAATCTGATATGATAAAGATTAACAACGGAGAATCTGGCACTAACACGCTTCTCTATAATCAATAAGGAGTTGACATGAAATGGATAAGGTAGCACACTGGTAAATAGGTACAAAAGTATAATGTGGTAGAGGATGCTTTATGTAAGCTCAGGTGGATGCAACATTCAATGAATGCAGTACAGAAAATACTCAATATGATTTCAACCAAACAATGTAATCACTTTTCTCTGGCAATCCCCTCCCCCCCTTGATGCAAGGCAAGGAAATGGAAGGAAAACACACAGTTCTCAGAAATGCAATCAATGTAAATCAGTTCACCCCAGCAAGCTTACACTACAGAAAACAGATAGGAGTTTTGAAAACACAGGCAAAATGCTTTGATATGTGCTAGCAATGGATGAGAAATATGCTGGAAATGCTTTTAATTCCCTTTCAGAGGTTCAGGGTGAGTGGTATCTAGTTAATATTAGTCCAGGCTCACACTAGCAATGATGCAGGGATAGTTAGCAGGTTAAACGAATTTCTGGCAAATGGAAGGCAAGCAGCAGCAGTTTTTACATGTGAAGAAATTTGCGAATCGTGGTAAAATTCGCGCGTGCGTTTTCCGCGATTGCGGTAAAACTATAAGGGGTAGGAATGTGGTTCTTGGTGCGATTCAAAGCTCAGATTCTAGGCTTTCAAATGAAAGTTACTGCAAGTCTCTAGCACAAACGGTCACGGAGATATGAGCGATTAAATAAAGGTCGTTTTTCAGATTTGAAATTTTAAAGTTCAAAAAGACAAGTGCAGCTTGCAACTAGAAAATGACAAGTGACAGCTTTGCAAATGGCAGGTGACAGTTAGGAGACAGTTCTACTTAGATTAAATAGATTGAATTATATTATTTTAACTAGGAGATTGGTTCTGCACAGTTTCTAGGTACTCACACTATATTCTTGAGTGAAATGGGCCTCGCCATGGATCTGGTCAGGTTTTAAAACTCGCCTCTGTCTCTGCAACTTCACAGTGATCTGGGTCAGCTCTCTCTGGTCTGCTAACAGGTCAGCTCTACTCTGCTGGTCTGGTCTGGGTTTCTGGTTCTGGATAGATGGAAGTCTCTATGTCTGCTCTCTGAGGGTTGATGGAGGTAAAGTATGGATTTTCCCGCCAGATCTTCCAGCGGCAGATGGAATTGAAGGTCCCTATCTGTCCTGTCTGTCTGCTTTTATGTGTTTAGAATGTGGGTGTGTTCTAGCATCACTGACCATACCTCTCTCTCAGCTTCTAATTGGTCAAACTTCCATTTATCATTTGATTGGCGAAGCTAAGTTGTGTCAGAGTGATGTCATTTTATGGCTTGCAGATAGGACACTCCTCTGTCAGATTGCACATATTCTATATTTGATAACAAAAGACATATTTCACAGTTACACAGTTGCTTGAAATTACATATACATGGTGTGGCTGAATTTAGCCATGTCTCTGTCCAAATCTGCTGTTTCTAAGAGCTTGCATTCAGAAATGGCACATAATTGACTTTTTAACTGATTTTTCAATTTCTGACATTTACCCAACTTTACATACATGTGTGCAGGGAGTATGGACATTAACTGATGAAGTTTCAGATTTTTAACATGCATACATTTAGAGTAATATCCACTTTTCCGCTAAAACCCCCCTGAACACGCCACCGCGGTCGAAAAAACCTCTTAAAATGTGGGCAGAAAAATCACAAGAATTATGGTATCATTTATAAAATTTTCACATGTCCGCTCTATGAATGATCCATCTTTTTAAAGTTATGTTCTGGCTCCAAAGGGGTGTGGTTTCCTCTCAGCACAAGGTAGAAATACTGGTTTATCCAGTTCTGCCAAGCCAGCTTGCTCTCACAGGCAGTGCTCCTCCCAGCTTCTGCCAAGAGGAAGCTACATTTTACGACCGCTGTAATAACACCTTTGCCTGAGTCAGGAGAGGCTCATTGTTCAAGAGGAAGCCATTTATGATCCTCTCAATAAACCCTCTGCCTGGGTGAAGGGAGTTGCATTGTTCACTCTCCTGCAGAGCACAGGTAATTCAATTATCAGAAAGATGGCATATCCTTAGTGTGAGCAGCAAAAGGGCAGCTAGGCCTGGGAACACAGCTGTGACTCAAGTTTCACTCTTGATGGGGGTAGTTGCCAGGCAGAATTCAGTTCCTTAAGCCAGACTTTCAGCTAACTGTCATGTTTTTTGTTGCTTTTTTAACTTAACTTGCAATTTTACACATGCAGCTAGAATGCTGATTCTAAGTGCAAAACTATGACATTTCAACAGTTACAAAGGCATGTGACACCAAACATAGGTCACTCATTTAATCTAAAACATTTCGATTTTAGTGTCTTTAAATCCAGTGCAAACTTAACTGCTGACTCCATAGCTCAGCCAGTTTTGTTATAAGCATTGTTCTGGGCTCTTCATTTCCCAGATTTTGTAGGCACACAAAACTCCATTCTGCCAAATGTCTGCTGGTGTTCAGTGAATATTTTGCACAGGTTGCAATGTTTGAAAATAGGCATTTTGAGCCTGCCTTCAGAGAACACAGGGTGGTTTTAAAACGCCGGCTTTTGGATAGTGGTGAGTACTGGTACTGCACCCATTTTTGAGATTTAAGAAATTAATTCCCCACCATTCTAGGTTGCATTTGGCAATCAGCATTGCCATTCCCAAGGTTTCAGACTACTGTGCGGGTAGTCCAATGGTGGTTTTTAAAGCGCTTTGAAGCTAACCGCGCTACTGTTTTTTCCTTTGGCAACCCATTTCCCTCATGGCAACCCGCCTTTCATTCTCGCACTGTGGGTGACAAGTGAGGCAACCATGTTGGTGTGCGCACAAACTGCGCAGCTTTCCTGGATTTCGGCGCACATGTGGGTTTTCCGCCATCTTGACTTTTCTAAGCCCACAGCACCAAATGTTGTAGCATGATAGCTTAAACGTGGGTCAGGACACCCAACAAGCCCCCCCACGTGACTGCACTTTGAATTTGAGTCGATGGGGAGTCGCGTGCCCAAGGGTTTTGACCCACGCACCGGTCTGTCCGCATAATCTTCTTCCTCTTCTGTAGATGGCATAGTTCAGCATCTTCTTCTCCATCCGGTACTGATCGATCGGTTCTCCTCGCCAGCCCTGATGGGAGTATTGGGCGGTCCACTGGGCCCATTGGATCTTCGTTCCTGGTCTCCGGATCGCCCTCCTTGGCCCGTCTCCAGGTTTTCTTTCTCCTAGGACGACAAAGGAAGAGCGGCAATACCTACTCATAGACTTTTTTCACCACTGTTGAGATAGTGGGGCAGCATATGCATTTCATCATCACGAAACATTACATTCTTATTTTGAAAAAATAAAAACAGTATAACTAAGAGACAGTTTCATGCAAATCACAATATTTTAGAGACTAGATGTGGTATGTTTTATGATTGGAACTGAATTAGTCTGAGACAGTACCCGCTAGAATTCCAGAGGATTCCTCCAGTTGTTGCAGAGTGTGCCTGGGATGGCAACATTTCAACTGGTTTATGTGGACCCACTTGTCTTCTCCCTCTGCCAAAGGACCTTTGGGGATGTGGATTTTGTAGGCCACAGGGGAGATTTTGTCGATGATCTCAAAGGGTCCTTCCATGTAGGCAAAATTTGCGCTGCTTGGCCTGGTTCCTTTGGAAGTTGTATAGATAGACCCGGTCCCCACCTGATATTCCTTCCTGAAGTTTCAGGTCATAGTGGGTCTTCATGCTATCAGCCGATCTGTCTAGATTCCGCTGAGGCATAAGCAAAAGCATGGTTGTAGGTGTTTCCTTAAATTCTCCACATACTCATGAGTAGTGGAGGCATTTATCAGTGTCTGCTCTTGGGTCCTGTAGAGCAAATGCTGAGGAAGCACCATCTTGCGCCCAGTCATCAACTCAAATGGTGACATTTGGTTGCAGATGAAGGGGTAGATCTGATGGCCATTAGGACCAGAGGTAATCGGATATCCCAACTTGGCCCAGAATCTGCCACAAACTTCTTTAATATGCTCACAATTGTCCGGTTATATCTCTCTACTGCCCCAGAAGAAGCTGGTCTATAAGCAATATGCAGCTTTCTCTTGACCCCAATATCTCCCACATCTTTGTCATTACTTCACTGTGAAGTGGCTACCTCTGTCTGACTCAATCCTTTGAGGTAGACCAAAACGGGAAAAGATGTGGTTGATCATCAAGGCAGCTGCAGTTTCCGCCTTGCAATTTGGGGCTGGGAGACATTCCACCCACTTGGTAAACAAGCATGTCACAGTCAACATGTACTTATTCCCCTAGCCGAGCGAATCACAGGGCCTACAAAGTCGATTTGTAAATCTGACCATGGAGTGTCATTCCCCTCTTTTGTAAAGGCGCCCGGTGCGTGAGGGATGATGGCTGAAATTGTGCACACACAAGACACCCCTTCAAGTATTGGTCGAGGTCCTGCCCCATGTGTGGCAGTATGCAACTCTCTTAAGATTTCCAATGTTTGTGTGAAACCCCCTATGACGGCGGTGGGCCGCATCATGGGCGTGACTTAAACATCAGGCTTCGGAATGAGGTAGGAACCACCCACTGATCGTGGCCAGCTTTGGATTTCCTTACCAGCAAACCGTCTTGGATTCGGAACATTTTTGGACATTTCATCAACACTCTTAGGTCCTCTTTCCAATGTAATCGGTATCCGTCAGGGGAAAGTTCTCATGGTCCTCAAGGTGCTGGTAAAACTTACCAATTATTGGATCCCCTTCTGAGCAGTAATCAAATCAGCATCAGGGGTCTCCTTACTCCATTGTGCAATTGAAAGGTCGTTGTGAGCATTTGTCTGGGACCTGGTGATGGCAGTGACCTGGATTTCCCCCAACAGGGACTCAATCTCAATTAGATCCCCTTGGATGGCCCCGGTTTTTGGCCAGCTGAATCAGCTAAGTCATTTCCAGTTTTGTCTGGTCCCTCTACTTTGGAATGACCCTTGATCTTTTTCCAATAGATGGTCATCTCATTCGATGTGACCAGATCATCAATGTTTTGGATCAACTTCCCATGTTTCAAGGGTTTGTTGTTAGCACATAACATGCCTCTGGTTTTCCAATTAACCAGGTGCTCCCACGAACCGTTCCGTACATAATCCGAATCTGTGATTATGACCAGTTCGTGGAGTTGATGCTGGACAGCAGTGAGGAGGCCTGATCACAGCCATCAATTCTGCCACCTGACTACTTCGGGGACAATTTTGTATCCGGCGGAGGGTTCTGGGGACTCATTCACCCATGCATTCCCTACGCCGGCCACCAGTTCTTTCTCCCCGTCGTTGTCAACATGGTAAGAGCATCCATCCACATAGACAGTGGGCATTCCCTCACACTTGTCCTCTTCAAAGACTTTGTGGGGGGAATTGAGGTATGCCTCCATGTTGTCCTTTATTTTTAGACTTTCGTCCTCGAGACAGTTTTCTCTGGCACAAACATGCAAGTCAGCCAGACCTTGCTCGAGGGACTCTCTTGTTTTGGCCATATCTGACCTCCACAGGAAAGCCTTGCATTGACAGAATCCAGGAAGTAATTCGGAATTACTCACATTTCCGGCCCGGATTCTGTCACTTTGGAGATATTGCAAGGCTGGTGTGGAGTCTCCACTATGATGTTTCCCCTGGTAAACGGGCGGTAATTCTTCAATGCCCACACCGTTGCCAGGAGTGCCTTCTCACAATCGTTGAATTTTTCCTCCACAGAGGATAAAGTTTTGCTCGCATAGGAGATTACTTTATTGACCTTGTCATGCTTTTGGTATAATACTGCCGTCAAGCACGTATCAGAGAACCCCGTCTCCAGGAAGAACTCCTTGTTTCTGACAGGGTAAGCTAGGCAAGGCGCTTGTGAGAGGCTTCTTTTGAGTTGTTTTAACCGCCTCGGCTTGTTCTGGACCCCATTCCCACTTGACCCCCCCTTCAGGAGATGAATCAGGGTCTGGTGATCTCTGCGTAGCCCTCAATGAACTTTCTGCTGTAATTAGTCAGTCCAAGGAGGCTCCTTAGTTCCCGCAGAGTTGTGGGGGTCTTTCAGTTTCTGAAGTGCTTCCACTTTCTTTTCCTGGGGACAGAGACCCTGAGGAGTAATCTCATGCCCCAAGAAGTTAACACGGGTTTTACACCACTGTGCTTTCTGAAAGGAAAGTTTTGCTCCGGCGGCCCTCAACTGTATCAGAACATAACGGATCTCCGCTATGTGTTCCTCAACAGTTGAGCTTTTGATGAGGACATCATCTACATAAGCCAGGTTACCCCTCGCACCCAGGTCGGGCATGGCCTTATGTAGGAAAATATTGAACTCATTACCGGAGTTAAGGTATCGAAGGGAGTCCGGGTCCATGTGTACTGCTGGCCCCAAAGGTAAAAGCCAGTTTGTATTGGTCCTCCCTGCTGACAGGCACGGTCCAGTATCCATTGGTCAGGTCTATTGCAGTGAATACCTGTGACCCCTGAATCTGGCCAGCCTTGGTCAATGTAGGGCAGAGGCCATCGGGAAGTATGGACCCGTTTGTTGAGCTCCCTGAGGTCGGCACAGAGTCTCCACTGGCCGTTTGGCTTCAATATTCCCAGCACCGGATTATTGAAGGTGCTGTGGACTGGACGGATTATTCCCCGGACTCAAGGTTCTTGATTATTCAGTGAGGGACTCCATTGATGCGAGAGGCAAGCGATATTGCTTCACAAACACAGGAGTCATGCCAGGGTCCGTGGGATTGTTGTTGTGTGGATGTCAGTGCGACCACAGTCATATGAGTCTACCGCAAAGAGATTTTGAAATCCAAGAAAACTTGTTTCAACTTTTGCTTTTGTTCCAGAGTCACACAGGCATCAGCTAGGTTGACTCTCTCTTCCACCATCTGCCTGAAGCCTGGAAAAACATCTGGTTTGGCTATCTCCGCGGCCTCCTCCAGCTGGGTGGAGAAGTCCCTGGTCAGAGTGCTGATTTGGACCGGAGGCTTCAGGTGGGAAAGGCAGCCCTCATGCACCTGGAAAATCACCTCATCCCTCCTGAAGTCACACGTCACATCTTCCTTACCATACGGGCAGGAAGTGTACACCAGGAAGTTCCCCCCATGCCGGGTAAAAATCCTGTCTGGTGTTGCGTTGTCCTCACTGTCACTGTCAAAACAGTCCTTGGGGATTGGTCCTAACAGTTCATTTCTAAGATCAATGGAGAAATGTCGGTCATCAACCGCCATTCCAATAATGGTGCCTGCGGCTAGAGTAATACTCTTTAAGTCGCTGTTATCCACCTCTATTGGAATGGTGTCATGTTCTATGTTGACTAATGGTGTTGGGTTTACCCCCAACCCTTGCTGTTGGAGAGAAGCATTTAGATGTATGTAAGCATCAGGGTTTTTCAACCCTTGTCCCCTTTTGACTTTCACTTCCAGGGAGAATTGTCGGGTCCTTTCTGGGATGGTGACTTCCTCTTTAACCTGAATTTCAACTGCATAAGGTAGCAATTGTGCTGACCTAAATGCTTTTTCTGGATCATCAAAGCCCATGGGATTATCCGCTAATCGGGACCAGGCTTTGAAGTTTATTAGGTCCAAACTAATGGCAAAGCGATTGAGAATGTCACTGCCTAAGTAAAAGGCGGCAGGGACGTCTCGCACGACCCAACAATTGTGGACTATGCTCTTGTTGCCAATGGAGATTTTGAGCATACACCTGCTTGGCAGGAGATGTTTGGAATTAGGTGCTTCCAGGTCCATTTCCCATTTGTCTATCAGTTTGAAGGTGGGAATGGCTGGATCTTTTGGGAGTTGGCGAAACATGGCTTCACTGATGAAGCTCTTACCGTTGTTCACACACACTCGAGCGAGAACAGAGTCCTTCCCATCATTTAACTGAACAGGGATGAACAACTGCTCTCCAATTTGCTGAATATCAGCCAGGCTCTGAGCTGATTTCACATCTTTCTGGACTATAGGAGTGGGAGTTTCTGATTGTGGATTAGTATAGAATCTCAGAGTGTTTCCTTCCAGCGTGGAGTACCACTTTAGACTGGAAGGAAGGTTGATTTTCAGAAATAGAGAGGACCCCCCATCACCAGTCTGTTGTCCTACTGCTATTACTGTCACGTCTGGAATTTGGCTATTCTGGAAGTGAAATTCTACTGAGGACAAGAGTTGAAAAACCCTGATGCTTGTAAGAGGATTCAATTCAACACTACAGCTAAGCAACGCCTAGTCTATAATACTGAATGAAAACCCTTATTGATATATCTTTAGGTCCAGTTCATGCGTTCTGGATGACTACCCCTATATAACACCCCTCTTGGAATCCCCCTGACCCCACTGAGCCAAGAAGTAGTTCTGTTTTGCAAGTTTAAAAGGTTTATTTGATAAATTAAAATATATATATATATCACACTTTATAATAAATTAATAATTGACTAGCACACTTAATCACACTTAATCTGATATGATAAAGATTAACAACGGAGAATCTGGCACTAACACGCTTCTCTATAATCAATAAGGAGTTGACATGAAATGGATAAGGTAGCACACTGGTAAATAGGTACAAAAGTATAATGTGGTAGAGGATGCTTTATGTAAGCTCAGGTGGATGCAACATTCAATGAATGCAGTACAGAAAATACTCAATATGATTTCAACCAAACAATGTAATCACTTTTCTCTGGCAATCCCTTCCCCCCCTTGATGCAAGGCAAGGAAATGGAAGGAAAACACACAGTTCTCAGAAATGCAATCAATGTAAATCAGTTCACCCCAGCAAGCTTACACTACAGAAAACAGATAGGAGTTTTGAAAACACAGGCAAAATGCTTTGATATGTGCTAGCAATGGATGAGAAATATGCTGGAAATGCTTTTAATTCCCTTTCAGAGGTTCAGGGTGAGTGGTATCTAGTTAATATTAGTCCAGGCTCACACTAGCAATGATGCAGGGATAGTTAGCAGGTTAAACGAATTTCTGGCAAATGGAAGGCAAGCAGCAGCAGTTTTTACATGTGAAGAAATTTTGCGAATCGTGGTAAAATTCGCGCGTGCGTTTTCCGCGATTGCGGTAAAACTATAAGGGGTAGGAATGTGGTTCTTGGTGCGATTCAAAGCTCAGATTCTAGGCTTTCAAATGAAAGTTACTGCAAGTCTCTAGCACAAACGGTCACGGAGATATGAGCGATTAAATAAAGGTCGTTTTTCAGATTTGAAATTTTAAAGTTCAAAAAGACAAGTGCAGCTTGCAACTAGAAAATGACAAGTGACAGCTTTGCAAATGGCAGGTGACAGTTAGGAGACAGTTCTACTTAGATTAAATAGATTGAATTATATTATTTTAACTAGGAGATTGGTTCTGCACAGTTTCTAGGTACTCACACTATATTCTTGAGTGAAATGGGCCTCGCCATGGATCTGGTCAGGTTTTAAACTCGCCTCTGGTCTCTGCACTTCACAGTGATCTGGGTCAGCTCTCTCTGGTTCTGCTAACAGGTCAGCTCTACTCTGTTGGTCTGGTCTGGGTTTCTGGTTCTGGATAGATGGAAGTCTCTATGTCTGCTCTCTGAAGGTTGATGGAGGTAAAGTATGGATTTTCCCGGCAGAGCTTCCAGCGGCAGATGGAATTGAAGGTCCCTATCTGTCCTGTCTGTCTGCTTTTATGTGTTTAGAATGTGGGTGTGTTCTAGCATCACTGACCCTACCTCTCTCTCAGCTTCTAATTGGTCAAACTTCCATTTATCATTTGATTGGCGAAGCTAAGTTGTGTCAGAGTGATGTCATTTTATGGCTTGCAGATAGGACACTCCTCTGTCAGATTGCACATATTCTATATTTGATAACAAAAGACATATTTCACAGTTACACAGTTGCTTGAAATTACATATACATGGTGTGGCTGAATTTAGCCATGTCTCTGTCCAAATTTGCTGTTTCTAAGAGCTTGCATTCAGAAATGGCACATAATTGACTTTTTAACTGATTTTTCAATTTCTGACATTGACCCAACTTTACATACATGTGTGCAGGGAGTATGGACATTAACTGATGGAGTTTCAGATTTTTAACATGCATACATTTAGAGTAATATCCACTTTTCCGCTAAAACCCCCCTGAACACGCCACCGGGTCGAAAAACCTCTTAAAATGTGGGCAGAAAATCACAAGAATTATGGTATCATTTATAAAATTTTCACATGTCCGCTCTATGAATGATCCATCTTTTTAAAGTTATGTTCTGGCTCCAAAGGGGTGTGGTTTCCTCTCAGCACAAGGTAGAAATACTGGTTTATCCAGTTCTGCCAAGCCAGCTTGCTCTCACAGGCAGTGCTCCTCCCAGCTTCTGCCAAGAGGAAGCTACATTTTACGACCGCTGTAATAAAACCTTTGCCTGAGTCAGGAGAGGCTCATTGTTCAAGAGGAAGCCATTTATGATCCTCTCAATAAACCCTCTGCCTGGGTGAAGGGAGTTGCATTGTTCACTCTCCTGCAGAGCACAGGTAATACAATTATCAGAAAGATGGCATATCCTTAGTGTGAGCAGCAAAAGGGCAGCTAGGCCTGGGAACACAGCTGTGACTCAAGTTTCACTCCTGATGGGGGTAATTGCCAGGCAGAATTCAGTTCCTTAAGCCAGACTTTCAGCTAACTGTCATGTTTTTTGTTGCTTTTTAACTTAACTTGCAATTTTACACATGCAGCTAGAATGCTGATTCTAAGTGCAAAACTATGACATTTCAACAGTTACAAAGGCATGTGACACCAAACATAGGTCACTCATTTAATCTAAACATTTTCGATTTTAGTGTCTTTAAATCCAGTGCAACTTAAACTGCTGACTCCATAGCTCAGCCAGTTTTGTTATAAGCATTGTTCTGGGCTCTTCATTTCCCAGATTTTGTAGGCACACAAAACTCCATTCTGCCAAATGTCTGCTGGTGTTCAGTGAATATTTTGCACAGGTTGCAATGTTTGAAAATAGGCATTTTGAGCCTGCCTTCAGAGAACACAGGGTGGTTTTAAAACGCCGGCTTTTGGATAGTGGTGAGTACTGGTACTGCACCCATTTTTGAGATTTAAGAAATGAATTCCCCACCATTCTAGGTTGCATTTGGCAATCAGCATTGCCATTCCCAATGGTTTCAGACTACTGTGCGGGTAGTCCAATGGTGGTTTTAAAGCACTTTGAAGCTAACCGGCGCTACTGTTTTTCCTTTGGCAACCCGTTTCCCTCATGGCAACCCGGCCTTTCATTCTCGCACTGGTGGGTGACAAGTGAGGCAACCATTTTGGTGTGCGCACAAACTGCGCAGCTTTCCTGGATTTCGGCGCACATGTGGGTTTTCCGCCATCTTGACTTTTCTAAGCCCACAGCACCAAATGTTGTAGCATGATAGCTTAAACGTGGGTCAGGACACCCAACAGTGTATAACCGACTAGAGGTATGAGACTCATCCAGGGGTGGATTAGATCCTCCTGTCCCTTAGTCTGGGGCAGAGTGTTAGGGAGAATTCTCATTCTATGGCTAATTTCCCTTACCTATAGAGTCCCCCAGCAGCTTTGCTGGATTTGAAGGGTTTGTTTCTTTTTAACTGCTAAGAGTGAGACTCTTTTTCCCACTCTTATGCATTTCTGCTATGTGTGTTCTATGCTATTTTTGTGTTTAATGCCTATGGGATTGTCTCTCACCCATAGGAACCATCTTCATTTACATGTGTTACACAGCACCCTCAGTGCAGTGACACAGGGGTGTCGTAGCGACCATGTAAAGTCCCCATTGACTTTACTAATCAAATCTTACAAACTTAACCAGTCCAACCTATCTTACTATGGAGGTACTGGAAAGGGTTAATAGTTTTTCCCTTGGGTTCATTTTCGAGGGGGTACCTTAAAATCCCACTCTCTAAGTTTCTGGCTGGTGGCAGTGGTTACTACCAAATACAACTGCGAATATTTTCCTATGGGATTTTCCCATTGTTCGAGGCTAACACTTTTACTGACAGCCTCTAACATACCGCTGGTTTATTTTATTATTAACTTTACTCCGGTAGGTTTTATTTGCCAGAACTTTAACATAACTTCTTTCTCGTGTCTTACTCTAAACTTCTAACCCAGGTCGGGGATCCTTTGTTCGCTCTTTTGGTGGGCTTCTGCAAAGAAGCCCTCCATTCGGCATCTCTGATTCTGGGGTGGGTCTGTTGTTTAGGAGGGGGAGTAGAACCCCTGGACAGACTTGCCGCAGCAACTCAGGTCACACTCTAACCTGATAGGCTGGAGGTCTCCTGTCAAGAAGACCACTCCACTGTGTGAGTGATAGCTAGGCTGTCTGAATGGGTCCCTTTCTGCATAAAAGCAGGGTCCTGAGGACTGGAAGAGCAAGATATCGCCACTGGAACTACGGAACGGAAGGGGAGAGAAGCCACAGACACTTCAGCATCTACACCACCGGTGAAGCCCTGCCGGATCGTCTCACCACTTTTCTTCCACATGACGAGAGGTGATCTTCATCGAAAGAGCCTTCTTCCCTTGAGCTGGTGGGAGCAACCAGTTCGCCCATCGCTTCTCCGGACCTGCCCTGGTTGAATCGATAGTGCCCAGCACTTGGAGACTGGATAGCCAGGCAGCTTTCAACCGGGAACGTGATTAAAATGAGCGTACCTTTTAAACTTCATTTGGCAGCACCGTGGCTGGTTTCATCCCTGGGTAGTGCAGTGACTCGAACCTTCCTCCACGACGAGAGCCTCTCTTCCTCTGCTGGACCCCTCGAACTGCAGGATCTACCAGGAACAACCGCCACCGCAGGAGCCACTTCTTCACGTTTAAGGTACATTGTTCCGCCAGGCCTCCCTTTCCCCGTGGTAGCCCTAAAGGTGTTTTAAATTCTTTATCTACTTGTTGGGTTGTCCGCCTTCTCTCTTAACATTGTCTTTCACCTCGCATCCACCTTTTCAATATTCGTTTACCAAAGACTTGACCGCAGCTACATGAACATTTTTGCTCCTAAACTCTTGGTCCTGTACCACTGACTCTGGCTCAGGCCTATTGACTCTGGCTGATTTGTTAGATCTGCTCTCACTAGATTGAGTTTTAATAAGAAATCTGTTGATAAACCTGAATCTTCTAAACCCCTCTTCCTTCCTCCTGTTTTAACTTGTGGAGTGCCATTTTGTTCAGTTTTCATTCACGTATCTTTCTGCTAAAGTGTCACTGTGCATTTCTTGTTCACAAAACTTCAGGGAAGTGTTGCTAGGGGGTGTCTGAAGATATTTCGGTTTAGTTGTGCCATTTGTAGTTGGTTTTCACTGTGCCGTTTTGCTCAGTTTTCACTCTACCACAAACTTGTCTACAATTGAATAGGGAGTTGTATATACTTTTCCTTGACTTAACTTACTTTTCTCAGCTGTGATTTATGTGTTGAACTAGATGTGTATAGAATAAATATATTCTTTTTTTTATACACAGCTTTGGTCAGTTTTTCCTTGTTCCCTAGTACTGTGATACCTATTGTGTAAACCCTGAATACTGCTCATCTCCCTCTTGAGATAAGTCTGACCGCTCAGCCACAGCTACCAAATAAATCTTTGTGGTACAGACTGATACCAAAGGGGATTTATTGCTTTCACCTGTAGTCCTAATCTGGTGTAGTGCTCCCTAAGGGAACTGCACTGGATTCTGCCTAACAGTGATGTCGTACATAGTGCACTTAGACGTATTAGGTACAAATTAGGCCAGTGAGACCAACCATAGGTTAGTACAGGGTGCAATTAGTCATTGAGCATAGTAGTCGGCTAGTCCAGGTACAATAAGTCAGGCAGGAGAAAACAACAGTAGGCTAATTCAAGGAGCAATTGGGCTAGTAAACAGAACAGTGGGCTAGTTTAGGTACAGGCAATTAGGCTGGTGAGCAAAGCGGTAGGCTAGTACAAGGTGCAATTAGTCTAGTGGGCTAGTACAGGGTACAATTAGGCCAGTAAACACAGCAGTAGGCTAGTTCAGGTACTGTCATGATTCCTGCCCGTCATGTCCCCAGCCCTCCAAGATGTCAGGCTGGAGCCAGGCCACAATCACCTACATGGCCCTCAAGGGCCTCTCCATCCCTCCAAAGACCCACTGGGAGTCGGACTTGGCGCTTGTGGCACCAGACTCACTCACTCCCATAGGATAACATTGGGGATTGGACTTGGAGTGCATTGATGGGGACAAGATGGATGCCCCCACATATTTCGGTTCCCAGAACTGCATGTGCGGTCTAATCTTTTGGGTGTGGTTCAGCCCAGAGACACCTCGGATACCCACAGACTATTTAAGCCACACCCAGGCTGAGAAACATGCTTTGCGTTTTCTGCACCTGCAGCGTGACACTCATCGTGTTCGGATCGGTCTCCAGTAGGCCTGCATCTTTCTTCTGCGCTCAGCTCCTGCAAGAACAAGAACACCGTTAGGAACAGCCTTATCTTGCAATGCTTCTGCCCATCATTCATCGCTCCTTCTGTTTTGCGGGCATCTTCGGCTGTGTCATTCCCATCCCGGCCTGCCGCTTCCTAAGGAAAAGGGTAAAGAACAGAAAAAGGCATTAGTAAGCATTCTGCAAATCTTCACTTATTTTTGAATACTGTATGAGCTTCAAACGCTTACCTGAATCCCAGCCGCTCTGGAGGAACTCTGTCTCCGGAACTTCTCATTCAATTGCAAGAGGGAAAAGACACTCCAGGTTAGCGTGGAAACATCTAGAGGCGCCACATACCGCGCTTACCCACCGCCTTCAAAACCGGCATCCACGCTGAAAACGTTGCAGCACTTAAAAGACACAGAAAAGTAACTCAGTTCAATGCAAATACGAAAGGGGTGCATCGCGCATCACGCTCTCATTCACCTTCAGCGCTACTCATCTCAGCAGCATGCCGCCATCCCCGGACGCCGGCCATTATCTAAGGAAGGAAAGGAACGAAGTTAGAGAACTGTTCAATAGACTAACTATACTTACCAGTCGGACTGTTGCCAGTGAAGTAACTAGGCAGCAACGAGTCCACATCAATCAATGCGCCCCTGCACTGAAAGCAGGACGGAGAGCACACTATCCAAGAAAACAAGGTGAGCTGTGGATCAAAGGGAAGGGTTGGACCCCGGGGAAGAAGGGGTTCAAGCACACAGAGACAATAGGGAGTTAAACTCTACCAATCCTGTGTTTCAGGCCCAGTCTCCAGTTAAATAGCCTCCAGGGAAGGGTTTGAGTACGTAAGAGGTCAGAACAGGCTGAGTGACGTCCCCGTGGATACCAGGTGAACGGTACAGGTACAATCGGCCAGACAGATGAATTCAACAGTAGGCTAATTCAAGGAGCAATTGGGCTAGTAAGCAGAATAGTAGGCTAGTTTATGTACAAGCAATTAGGCAGGTGAACACAGCAGTAGGCTAATATGAGGTACAATTTGTCTAGTGGGCTAATAAAGGGTACAATTAGGCCAGTAAGTGCAACAGTAGGATAGTTTGGATACGAACAATAGTGCTAGTTAGCACAAGAAAAGGTTGAGGGCTGGTGGAACACGGAGAAATCGAATGGGCGAGGAATGTAATGCTTGTAGTGCAGAGTGTGAGGCAGTCTACACATAGGCAACCAAACGGCAGTAGTTGGGCAGAAAATACAATAGGAAATCCTATGGCCGCAGTATGTGCAATTAGTATGTACAGGTTTTAACGAGAGGCTGTACAGATAGGCGAATAGCTTATCAAGCGTTTAAGTGCGAAAAACAGGTAAATACATGTCAGAGAGAGATAGTACAAGGCAAGTTGGTTAGGCATAGATAAACAGTACAAGAATTACGAATTGCTACTATCAATAACTGTAAGAATATGATGAAACTTTGAAGTTTATAAACCGTAATTTGGAGCAGCGCAGCATCGATTGGCATAGCAGCGGAGAGTAGGCTGGATGGGACGTTCAGTGGGATGTCTATGCATCAAGGAGCCCACCATGTGGATGTGCAATGTGGTGTAATCTGAAGGGGTACATGTAGATATACAGTGGCAAGCAAAGCAGCACAATAGATTGGCTAAAGGTGGTTAACCGGTTCCCACGCTGACTAATATCAAAGGCACTGACAAGTTAGGCTCTAGACAGCTACAGGTTATGAACAATGTGTCAACTGCATATTCAGTTACAGTCAGGTACAGTGGCATGAGCAAAGCATAAAGACACATGGGTAGACAGGCAGTTCACTGCCTAGGTGAGCGAGATGCTCTAAGCTGCAGTGCTCTAGGCAGAGGAATCTTAGTTCATATATTACGGCCCAATGTAAATGAATAAGAAGTCATGTAATGCTGGGGCTGCTAGTAATGAAGTAATGATTATATCATTAGATATAGGTACCAGGCTTCAAATTGGATCAAGGGTGTACTTACATATCAGGAATGCACCTGGTGAAGTCGATGCAGACAGGCAGAGGGATCCGCCCATGGCTCCTACGGCCCGGACAGGCCTAGACAGGTAGGGTCTTGTACTGATGGAGCCTTTTACTTGAGGGGGCCGTCTGTCGCCTTCTGGCAGTCTATGAGCTCGCCTGAAGATGGTTACTTAGCAACCTAGCAAACACAAATGCAGCCGAGTGCTGTGGCGGCCACCTTCGGGATCGGTATGATGTACAGCTTTGCTCACGGAGCGGCAGCTCCACGTGAGTGATGGCAGATGGGCGGGTGAGGCACAGGCTCAAATGAGCTTTTCAGGAGGAGATGTGGTATCACGAAAACCGAGCAAATCAGCTGTTTGTGAAAAATGAGTGCAACCGTCTCGCGGCATTGGAGTCCAGCTGCTCCAGCAGCGACTCTGTTATGGCGGCACAGCTGCTCCTGCAGCTTGTAGGTGGATGACTCCTGCCCTGGGTGAGAAGGGCTCCAAGTGAGGGCCAGACAGGTATGGCCTTGTATTGATGTGGCCTTTTACTTGAGGTGGGCGGCTACCGCCATCTGGCAGCCTCTGGCGGCCTATGAGCTTGCTTAGCAACCTAGCAAACACAAAGGCAGCCGAGTGCTGCAGCGGCCATCTTAGAACTCCGTATGATGTACAGCATGGTTCACAGAGAGGTAGTTCCACGTAAGTGATGGCGGATGGGCGAGTGAGGCACACGCTCAAAATGTTAATGTTTGCTTTTTCATCTATAATTCAGGAACTGATGGACAGAACAGCCCCTATTCATTCCAAATTAGTCAGAGAAAACCTGGGCCACAAAAAATGGTTCACACCATCACTTAAACTCCTTAAGAATGATAAAAGGAAAGTGGAGGACATTTGGCTAAGATTTGCATTGGAAGAAGAAGAAAATAATTAGAAGGCAGCAGAAAAAATAAACAAACTAAACATATTAAATGCCAAGACAGATTGTTATAACAATCAAATTAATATTACACAAAACTCCACAGGAAAACTCTTTGAAATCCTGAGATCACTCTAGAAACCAAAGGCCTTGGCCATTACTGTCCAGTCCATGGCTGCAGATTGGGTAGAAATGAAAAGTACATTTGAAGTTAAAAAGCTCAAAGCCAGCGAAAAAATAAGCCAGGCACTGTCCCACTCTGACGTGATTTCAGTTCCTCAGACAAACTATATTGAGCTACAAGAATAGGACAGATTTTCATTCATTCCAGTCACAAATTAGGACATGAGAGTTCTGTTGACTACAATGCAACTGTCCTCATGTGCCAAAAGTATACCAAGAGACGTACACATCTCGCCCAGTAGAAGGGCTCTACACTGGTTGAAGGTGGAAGATTGGATTGCTTTTTTGTCCCACACTGGAGATTGCTGCCTTTTTGGCACAGCTCCTCTTTATTTGAAATCATTGCTCTGCCCATATGTTCCTAGTAGATCCCTGCGTTCAGGAAATCAGGGTCAGATCAATAGCGTAAACCACAAATAGACCAATGGACTGTGTAGATCCTTCCCCGTTAGAGCCTCCAAGATGTGGAACACACCCCCAACTGCATTAAGACTGGAACAAAACAAATTAAAGTTTGGTTGTGCACTGAAGACCGTCGTACTTAAATAATCATAAGTACAGACCGTTGTTGTGTTTTCATCTCTTTGTGTCCCATTTATTTCTGTTTGTCTTCTGTCTTCACGTTGGCGCTATGATGCCTGCTGGCTTCAGTGACTTATACATTTATAAATAAATAAACTAACATTTGCAGAGATGTATTGAAAAACAGAAAAAATGTACATGACAAGATATTCTATTGGAGGAGCATGTTTGGCCAGATCAATGGCCAAATTGAGTGTGTTAGAATTGAATGCCCTTTATAACACAGTGGGCCTCATTACGTGTGAGGCGGACACGGTTAACGGGCTACGCTAAAGGAGGCGGATCCGTTAAACCCATCCAGCTTCATTATAAGCTCCCCTCGTGGGACCCGGTAAGTAACGCCTGGTCAAACCAGGCGTCCTTATCGGGACCCGCGAGGGGGAAGAAGGAGCAAACAACAGGCCGCTCGTAATCGGCCCGTTGTTTGCACCCTATGGGGGCTCAGATAGGAATGGGGAAGGTCCGGGAACTTGGAATGGCCCGGTAATTCCCCATTCTGGGAACCCGGACCCAATTTCGGCAGGCAGCCATGCCACCAATAGCGGCATGGCTACCGCCGAAGTCATAATGATTCCCAGTGTGTTCAAGTGGACACTTTCTATTACAGGTAAACAAGTAGACTGACGTTTCTCTACAAATTATTAAACTAATGCATGGTATTGCCACTCCATTGCTGTCAATTCACCCAATATTGGGTTTGAACATATTTTTGTTCATAGACAGCACACACCCAACACATTTAGAGTTGTCTTTCAGAAACTTTGCACCAGTAATAGTGCAATAAATTCAAGTGTTTAAACCAGGACAAAGGAGGAGGACTAAGCAAACTTTTTTTTTTCACAAGGGGAATGTTTTCCTCTAGTAAGAATTGCAATTGCACCGTTGAAACTTTCCGTAATATATCGCCCCTAATTTCAATGTATTTTGTACCAGCGCAAATGACAAGGAGAGGGGCAAGAATTGCTGTGGTGTGAAAATGCTTCGAATGGAAATCGTTTTCGCACTAGGACAATTTTTATCTTAATGCAAATTGCACATACAAGGGTGCATATTTCTGTAATACCACCCTTTAAGTGGGTATAACTCTCATTAACAATGTCAAATGGAGTATACCATCTCTGTGGAATCGGTAATGTGTGCACTTTATATCTATCATGAAGTTTCTGTGGACTACAGGCCTGGTTTACAAAATCGTTTTCAATGGTAAAATCCCATTGGAAAACGCTTTGTAAATCGGGCCCTAAATGTTTGAAAGGATAGTGATAGCCTGTACATAAATATTAGGCTATCTCGCCCAACTAAATATATAAGTGAGGACATAGTAAGGGGGAACATTAACTAAGTAGCATTCAATGTCTCTGTTCTTTTAGTTTCTTGCTCACTTGTATGATTTATGGGGCTCATAAGCAACAATCTCCGGCTTTTCTTGTACATTTTTTGCCCTGGATGATTCTCGGCTGAGGCTCGTTGAATTCTCCCACAAGGGCATCGTCTCTGAGGGGAAGTATTTCATCAGTGTCGCCAGGATACATTTGAGTCAGGTTTTGATTCGAAAAGAATCAGTCATTTGCGGATTTGTTTCTTGTCCTGTAGGTTTCCTTGTAGGAGTGCTGAATTGTGACCAAAGGAAGCATTTCCGTGATGGGCAATTTAAGAGAGCTACCAAATTTGACTGCTTCCTGGAGTAGTAAAGGGAATGCAGCCACATGTCTAACCTGTTCCCAACTATGCTTCATTCAAGAATCAAAATACCTGAATAATGATTTCGAGACAATTATTAAACAAAACAATGACAACAACAACTGCCTGAGACATGCACTAGCCTTGCTACATTACATACTAAGGACATGTTTACGTATTAAGGAAACAAGTTACACAGGAACACCATTCGCACTGTAAATACATGAGGACTAATTGTGAATAAAATGTGGTCCAGAAGTTTTCTGCAAAACTAAATGTATGCACTCAGGTGGGCAGTGAAATAGGAGCATTGTTTCATTTGAATGGGGACTAGCCCCATGCAAATCATGAATTCCTAACAGGCCTATGTGCTATGTTGTATTACTGATCCATGACCATGGGGAGATAACTTGTGAGTGTTGATTCATTGGCACCCTGGAAAGACATACTGACCAATCAGAATCTCTTTCCCGGTCGAGATTGTTCAGTCACCGCCCACAACAACAAACTTCTCGGCCTTCTGAAGAAAGGAAAGAATTGGCTTCCATGAGTTGAACAAGGATGTAGTCCTTTGTTTATTTATATGGCGGGCACCAATTTTGTCATTTTATAGTTTTTACGTCAATACAACATCGCCATTGAAATAGAAAAGGGACAACGTCAACTGTTCAACTAACAGCAGCCATTTTATTTAGGAGAAAAAATAAAAACTATCTGCACCCCAGTAAATCCCAGGGTGCGAATGGGTTTCAGACTGCGGCAAGGTGTGGGGGGCAGGGGCGGCCTTTAGCAACCTGCCACTTGTGACTACTTTATCTCGGATTGGTGGGCTGATAAAGGCAATGGGCCTCATTAGGACCCTGGCGGAGAGGGTGTTACGCCAGCGTAGTGCATGGCGTACCTCTCCGCCATACTACGAGTTCCCGTAGCGCCATGGAGGTTTTCTCCGCCTGGTTTTACCAGCCGGAGAAAACCATGGCGCTACGGGACCTCGTTGTTAATTACGCCACCGTATTTTACGGTGGCGTAATTAACTCCTTCCCCACTCCCATTATACCCTATGGGGCAAAAATGGGAATGGGGAAGGGCAGAATGGGGATTGGGGATTTACCGCTCCGCCGAGGTCGGAATGGGGCGGTAAATCCGCCAACCCCCATGGCGCTATCGGCGGCTTTCCGCCATGCTTCGCGGTGCATTTAGCACCGCGAAGTCCGCCTGGGTCGTAATGAGGCCCAATGTCTGCTCCCCTCCACCGCCAGGGCTTGAAAGCCACAATATCTGCCTCCGTTTGGTAGGGTCCTATGTGGCCTTCAGGGTCCCTCTAAAAGGAGCATCAAGTCATGTATTGCGCCCCCTGTATGCAGACTCAAACCAATTTGAATGATGGGGCCATTGTCCTCAAATGCAAACACTATCAATGTGGCAAGACATACTCTGACACTAATTGTAAGCACACACCTTGCACCGTTAGCTCTGGGAGGGTTCAGGTGACAGTGGTTTGCAAAAACACGTGAAGAGGTATATAGGTCACCATAAGAGCAGGGAAGGAATGCAAAAACGCTCAAAGATGCACATATTAACTTTCCACTCGTTCAGTGTGGGCTGCATGATTCTGTGAACAGTAAATGCATATGGTCATTTCCTTAGTGAATGTGGTGCCCACCCCTTGCGTCACATGAGCAATAACATGTCTAGTGGTGTGGGATTTAAGCATTCAGCACTTGCATGCTTTGTTTAGCATGTGCAGTGGTATTTTTGTGGACAAATAAGTCACTGAGCTTTTCAATGTGCATGCAGAGCAACACAACTTCAATGACCATGGTGCATTATTTTGCTCATCATTATGTTAACCCACGTTGCAAACTGCAAGAGTAGGCACATGCACCCCAGTTGCGTTTTGCTGACTGCAACCCGTGGATAACACATCCATGGTTTGTTTAAAGTGTGTTTGAAACTCGGCCGTTTCAATCTTTCGGGATCAGTTTTTCTGGATTGTTAAGTAAAATTGTGCAGATCGCAATCTGATTGCAATACAGATTACATGCAAATGCGATGTGAATTCACTCGGGGAAATAGAATAAATTGAACAGACTAGACAGGAACATTGCTTTGATTCCCGTGCACAAAAATCAGTAGACATTAAAGTAAATAAATAAATAACATAACCGTTATTTTGACTCGCACCTATTAAGTCTATATGTGGCTAACATGGCTGTTTTCTTTTCTTCCAAATGTCTTCTTGATACCTGAAGTTATGAATCCGACCTTCGTGCTAAAGAAGTCCCTAACCAATCCCATGCAGCATTAGAATCTGACAGTTTTCCATTCCCATGTGGATGTTTAACATTTCTTTCATCACCACCGTTCTTCACAAACTCTTTGTGGTCCTGAAGTATCGACATTGAGGTGCCCCACATGCCTCATCCTTGCAGGACGTCTTCGACTAGTCGTCGAAGATGTCCTGCAATGATCGAAGCTGCTGCCTCAACACCGCCGAACTTCCATCGAGGATTCTCGATGCCGAGTTCACTTTCTTTGAGGCCTATCGACGATCCGTGGCTCCTGCTTCAAAGGGAGTCACTCAAGAAGGATCCCTTGATGCCTCCGTGAGGAACTCTGCTATTCCAGGTACTTTGGGGTGGTAGAAACATTATAGAAGGAAATAAGATTTATAGAACAATATATGGACTGGGCTTGTGAAATATCTTTACAGGTTGCCAAGGTGGGGGGATCTCCACACAGAACTGTATCTAGGTAATGGGGTAGGTATTCTGCCAATTGTTCTAACCAACTGCTTTCCTCCTAGGTCTATCGTTGGTTACCTTTATTAAGTGGTTTGTGTGACATTTAACCAGAGTACAGTTGATGTACTTTAAGGAAATCTAATAATAATTGTGGTGTCACTTAGAACTGTACATATTTGCCATGCCATTGTAGATTTACTGAGCACAAAGTGAGTTATTGTGATTGTGTATATAACTTTGAACTTTTAATTATATAAAGACTGTGTTTTAACTAATACAGTGTGTGGATATTCCTTTGTAGGCGCTTGGGGACTACACTGTACTTAAGGACCAGTTTGCATCACCTTCTGAGAAGCTAGGCCTTTATTGCTCGTCCATTACTACCAACAATAGAGAATCTTGGCTGGGGTCCTCTGTGCCTCTCCTCTACCATATAGAGAGCAGATGTACAGACCCCTCTACCCCCTTCAGTCTTTACAGTTCTTCTTTCTTTTGCAGATGAGGAATGAAACATGTTGGGCAGGATTAGATTTGCATTTTAAATACGACATGTAATTTTATAAGAGATTAGATTTGAAACATTAAATGGATGTGTATAGCACACAGCACTTTAGGAATGAATGAATGAGTATCAGTGTAATGTATAGAATAGCGCACAAAGAGGTTTCTTTTGTATGTTTCCTTTGTCATTAATATTGTTGTGTTTGATATTTTCATGAAATACAGATAGGGTGTTTAAAAAATTGAAGAAAAACAGATTATTGATTTTTACTGCTAAATCTGCAGGGACTGAACTGATGGCATTTGGTAAATTTGATGTATTAAATTAATTGATGCAACACTGACTTAGGTGGTGTATTGATTGTCTCAGACATGTGGGCAGTTTTGTTTTCATATCCTTTCTGTGTTTGCCATTTATTGTGAGCCTGTTCTTTCTTGGTCCTTTATCTGCCGTGCTAGGTGAGAGAGGTCCTGTATGCAATTTTGTCTTTGGCCGGATCCATTTGTGAATCCCGCCATAGTTCCAGAGTGGGTGTGAAGACAGGAAAAGGAGGAGGAGTCCAAAACTCTGCAGCCCTTTGTCTTCTGGCATGCCTGCATGGAACCAGTTCCAACTGGGTGATTTTTGTCCTGACCAGGACAGCCACCCCTCCAGGTTTGAATGTTGCTTGCCTGTTGATTGTCTGGGTTGCAGTGTAAAGTTCTAATTCTGGAAACTGAAGAGGGAGTCGACCACTGGAGCTGAATTCAAAGAGGAAGGTGAAGAAACACTGTCTGTAAGTAACTGTTTACAGCAACTGGAGAGCCTGCTCTGTAACTAGAACCTGCTATGACCCTTCCTTCCAAGCATCCTGTAGGTCCCGAAAATGATGACTCCTACCAAAGGGATAGTGAGACTTGCTAGGCTTGAGAAGTCCTGCAAAACAAGCTATCCCTCAACCTGCTGTGACCTTGCTGTGCTGCAAACAGCAAAAACTCAAGCCTGTGTGCATTGCAACATCTTCCAAAGTCTGCTTCTGACTGAAACTTTGCTGGTCCCCTCATGGTCCTCCAAAAGCCTGATTCAAGTCCTTGAAGTCCCCTCAACAGAGTGCTGGACTAGATAAGAGACAAGAATCCAATCTGCATTGAACATTCTTCTTCAAGCACCTGTAAAAGGGCATCAAAACTACAGAGCCATTAGAAGCCTTGACTAATCCTTCGTTGGAAGACTCTTCTGACAACGGCTGCTGAAAATTCCCTTCCACTGTCCTTTCTTTTGTCACCATGACTAAGAATCTGAAGACTGGGACTTGTGCTGCTGCATCCTGAAGGTGTCCAACTCCAAGCTTTTCTTCTCAGCTTAGGTACTGTGTTGGCATGACTAATACCTCACCTGAGAATGTTTTCTGCCATACTAAAAATTAGCACCCTGGAAGGCGCCATCCACCAATAAGAATGCTCGAAATGCCGGTTGTATTCACTAAGGAAAGCCTGCATTCCGAGCATTCTTATTGTTGTTGAACACTTCCCCTCCCCACTCCCCCTTCACCATTTAGCCCCCATGTAGTTTCCCTACATGGGTGCTAATGGTGTCCTTTTTTCCAAAAGGAAAAGAAAAAGGAAACATACCTATGTGGTGCGTTTCGGCTCCAGCAGTGCTGCTCTTCGGGAAGTAAATTGTCCAAAATTATGATGTCACAGTCATCAACATGGAAAATGGACTTCCCTGACAATACTGCTGGAGCCGATCTGCAACATAAAGGTACGTTTCTTCCATTTTTCTTAAGGAAACTACACGGGTGCTAATGATGATATTAACCTCGGCGGTGGGCCGACCCTGTCGGTAATCGCACGTTCACCCCCGTTAAGGGATCCTCGCTTCTCTCAGGCCCTTAACATGGGCGGCGGGTCATTACTGACAAGGTTGGCCTTCCTCAGTATATTTGGTTACTTTACATGCCTGTGAATTGTATTCCACTCTTCTAAAGAGTAACATAGTTGGTTTCACTTCATTATATCAGTAATAGTATAATTTTAAAAGTTCACCAACTGTGTCTTACCTTGAGAGCTGTGCGCCATTCTAAACGTGTATCATTGTGGTTTGCTTTCCCTGATCTGCATTAGAGCATTTCTACAATAGTCTATTGAGATATTGCTTACCTTAGTCTGTCTTTCACTGATCTGAAAAGCAACATTGGTATACCTGTAATAGTTTATTTCCACATACCATTTACTTACCTTGTATACATTTAGGTTATCCTAAATGTAGCTCTGAGTTCATACTGATACTGGAATTGGGTTTCACTATTCTGAAAAGTATGTAAACCTACATTACTAGCTTTGAACTGTGTCCTCAAAAGTAATTGTATTCTTCCTGTATCAATGTTTAAAGTATAATACGTTACAATTGTTGCAAGGTATCCACCAGCAACACTGTTGGTATAACTGTTGTATTTTTGCCATTGAATAGCAATGAAGGTTATGACCATACGGGTACACTGCCCTTGAATTACTGATAGTATTCTAAAAGTAACTAATGTGGTTTTACCCGCCATGAATAGGTGTCTGCTATTCTTAATGTGTTACACCAGGTTTGACTTACCTTAAATTACTGATTGTTCTTCTAAGTAAGGTTTATGTGTTGGATTGCATACCATAAGCACTGCGTTGGGGTTCTATATTGTATTTATGATTTATAACAAAGTACTTACTTCCCCCAAGAATTATCCTGGCCTGCTTGTATTTAAAATAAACCTTTATTTTTGCAATACTTCACAGTTTAAGTGTTTCTTTTGAACCATATGTATGCTACAAGTTCTTTGTACATTCCTGCAGCCCTCTCTTCCTCCTAAGATAAGCTTGGCTGCTCTGTCTATGCTACCAAATGTTCTCAGGCGATACAGCCTTATACTAAGAGTGGAGTTTTGTATAAAGCCCTTAGTTGGACTTTGAAAAGGACGCCTAACAAGTTGATCTTAAACCTATCTCTCTTATTGCACTTATTTTATACTTTAATGTGTTATAGTCAAAGACTCAAAGATCAAAGATCAAATAAGAACAAAATACAAAATACAGAATACAGAATTAAAAGAATTAGGAATGAATACTGAACATGCATATACATCCCATACATAAAATGTATAAAGTACATACAATATGTAAAATACGTAAAAATGAAATTACAATCAAATTTTTATTTTTATTTTATAGATTTATAAGGTGCCGAAGCCCACAGCCATCGGGGCAGCAACATGGAGACAAGAGACGAAAAGTGCCACAGGACAGAAAGAGGAAGATCCAACCATCTATCCTAGTGATTACTTAAACAGAGCAGTTTTTAAAGCAGAGCAGTACTTCAGGTTATTTTGTTCCAGTGTTAGAGTAGTTGGAAGTTTGTTCCAGATGGTTGGCCTCTCTAACAAAGAAGGATCTACCCATCCATTGGACCATTTCTGGGTAATTCTGTTGATCTGGCCCTGGTTTCCTTAATGCATGGAACTGCTAGGCACATATGGACAGATTAGTGTTTTCAGATAGAGGGCAGCTGTACCAGCGAGCCATTGATGTAAAAGTGTGCTAAATTTGAAAGCAATCTGGTCTTCTATGTTCAGCCAGTGTAGCTCCCTCCTACTGGCCATGATATGTCCTCCTCTCATTATTTTTTTAGTAATACACACAGCGCTGTTATTCAGACAAGCAGTGTTTTCTCCCATTAGGAGCACGTGGCTGGGGCAAAATCATGTGAAGTCCCTGGGGGCGGGTTTCTGTGCTACCTTGCTTTGATGGTTGATTTGCATGCATTATGTGCGCATCATAAATTATGATGCATGCATCATTCACATGCTGATGCAGCATTCAGCCAACTTTGCACCAGACGTGCAGATGAACTTAACTGGTCTGTTGTTGATATTGATATTGATATTTTATTTCTATTGCGCTCATACACAAGAGTTTCAGACCGCGACAAGGCAAGGGAGGGGAACAGGGGAGAACAAAACAGGGATCTATCTAGGCCCAGTGACATTAAGAGAGCACAAGTGCATGGGAGAGGGTGAGGAGAAAAGTGCATGGAAGGAGGGAGAAGTGGAAAGTGAGAAGCAGAGGAGAAACAGATAAATAACAATAAATAAATAATAAAGGCAACAAACAGTTTTAGTGCAGCCGGCAATTTGCAAGTTCTAGGTTTAGGGAAGCAGACAGGGTAGGTCTGATAAGTGCAGGAAGAAAAGGGGGGGTCTGTATGGGTACAGATACAGACCCCAATGCAAGGGGTGGCCAGGAGGCAGTGCGGGAGGGTAGCAGGGTGAGCAGGTACCTGACCCCAGAGGACAGAGGGTGGCCAGGTGCACGGTGCCAAGAGAGAACAGATCAGCAAGTGAGAGGGGGCGAGAAGGCAGAAGAAAAGAGGAAGGTCTTGGGGTGCTTCGGAAACCAGAGATGGTTCTCCTCAAGTTTTAGAGTGGCAGGGAGACTGCTCCAGAGGGATGCCCCAGCCGAAGACAGTAATCTAACCCCAGCTTGTTTCTTTGAATAAACGACTGACCCTGAGGGAGTTGGAGGTAGAAGAGCGAAGAGCTTGAGAGAGGATGTATTTGTGGAGGGATAGCTGAAGGTATTTTGCACCCAGGCCCCAGAAAGCCTTGTGGACAATGCAGAGGGTTTCGAATGTAATCCTTGCATCCACTGGCAGCCAATGGCGAGATTTCAGAGCTGGAGAGAAACGATCCCAGGACTTGAGGCCAAGGACTAGTCTTGCAGTCCTGTTCTGGATTAGTTGCAGAGTGCGGAGAGCAGAGGCAGGTAGATTTCAAAAGAGGCTGTTACAATAGTCCAAGCTAGAGAGAACCATAGCTTGGGATACCATGAGCTTCTGGGGGGCAGAGAGGAAAGGCAGAGTACCCCTGA
Source organism: Ambystoma mexicanum (assembly GCA_002915635.3). Lineage (NCBI taxonomy): Eukaryota > Metazoa > Chordata > Amphibia > Caudata > Ambystomatidae > Ambystoma > Ambystoma mexicanum. Next base: position 837,840,846 of record CM030321.1, on the reverse strand, counting down.
GGAGGTGCAGTCGGAAATTTGACTTTTTAGAGACCTCAGAGATGTGGGCGGAGAAGGAAAGGGTGGAGTCAAAGATGGCCCCGAGGTTCTTAGCCTCGCAGGTGGGGGTAGGAGGAGGGCCAAGGGAGGCCGGCCAGAGAGTGAGGGGAAAGGATGGTGAAGGTGTGCTGATGAGGAGGATCTCCATCTTGCTGGCATTCAGACAAAGATCATCTGTTAAATCTCATTTACCAGTTTAATGGTATCCACTAGAGAATAATTGCTCATCTTACTATAGCCGATATGATAAATCAGTGGGTTGAGCGCTTGCTGCTGCGATGTGTGTGTGATCTGCAATTTGCAGGTTTGAATCCCAGCAAGGCCATCTCAGCATTTCATCCTTCTGAGGTTGATAAATAAGTACACACACAGGTTGGATGATAGTGTATGCATGTTTGTTCTATAAAAAAGAGCTTAAGCGTATAACCATAACATATCATCATTTGGCCGTGGACGTCTGCTTGCATTGACAGTAATTTGGCAATATGGAACTATGCATACAGATATTGATGATAGATATGGTGATCCATTTTTGTATGAAATGTATATCACATTAGTGAAATCACAACTATATTTTTCGTAGTGTACTTAGGAACAATGCTATTTGATGCCACTTCTTGTTTTGTCAAGGGGTGAAAGATTGTGTTTCATCGCTTCCCGGGATATCACATTTGGGTGGGGTTAAATGATATCACTTCCGGTGATGTCATCAGAGGTCAAGTGTCATGAGGCGAGGGGTGGGACACTTTTTTGAGGCGAGTGGTGGGACACTTTTTCTTGGGTGTCTGGGCCTATTTCTTGTCCCAGTCCAACCCTGTGTGTCTGAGCGGGCGTAGATGATACTGACATGTTTTGTTTGTTTGATAGACATGGGCTTTGGCGCTCATTCAAGATTCCATAGTGATGCCTAAAGTTTTTACTTTGCCTATGGCATTGTTCTTTATATTAAAGGTGGTGAAATCTGTGCTCAGTTTAGCGCGAGCCTACCAGGGGCCCAAAATAAGTAGTTTGGTTTTACTGCCAGTTCATAGTCATCCATGCCTCGATGTCTTAAATGCCTGAGATTTCACTAGAGTCCTTAGAGTAGTTGCTGCTTAGCTGTAGGACTAGCTGAGTGTCATCAGCGTAGTTAGTAAAGACCGTGCCGAAGCTATCCAACAGGGGCAGAGTGGTCGGTGCAATAGATTAAAGAGCACAGGTGACAAATTGGCACCCTGTGGTACTCCACATCTAATGGGATCTAGAGACAAGAACATGTCTTCCCAACGTATTTTGGACATTATGATGGCAAGGAAAGAGTGAATCCAATCGACTGCTACATTTAAGCAGTTTCCTGCCTGTTTCAGAGCTTGCAGTAATCTGTCATGGTCCAGCAAATCAAAAGCAGCTGACAGATCAAGCAACATCAGCACACCAGACGTTCCTCCATCCATTATCATCAACATTTGGGTCTGTAAGTTGATAAGTGGTTTCTCTGTGCTATGGGCTTGCCTGATTGTTGTTTGTGCAGAATGGTTTTTGTTGTGTAATGCTTTGCTGAGACTGATGTGCAATGTAAGTGGAGGAGATGTGTTGTCTGTGGCTTGGATTTGCAGAAGGAATGTTGTGATATCATGTGATATCATGTGGAGTGTTTATGCCTGAGTGATGGAATGCTTGGGTGAATGTTCTAACCTGGTCAGTTGGTGAGCCATCTGCCTGGGTGATGGGCTGCCAGTGTTGCCAGTGTTTTTTGTCATTTGTGTAACCTTTATGCAACTTAAAAGTAACCTAATTGACTGCCTGTAAAGATACCTAAGAAGCATGTAATAAACTTGGCAAGTCAACATAAGAAGGCTGGGAGCTGCTTTGTTACATTGGCGACGAGGATGGGGTAGTGCCTCCAGTACAGTTTGGGCGTGATTGTGATGAGTCGCGCAGGGTTAAAAAGTGTACATATGTTTATGGAGGTAGCTCCACCAGATATGTTAGGGCATGACTATAATGAGGTCCTGCATGGTTATCCCATGTATGCCTGTGTGAGGTGGTAGCACCACCAATTGTTGGGGCTTGACTGAGGTTAGTCATGCGAGGTGAATAGTTTGGTATCTGGGTGGTAGCGCCCCCCTGTATGTGTAGGGCTGTGACTGCAGTATAAGTCACGCATTGTTAGGGGTATGTGTGTGCGGGTGGTAGCACTCCCGGTTTTGGTATGGGTGTGTCCATGGTATTAGGCATTGCCACACATTACCCCGACTTTGTGGTTTATTTACCACAAATCATTTTTTTTTCTATTCACTGTGCAAATGCGGTGCGGCTGTTTTTGGCTGTACTGTGTGCGCTTCTATGACTCTTTCCACCCTCATCAGCGTCCGGAGTGTGACAGTGATATTGGTTGTTGGTCCCGGTGTGCCTGGCCAGTACATCGGGTATGAGGTGAGTGGTAGACTGTTAGAGCATGTGTTATGTGCTAGCACTGATTATGTGAGTTGGTGTGAATGTCCTATGCTGGTGTGTGTGGAGGTGTGTTGTGTAATGTCTTGTGCTGTTGTCAGAAGAGGGGATATATGTTGTGTAATGCTTTGCTGTGAGTGATGTGCAATGTAAGGGGAGGAGATTTGTTTTGTATGGCTTGGCTTTGCAGAGGGAATGTCGTGATGTCATGTGGAGTGTTTATGCCGGAGTGATGGAATGCATGGGTGAATGTTCTAACCTTGTCAGTTGGTGAGCCCCCTGCCTGGGTGATGGGCTGACAGTGTTTTTATTGTCCTATATGTAACTTAAATGTAACATGACTGACTGCTATAAAGATGCCTATAAAGCTGGAAATAAACCTAGCATGTCAACCTTCGTTACAGTTTTATCCTCCACGAGCGTTGGAGTTGCACTATAGCACACTTATCAAGGATTTTCAACAAAAAGTGTCAATTTGTGATTGGTCTGAGGTTACTTTGATCTTTCTGGTCCAGACCAAGTCTTTTTAGCAATGGAGAGATGTCACGGTTTTAATAGTTTCAGGGATTTAGCAGTCTCTAAAGGAGGCATTCACCATGCGAGTAAAAAACAGAACAAATCGTTCTTGTTGATCCAATATGATCCTTTGGGGGAGGATGTTTTCGGCACATGAGGTGGGCTGCATTGTGGTCAACAAAATACTCATATCTGAGTTGGTAACTGGGATAAATGCAAATCTCTCCTGTTATGATAGATCAATATGGTTTGTTTGGAGCCCCACCAATGGGTCCAAATGGGAAAGTGTCTGGCTGATTTTTTCTTGGGCTTTTAGCATTTTAGCTTCAAACATGTTTCGCACTTCTACACGGTTGGCTGCCGTTGGCTGGATGGTGATGGCCAAACCCTTTAGCTTCTCAAGGGATCTAGGGATTTCAAAGTTTCCCTGTGGAGTTTTGTGCACAATTCATTTGATTGTTATAAAAGTCTTTCTTGGTGCTTAGGATGTTTAGTTTGTAAATACTTTCTGCCGCCATCCAGTTGTTTTTATCACCTACCCAGGCAGGTTTTAGCCAGATATCCTCCAGTTTCCTTTTGTCCTTCTTAAGGATTTTAAAGGATAGTGTAAACCATTTCTGGTGGCCTGCACCCCCCTCTTGCCAGTTGAATTCTGACACAAACAGACATTCAGATAGCACAAACAAAGTTTTTCAGAGAATTTCTCACAATTTGCAACCTATAAGCAATCTATAAGCATCTTAGGGTTTATTACCATCTTCCTCAGATAGCAAACAGTTTGCCAACTCTCAATAGCAACTACGATTCTGAGCATGATGACAGTAGCTACCAAAAGAAGAACCAGACTCGATAGAGGGCAAGCTGTAAGCTTTTATTACCTGTGTTCTAGCACCAGAGCCAAAAAGCACTCTCTTTGATTGGAGTCAGGTTGCAGACATAGCCATGCAGATATTACCATGATTGCTGCTGTCATGGAAGGGCACTCCTAACCAGTGTTGGGACAGCTGTGGTTTAATATTTGCTAACACTGGTAGCCTGTTTATTCAGAGGAGCAATATGAACCTTAAGAGGTTACTAGATGGGCAAAGCATGAGATAGAGCTGCACTCCCCCTGAAGTATATAATACATGAGATGTAAACTTGTAAGAATATAGGCTCTGGATATGTAGATGGTCTTTTTGCCTGTCCCAGTACAGCATTTTTATCCTGAACTCCTTTTGGATATCCCAATAGCCAAGTTCCCATTTAGGAGACCAGTTAATGAAGCTAATAAGATTTAAGATGGCTTTGAAAAACACATGATTCTTCCTCACTTCCATATCCATGCCCAGCACCCTTAAAAGGTCAGACTGGGGATTTGTTAAGGCCTTCAGGTATAATATGCTGCTTTTTAGCAAGACCATAGTACCCATTGAGCAGAGACCCAGTCCCAGATTGATAACCTCCATCGGGACACAGGCAGGTAAACCCAATATTCAATGCCATAAGTGGCCCTCTGTTCTAGCAGCCCGAGACATTCCACCAGGGTAAGTACTTGTAAGCCGTACAGGACACTGTCCATGCATACTTCTTACTGAAAGCAGTAATCAGCACAGTTAATTGCATTGCTTTCCTTTCTCTAGCAACAACACATGTAGGGTAATTACTTTTACTGTCCAGATCTATGCCCAAGTACCTATAGCTTTCGGCGTAGTTAATTCTGTTCCCCTCAAACATCAATACTGGGTGAGCCACTCTTTTTTGGTTAAATAGCATTACATGACTCTTTTGCCTCCTTACAACCAGCTGATTTTCCGTGGCGTAACTGCATAAACCCTTTACAAGCTTGCTCATGCCAGCCAAGGTCGCATCATAAGGACCAAGTCGTCAACATAAGCCAAATCTTTAACATGCACCGAGCTGATCCTAGGTAGGCACGTTTCCAGCTTCTCTGGGTATTCAGGTAAATCTGATAGGTACATGTTAAACAAAAAGAGGGCCGATCTACAGCCCCATTTTACCCTCTAGAGTTGGCCATAGACCGTGACAATGTCCCTTCATTGTCCAGCATGACCTGCACAGTATTATCAGTATGGAGCAATATTACAACATATAATAATACTACAGGGCAATCCTGGGCTGTAAGTTTCACAGAGACCCTCCCCCATGGGACCAGGTGAAAAGCAGCCGTAAAGTTCACAAAGTGGTTATACAGACCATGGCCACCACTAGTCCTTTTGCCCTCAATTAGCAGATCCATGGCCCTCATATTGTGAATAGTGGAGGAGCCCAGCCTGAAGCCTTTCTGGAAGTGATCCTGTAAAAGTATATTTTGCATGATTACCGCCTGATAGTAAATGATTGGCCTAAACACATTCACATTGCACTATAAATTGCATTCAATGAACCCGAAACAAGCTGACTACGCCTCCATTTTGATTTATCCGCCATTTTGATCATCTCTTGCTTTCTGTCCCATGTTTAGAGTTGTGTTTTTGGCTCCAGCAGAGCAAAATGAACTTTGTACTGTTTCCATGATGTCAATGTAGATAAGAATGTTGACGCTGCCAAAGTGGATTGTTTTTCCTACACTGAAAAACCTTGGAGTTAATCAAAAGCCGTACTAATCAGTAATTTAGATACCATCTGTCCATTAGTGGCTTCTCCATTCAAACAACATAGTAGAATGATGAACAGTTGAACTTGCTCTTCTTGCAGAAATCTTTGTTTTCGCTCCTTGAAACTAAGCTGACTTTAAGCTCAAAAACAAATGCGGGACAAATATAAGTGAGTAGAAAAAGGACTGTTACCTTTGTGTCCTATATTTGGAAAACATATGAAGTGTTTAAAGGAAAACAACAAACTATTCAAAGATGTTGAAACATGACTTAGCTATGTGGATAGGCCATGAACCCTAGGTAAATGTATGACACGAAGAGGGGCTGGACAATGTGTCTGGGATTGTGGACAATCTGTATACATGTACATGTATTTGAAATGTCCAGCACTCTCTCATCTCACGGTGTCTGCTTGCAGACATTGCGGGATGTTGAGAACCAGACAGCTGCCTGTTAATAAATGTACATGGTACCTTTGGAATTGTGACTGGCGTATTTCTATTACGTGGTATTAAGCCTCAATATTTTTAATCTTTCAATCCAAGATCTTTTTGGAGGTGATCCAGTATAAAGGATGCACACCGCTTTCCAGGTATGTCTAGCATGGACAAAATATGATATTAACCCAGAGACATACAGTTGCCATTCTTATACACTGGATTGTATTTCCACAGCAATGAGACTGGATCCCTGCTTTTCCACATCACCTTCCCCAGCAGGGTTTACAACATTGATGCCCAGTGTTCAGGAACATATTTTAACACTACTGCAACCAACCCATCAGGGCCTGGAGCGTTGGTTGATTTAAGTTTCTTAATTTTAAGTGAGATAGATTCCTGGTGAATCATAAAGCGCCCTCTTGCCAGCTTCCTGCCTCAACATGTTTGTGGTCCAACTGGGGGCATCTCAATATGATCAATCCATTGAGCTTCGCTCACAGGGTTGACTACGTTTTCTCCCAAACTGCCCTTGGCTGCTCCCAGTTCCTGCCATATCTTCCTAGTATCACCTGAGCGCAACACTCCAGCCGTCTTTCTCCATCTTTCCTGTTTTAGGGAATAGCGCCACCATTTGACCCAGCATTGGTAGCGATTTTTTATTATTTTAGTTTGCGCAATAGCTCTTGAGACAGGGATCTTACTCTTGACCTGAAGAATTTCCTGTCTCAGTTCCCTTTTCCGATCTCTTAGTCATTTATCATAATGATGCCATTTGTCAGACTGGAGCATTGCGCATGCTGATCTAACCTTCTTGGCTGCTAATATAGTGGTTGATAACCATGCCACGATTTCATCAACCGTCATATTTGTTAAATCAAGAGGGGGCATATATTTGGCAGAGCAGAAGAAACTATTAACAAGCCTAATGTTTCTCTCTGACCAGCTCACACTATTGCCGGCATGATTAAAACACAACTCCCCAGCCGGTAGTTGGATATCTGCAGATGCCTTCAGTTCAACCTCTAAAGTTAGGATGGCCTATCACTTCTCTCATTATAATGTATCCTCATTTGAAGAATGTGCTCCATTAAAACAACATTGGCAAAAAAGGAATCAAGCGTAGTCTGCTTACTGTCCACCATCTACGTTGTCATAACTTGGATGTCACCCTTTAGGCAGCCATTCAGCATGAACAGATTCCAGTTAGACATCAAATTCAGCCATTTAACACCCATAATATTATTTTTACGGATGACCATTCTGGAAAGACTGGCAGCATTACCACAGTGATTAATGCTATTGGGGCATCTGCATCTGGCATTAAAGTCCCGCTCAATAGGATTGGCTCTGCCCCTATTGTCCCATGTCCATCCAGCAATTACATTTGCTAAGGCTTTCCGGATGTCATCCCTCTGTAATCCCCCTGGGTGATCGTAAAGGCAAACAATCAGTGAGGAGGATTCAGTGGCCCCAGAGATAACTGCCACTTCTGACACTAAAACATAATCCGTGCAGTTGGTCGGGATGGTTCTAAGCAATTTCAGAGGGTGTCTAACCGCTATCAGGAGGCCGGCGTGCGGGCGTCATGTGTCCCCTTTTGGAAAGGGCCTGGTTGATTTCAAAGCCATCAACAAAATAGGACTCCTGCAACCATGTCTCCTGTATCGTAAAATTATGGTTGTCTGTTAAACATTTATTTTACTTTACTTTTATCCATTTGTTCTGCGCAGGCCATGGACCCGTAGGTTTAAGGGCACAATGAGTACAAATACAGAACATAAACAAAGACTATAGATCCTGATTCTTGGCTAGTGCAGGACACTTCAGACGAACAGAAAGCTTTTTAACTTCCTCTTAAAGATATTTGCTCACTCAAGAGATCTGAGTTCCCGCAGGAGATTGTTCCAGGCCTTGGGGGCAGAAAAATGAAAGGCCCCCTTTGAGGACTTCACAGTTCTGCATCTTGGAATAACCAATTGTTCCTGGTATTTAGTTCTCAAAGCTGAGATTTTCCAGTCAAGAGACCCTTGGTGGTTATTGCTGGGAGTGCTGCCACCAGCAATCGCAAAACTCTCTACATCTGATCAATATTTGCCTCTCCTTCCAACCAACCATCCAACTTCTGCTTTGGTAAGAGATTTTTGAGATTTTAATCCCTGAAATTGGAAGAGCAGGATCGGTGGTCTCAGGGTTTATGTCCAATTCAATGCCAAGATTAAGCAGTTGGGTTTTGTAATTTTGAATCAGCAGGATCGAATCAGAGACCATACAGTGGATCTGAGAGACATTTGCATTAATGCATTTGAGAGGCTCAACACAGGTGAAGTCTTCTGAGACTAATACTCTCAGAGAAGGTATTCGATGTAGCATGGTAAGAAGCTCTGATCTATTATCCCACGTGTCTCTCTTCTGTTGGCAAGTTCTTTTGATAGTGAAGGCTGACACTTCTATATCAATCTTTCCCCCTAACTGCAACATTACCGCAGCAGGCTTTGTGGGTGATCGAGAGACAACACTTTGCTTTATTCCTTCAGGGGTTGAGAAGGTGTTCCTGCCTCCCTACGCCATGCCTATTCTCAGTAGGAATGTCCACTTCAGCTACAGATTCATTGTTTGAATTGTTGCTGTCAATTGACTTGTCGCTGTGCAATATCCAAATAGTTAATGTGCCAGCTTTTTTTGTCGATCTTCTTTTCTGACGGGCACATTCCTTCCAAACTCTTTTGGATTTCTTCGACTGTGTGGGCGTGTCCAGTGTACCTGTTGGCAATGCCAGCCTTTTTTTGATGCAGAAATGTGTTTTTAGTTGGCCTTCTTGGCCTGTCATTTTTCTCTGCGTGTCAAAAAAGTTGGTAAGTGCTCAGAAACCTCAGAAACCTCCCCACATTCAGCTGCCCCCGTGATAATGACCATCTATTCCCCCATTGCTGCTTTAGCAGTCGGAGCTGGGTAGGCTCCCACTTCTTTTCTACTATAAAGTATTTGTCCTTTGATCATCAATGAATTTGAAGGCAGTACATGAGGGGGGTAACAGAGGGGGAGGGAGGGAAGAGAAGAGGGACTAGCTGTCACTTATTCGGGCACATAGTTTAAGTAAGATCTTCATAGCAAACTGAAGGGTTGACTGGAATAATTGAATATCACTGAGTTGATTGACTTGAGCAGAATGGGTAGAATAAGGGAAAGAAACATCCAAGTCAGGGTAAATGTTAGGGGAGTTTGATAGCCTGACAGCAGGGTCTTGTTACCTTTGTTTCTGTTCCCTTTGTGTCCAATTTTCAGACAATGCTGGTGGTTCCTCCAGATTGATAGTGCAGGTTGGTTTCAAGTTCATGTGACCCAGCAGGCTTCCCTGGACTGACTAACAAAGATCCAGGAGCGAGTTATTATGAATATCACCTAACTTTGAACTGGTTCTTCCATTGGTGTATCGGTAGAGCCCGGCAAGTCTGGGGGCTCATGGTCAAAGATATTAATATGGGACACAACTTCCTCCTGTGATACTGGAAGGAATGACATTATTAGGCCAGGAGGTGCATTGTGTGTTTGAACCAGAGGGTTGTTCCATTCCGAGCTAAGGCTTGTCTGTAAGCTCGGAGCATTATTTGCCATGCTGGAGCCAGATTGCAGAAGCTTTGCACTGGTGCAAGTGCAAGGTTTTCATGGTATTAGCACCAAGGTAAAGTTTACCCTATTTCTAAAAAACAAAGTTTGCCCTAGTGCTAATACAGAAACTTTGTCCTGGTGCAAAAATGCATCGGAAATGTATCTTTTTTGCACTTGGGCAATTTTTGCCTCGGTGCTTATACCATGCCAAGCTGCACAAATGCAAATGTTTGTAGACATAGAGCAAACATTGCCGTAGGTCTAATACAGTGCAACTTTGCACTTGCACCAGTGCAAAGGTTCTGTAATCTGGCCCCAGGTGTTTTTGATTTTCACTTTACCGCCAGCAGCTACACACATACATGCAGTGGTCGAAGTGTACGAAAAGAAGTAGTGGAACTGTGTTCCCTGATGGCCTGCACCCACTCCCCTCAAACCCCATCACCATGTCCCCTCCCACACACAATACACACCCCAAACACTTGCACTTGCTCTTTAAGGGAATGTTCAGTGCAGTGCACTGAAAGTGGACGTTTCAACTTCTTCCTACACTTTTATTTTAAAACGAAACCATTCCGGAACAGTTTCTTTTTAAAATAAAAGTATACGAGCTGTGAGGTAATTTAAAAAAGTAGAGGAGCACCGCTCCGGACCGCTGCCGCTCACTTCGACCACTGCATACATATGTTTAGGCATCACCAGAGTGCACTGCAGCTTTGCTTCAAAAACCGGTCTGTGACGTTCTAAGGAAATGGCTCAGCGTGCCTACTCACAGAAGCAGAAGAATGTTCAATTGGTAGCCTTGACAGCAATATACACTTGGTTTTGAGGTGCTGCTTAGCGTCTCCTCCGGGATTGCAGTTTGTAGGTAGACAATTACAGGCTGTTCTTCCCCTCTTGGGAGGCAGTCAGCAAGACTTCCCAATACAATCAGTGAATACAGTAGAGAACTCTCATTGTATTCCCAGCTAGAGGAATCTATCAGACTCACTGTTGTGCTTTCAGTATACCTCAGGGGCAAGGCAAGTCAGCAAGTGGATAAGCTATGTTTTCGATAGTGCCAACCCTGTTTGCCTCTCGTTGACCGTGTCCTTCAGACTGTCACTTGTCTGCCTCACTTCGCGACCCACTTTGCAGGAGAAAGTATTTCAGGAGGTGGCGCCTCCACCAAGTCCACAACAATGGAAAAAAGACCAGCAATTCCTGCGACGCGGCACAGGAATACTCCAGACCGTCACTTGTCTGCCTCACTTCCTATCTCATTATCAAAGTGGCACCTAAGTAGTAACAAAGATGATTAGGATCCTCCCTACTTAGAATTGCTAAACCTGCAATGACGGAGAAACAGCAAGATTGAATGAAGATGTAGTCCAGGGTAGATGCACACTTAGCTGTCCTCCTGGTGCGTCTGCTCTAACTTTCCTACTCAACATGGTAATTCCATGAGTCTTCAAGTATGAGAACCATTCATGCCCTTTGACATTATATCTCTGTTCTTTCAGTAGGGCATTAGGAATACCTACAGCAATTTCAGCTTCATCATGACATTTTAGGTCTACCTCTTCTTTCGAAGCACGCTTGACATTCTTGGATCTGTTGCTGATGTTCTTTTTTCCTGTTCTTTCTGTTGCTTTTTCTCCACACAGGTATTACGCACAGTCGCTGGAGACTCTTCAATCAAAATTACAGAAGATTGCAATGCAGATTATTGCCATAGCATTTCAGTGCTGGACTGCCCATGTGGGGTGCACAAAGACTGATATGCAAATGGATATTTCCCATCTGTGAAAGGCACAGTGAGCAAAAAGCGTGTGCTGCAAACTCTCATCTCAGAACAGGTTATCATGCTATGTTCTTTCTGGAGAGGAGCGCATGCTACCTTTTTGAAATATTTGCAAGGAATTTAGGGTTGGTCACCCTAAGTTACCTGTGGGCAACCAGACGTGGTCTCCCTGCTCACTGTACTCAGAGAGGCACAGCTTCACCTCACTGATGAGGCCCAACAAGGCTGAAACACGTGTATGGGGTTGCTGGTGGTAATCTTGTTCAGAGAGGAATTGCCATAGCATTTCGGTGCTGGACTGCCCATGTGGGCGGGACAAAGACTGATATGCAAATGGATATGTCCCATCTGTGAAAGGTACAGTGAGCAAAAAGCGTGTGCTGCAAACTCTCATCTCAGAACAGGTTATCATGCTATGTTCTTTCTGGAGAGGAGCGCATGCTACCTTTTTGAAATATTTGCAAGGAACTTGGGGTTGGTCACCCTGAGTTACCTGGGGGCAACCAGACGTGGACTCCCTGCTCACTGTGCTCAGAGAGGCAAAGCTTCACCTCACTGATGAGGCCCAACAAGGCTGAAACACGTGTATGGGGTTGCTTTTGGTACTCTTGTTCAGAGAGGAATTGCCCTAGCATTTCGATGCTGGACTGCCCATGTGGGCGGGACAAAGACTGATATGCAAATGGATATTTCCCATCTGTGAAAGGTACAGTGGGCAAAAAGCGTGTGCTGCAAACTCTCATCTCAGAACAGGTTATCATGCTATGTTCTTTCTGGAGAGGAGCGCCTGATACCTTTTTGAAATAGATTTTGGGGGGCTCCTATTGTCCTGCAAGAAGTTATGTTATGTTACATTGATTTATACCACGCACCAGATGTACACGTTGCACCGATATAATTTGTTGAGGTTGAACCACAAGTTATGATCTCCGATATAAGGCATGGCACATTCGAAGTTAAAGTCATCTGCCTAAGTGTCTAGAAATCCCCAGCAGGGTTACTGGCTGAGACCTAACTTCTTGGTAAATAAGATCACAGTGCTTCATCACCAAAGAAGCAGGAAATCAAGAGCTTGCAGCTTTAAAGTGGATGAAAGTGAGTTGCGAGCTAATTGCCAGCCCCTAATATACGCTGGGATTCATTAACCCCCAAAGATGTAGACAAGGCAACTAAATTCTCTGTCCCTATATGTCACAGAGGGTTGTCAGCCTCCTCGCAAGCACTGAACCGTGATTGCACAATTCACAATACTTACTGGAGTGGAGTTCGTTTACCGACTCCCTAATGATAGAGATGAGCAATGGTTGGGGTGGGGAAACAGAAGAAGCTCATTTCCAATGCCAACTCCGCATCTTTGTGTACCAGTGGGTCCACATTGCTGCCCAGTTTACAGTTATCAAGCATACATGCTGTATCCTGGAGGATTGTGGACCGCATTGTCCGTGCATAGGAGGCCCACGTTCAGATATCAACGATCTTGTCCAGTTCACCGAACGTTTCCACCACAAAACTGTTCAGTATTGAATCTGTCATTTTGGAAACCAGACAGGCAGGAGACGTGTTAACATGAATAGTTATCAAAGAAGTTGACTCGGTACCTGTTTTTTTGGGAATACTAGTTTGTGATTTTAATAGAAGAGTGTTCCCTACCTAGTGCACTAATTTGTTTGCCAGGCAGGTTCCTTGGAGCTTATGAATGGGAGGTTACAGGATTGGGAGAACGTACTGGCAAACTCTTTGTGAATATGTTGCCGACCTCTTGCATCGCATATTGCAGCCTGAGTGTGCTTGAACACGTGGCAAACAAGGTTGATTCGATTTCTCTTTTTAAACTGCCCCTTGAGATGGTATTATGGAGTGTGTTTGAGGCAAGCACAGTGACAACCAACATAGTGTATAGGCTGATTCTGCACTGGCTGCAAACACCTCTTCAGTATGCCCTGGGCAATAACATGTCTAGTGGTGTGGGACTTAAGAATCCAGCACCTGCATGCTTTGTTTAGCATGTGCAGTGGCATTTCTGTGGAAAAAATACCTCGACTGAGCTTTTCAATGTGCATGCACAGCAACATGACTTCAATCACCGGACCATGGTGCTTCCTTATGCTCATCACTGTGCTAGCCCACGTTGCACACGGCAAGGACAAGCACATGCACCCCACTTGCGTTTTGTTGGCTGCAAACCTTGGATAACACCATCCGTGGTTTGTTTAAAGTGTGTTTGAACCTCGGCCTGGTCAGTCTTTCGGGATGAGTTATTCTGGATTGCTAAATAAATTGTGCAGATCGCAATCTGATTGCAATGCAGATTACATGCAAATGGGATGTGAATTCACTCGGGGAAATAGAATAGTTTGAACAGAACAGACGGGAACATTACTTTCATTTCCGTGCAGAAAAATCCCTGCACATTAAAGAATAAACCTAGTCATTGTTTTGACTTGCAGCCATTGAGCTTATCTACGGCCAATGCAGCTTTGTTCTTCCAAACATCACCTTCCCCCATTTTCTAGCTGGAAAATACCTGTTCAATATTAATAATAAACACAGCACTATTTTGAATGGATATATTGTTACATAGTGTGCTGTGTACTTTAAATATCCAGTTAGGCATTTGTGCACTTGAAAATATAGAAACCGAGTTTTGGTTCAAACCCTTAGTTGGTGCATTAATGAAGCACTAATATGTGTATGTGTGCAGGAACCTCTTCAGGTGTCGTTAAGCTGCACAATGGTGGCTCAGGTGATGGCTTATCACCACTATTAGCTTAGGCTCATCAGTGAAACATCAGAACCATTATAACTTTTGTTTCAAATATGCCACTTAGTACCACCATTAGCATTGGTTCACATGTGGGGTTTTAGCACCACCAATAGTTTTGGTTTGTGTGTGGCACCTTAGCTCCATCTAGCAAGGCTACATATTTTGGATCATAACTTAGGTGGACCTTCATTTCTAACATTCATTTTATTTATTGCATGTATGTGTATTTGTAATATGCGTTATTACTCTTGCTGTCTATTGTAAATGGGGAGATTGTTTTAGAGTACGGGGGCAAGTGAAGTCAGTCCTCTGACTCATGAGGGGTTTTGTTTAACCTTGGACTGCCCAGGAACACTTTGTTGGAGGACCTTAAAGATCTTGGTGGACAATGAAGCTTGAACTTAAAGATCTTGCTGGGCCATGAAGCTTGACAATATAGATCTTGGTGGGCCATGAAGTTTGACCTTAAAGATGCTTGTGGGCCATGAAGCTTGACCTTAAAGATCTTGGTGGGCCATGAAGCTTGACCTTAAAGATCTCGGTGGGCCATGCAGCTTGACCTTAAAGATCTTGGTGGGCCATGAAGCTTGACCTTAAATATATTGGTGGGCCTTGAAGATTGAACAGTTTGTTTAGCTACTCTTGGTCAGGTTCCTGGATGGCAGGCATATTATCTTATGGTCAAGCCTCGTGTGTACAGGGAAAAGGTTTAGAGGTGTGAAGCTAGACAAGATGTCGCAATGATTGAAAATGGCAGTGGTGATTTGCGCTCAATCCACTATATATCAAATTATGGTATTCAAAAATTGAATTGATACCGAGTATTATCCAGATGTTAGTACTTAAATAAGTAATGTAGTCATTGAGAATAAATACTTATTAAAGGCTGACCACATTGAGAATAAATACTTATTAAGGGCTGACCACATTGAGAATCAATACTTATTAAAGGCTGACCACAGTGAGAATAAATACTTATTAAGGGTTGACCACATTGAGAATAAATACTTATTTCAAGACTTAACGCCCAGATAATACTCTCTATCAATTCAATTGTTTAATACCATAATTTGATTTATAGTGGATAGAGTGTGAATCACCACTACCGTATTAAATCATTGCTACTTATTTTTCAAGTCCTTTTTTGGGTGGGCTTTGTGGTGGGGTGAACACTGCCTGTCAATATTTCATTAATACGAGTGGTCTGAAGTGCACAGGTTTCTTTCTTTTCGGACCCAATCAGATTATTCCCTAGACAAGATGTCATCTTGTTCTTAGACCGTGCAGATCAGTCTTGACATCTTGAGCTGTATAGTTGAACATTCTTGATTGTGTATTTTGGGTGCCTGCAAACATTCTTTTGCAGAAGCCCAGTTGGGGTACAAAAAGAGCGTTTGATCTTTGTGGGTATTCCATTGGAAAGGTGAAGATGTACAATAGGAGGAGTTGGGAGATTTCTTACTTTATGATGTTATTTATTTGAGGCCTAAATAAAGGCAATGTTGAAAATCATTCTGCATGAGAAGATCCCAAGAAGAAATGCCATCGGAAAATTAGACCTGTTTGTGAAGTGTGGTATACAAAAGAAATGGTTTAAGGTATTAGTTATTCATTTTCTCTCCTTTACGAGACTGTTCAATGACATCCATTTGAAAATCTGCTTGATGGTAATGGAGATGTTACTCAACTGATGACAGACTCGGGTGATGTAGGGGTACCACTGGATACTATCAGCAGGGCCCTACTATGTGAACTGTAAGGGATCTAGTAACGGTACAAGTGGCATCATGTAGGCATTGAAAACATTACAAAATCAGATCTGTAAAGCTGCTTCTTTTGAAAGGCTGTATCAGGGTTGGTAGGTATGGTCTGAAAATTGGCCCATTCTGACCTGATGAGAACAGTCTATGAGTAAAGTTTCACAATATGCAAGAGCATTGTAGCTGATGTGGAAATGCTTTTCGAGCCATTGATGAAGGGCGCCATGCTGCTGATCGGTTGACTGAGATCAAGACAGGCAGTTTCTTAGGATCGAGAGACTGGAGAGGGTACCCTCTGATGTCAACCATTGACATTAAGACATAAGACTCACTGTTGGTTATGCATCAGTTTTTCTTCCTATGGGGGTCATCAAGAATTGGGCAGAGTGGTACAAATGAGGCAGTAATGATATTACAACAGCATTATCTCTCCGTCCAATCGTGAGTTTTGGTGGAGCATGGGAGGTTTACCTCCAGCTTTTTGTTTTGGGTAAATATCTCCCATTTCCGCCCATTTGCAGCGGTATTACCACGGTGCAAATTGTGCCAAGGTAATAGCACTCAGCTTGCCCTTTAGAGTCCTTTGGGGCTAATAGTGCCAGACCAAGTTGTGGTAAGGCTATTTGCTTTGGTGGAATCCCGACGCATTTAACTCTGGGATACTGCCAAGCTTGTGATAGAGCCCTATGTGTACAGTTTGATCTGTGAGATCACTATTTTCTTCATCATGTTGGACTCATAAGTGGATTAGCAATAGGGCAGTAGTTGCCTGGCAATCTGGGATTGGTGTTGGTCTTCATCAGGATTAGGGTGGCTGTCTCTTTTTTCAATTCCCATGGGAAGTTCCTTGTAGTGAAGAATGCATTTCAGAGACGTGCTATGTTTGGCATCAGTGAAATGATGTTTTGTTTTAAAATATTGGAAGGTGGTAAAGCAGGAATCCTTGTTTGGTTGTCTCAAGTGAGGGGTAGGAGCTTGAGTTTGGCAGGAGATCGAGTTCTTGATAGTTTATAACTTGTTCATGAAGAAGGATGCTACATCATCTATGAATTCTCCGCATGGGTCTGTATTGTGGTATTTAAGTCTTCTGGGTTAGTAATCTCTTCATATATTTATATATCTGGGCTAGTTCTAAGGATCTTTTGGGGTCCCGCCTATGAGTGGAAGTATGTTTTTTTTGTGTGTAATGGCATATTGGTATTTCTAGTGATTTTTTCAATAGGTTAGTATATCTCCTTCCTCTTGTGAGGCAAGCTAATGTCTTTCACATTGAAACATCTCTTCAGGGAGGCTATGCTGCTGCTGTACAATGTATTATTGAGTAAGGGGATGTGAAGAATTTTTCTTAATTGGGGTTAGTGGTCCAGTGATTATTTGACCTCATTGTCCGTGTTTTTTCAAGATTGTTCCTAATGGGAGAGGTGTGTCAGCTCATCCATAAAGGATCTGTGAAATTTCTCAGATAATGATTGGATGGATTTTGCTTATAGGTCTTAAGCGCCCAGAGGTAGTTTGTATGCTCTCTTGAGGCTGTCAAAAGGGTGGGAAATGGGTGTGGAGCTGGCAATATGGCAGTGAACCAGCCTATTCTGGGTGAATGTTTGATCCTCCCTGGACAATGAGAAGCCCTGACCCTACCAAGAGAGTCCACGGTGGTCTTGTTGGTATGATTGTCTACCCAAAGACCGTAATCTCCCAAAATAATTACTTTCATGTATGCCCATAGGGCCTTTCCCATGACCTCGAGTCATGTGTATAGGGAGCACATTTTAATAACATGAGGCTAGCATTTTGTCACCAGCGAGATGGCACTGGGGTTATGTTGTATGTTTGCTTGCATTTATTTTAAAGAAGGCTACATGTCTGACTGTCCCACTTTAAGAGGGAATGATTGGGGTAAGATGATGGCCACCCCTCTGCCATTCATGGGCACTCTCTTCTTATGGGCAAATAAACATCCCAACATGCTTATTAAAGATGCACACACATATGAATTATTTTTGTAGATAAAAATAACATCCTCTAATGTCTGTAAATACTCAAAACTAAATACTGCATTCTCTGTTTTAAACTAAACATAAGCCAGAAGAACCAGCACAGAACTATGGGAACATATTTCTGTTGTACACTTGTTGAATTGTACCAGCAATCTAGGGTGCATTGTAAGAAAGAAATACGTTGCTGGCATTTCATAAAAATATATTCTCAACTTATTTTCAAGGAAATAACAAGATACATTTCAAGTATATGATAATCTAAACAAACAGTTTTTACAACAGTACCATAGACAAGGCTTTTGGAAGAGAAAAAGAGACACATGTCCCCTCT
Organism: Ambystoma mexicanum; assembly: GCA_002915635.3. NCBI lineage: Eukaryota > Metazoa > Chordata > Amphibia > Caudata > Ambystomatidae > Ambystoma > Ambystoma mexicanum. Next base: position 837,822,580 of record CM030321.1, on the reverse strand, counting down.
TGCTTCATATTTCTTTGGAAATGAGCTGCAAGCAGTTGTATAAATGTTTGCACAGCCCTGCAGTTGCTGGACTATTTCCTCGTATTCATGAGCCTCACATGCATTGTAAGTGACATCTAATTAATTCTTCACCCAATATACTTCTTAACCATCATGCAGCTTGTTGGCCATTAACTCTGGTGCCTGCTCTTTACCCTACAGGATAGTGTCATCCAGTGGCTTGGTCTGCATTGAATAGTCCATGATGCTTTATAGTTTGAGAGACAGCCTGCATAAGGGCATCTGCATACGTGGAGGATTTGAACAGAACAAACATACAGCATGTTCATTCAAAGGATATCATATTACAGCTGCCCAGTAAACAGAGTAAGCGAAGAGGATATGTCAAATTGTCTTGGGCAGTGAACCTTGGGATCGATTTTTGTCATAAGAGATGAATATGTCTTTAGTGGTAAATGAAGGTTTGTTGGGAGGGTGATTTGACTGAAAGGCATGTGGCTTGTTATGAGAGAGAACATTAGATCAAATCAGGTGACACCTTCAACAATGAGAGTGTTTCTGCTAAGTGGCATCCTTGGTGGGTAGATGCAACATACACGTTGTTCGTAAATACTACGTGTTCAAGGTTTCTGTGTTCTTTAAGTCAAATGTTTCTTAGACAAATAATAGATATGCAGAGTATGGTAGCGACTAATCCATTAATTGCAAGGGTCATACATGTATAGCAATGTGTTATTGACAAGATAATCTGGATCTTTCTTGCCCTTTGGAAGTGTATGCTCCTTCTCTCATCTTTTTCCTTAGCATGGCTGGAACCTCACATCCCAACATCAGTCTATAAATGAAGCTATTTGTGTGCCATAGTCTCTCTAGCATGGTGACTTATGTCCTCTATTTTGAGCCCAATATCATAAACAGTTCAGGTCTTGGCAAATGCTGTGTTCAAGGTTGAGCATGCAGAGATTGTGTCACTTGGAATCTCTCTTCTATTTTCAAGAACTACACTGAATATTGGCACTGCAGCAGATGCTCTATAAGGGAAATTACTTGTAATTGTGCAGCACTGATATCATTCGAAAAGATGGATGACCGCTCGGGCCACATGTTGCAAAATATCAATATTCCTAATAGAGTGTTCTAGAGTGCAGGACTAGACACATATGTGTACAGGTGTGTTATAAATGACTTATCATGTCATAAGAGGGGCAGTGTCTCCAATATGTGAGAGGGGTGGAGGAGACCTCCAAATTAGTGTTAACCTGTACTGAGTTGGTGTTAAGCAGTGATCAATAAAATACAAATTATGTAGGGGACCCATAAACTTCTATGGGTGGGGTATAAATCTGCACCTCAGAACATCTATATGTATAAAATGCTAAGGTATGTTTCCATACTCAGCTGATGCAATTTCTCAGTGTTAGGTTTCCATCTGCTGTCCAATTGACAAAGTGCACCTCTGTGTGCCCTTCCAATTCAACAACAGCTATCATTGTAACAAACAGAATGAGCACAGTTCTAAGCGGTTAGCTTCACCTTTCACTATCACAAACATTCAGAATACTTTCAGAATAATTTCAAGTTACTTCTTTCCAACCCTACTTCTCTTCACACAGGGCACAGTGGTTCCAGTCTCAATGAAGAGTAATTACCAGCACAATTTTTCAGTCTCTAAAGAACGAAACACTGTAGGATGAATGCCTCCTTACGAGCTAAAACGGAAAGTAGGTGTTGTAATTATGCTACTGAGCAATCTTATGCCATCAGGGGAACTCTGCAGTGGAATAAGGCTGACACAATTGCACGTCTTCAGAGACTCATCATAGAGACCTATGTAATTGATGGATCTTAGAGATACTGTTCTGATCCCACACATACCTCTCATTATATGTGATAGAAATATGCCTTTCAAATTCAAAAGACGACAGTTACATATACATTTAGAATTTCAATTACCATTAATAAGTCACGGGGACCATGCCCTCTTCCTGGAAGCGATCAGTGGTAATTCTGGCATTTAAGAAGGGGGACAGAAGTGAATCTATAAATTACTGAACATTATTAACCTTTTAATATATGCTAGAATGGCATATAGATTGCTTTGATGGGGCATCATGGCAGCCTAGCACAGGAGCAACAGATTGTATGTAATCGCTATTTAGAAAACTGTTACAACCTTGTGGCACTTCTCAGTCCTATACCAGTTGTGGTTCTCTGTGAAGAAAAGTCCAGATTGCTTTATTTTACATATATACAGGTACCTGTTAATTAATTGGTCTAAACACTAAGACGACCCACAGGTTATCCTAATTCAATCCATCTCAGGCCCAGTTGACACTCTCAGAACATGCTTTCAATACATGCAACAACATTTGCATGTCCTTCATTCACATGGACAAATATTTAACCAGCATTAGTATATGGCCAGCATTTTACAGCAGTACAAGCCAAGTCACAACACCTCCTTTTCTTACAAACAAACAAGCATTAGCACAGTATCTTGCTTTCACACAGAATATCCAAGCCTGGCACACCAGGATTCATATGCACTTGCATTCAAACCACAGCAAACATCATGCTCAGAGACACAGACCACTACTAAACCCAAGCAAACAGACCCAACGCAACCAGACCCCAGACACATGCAGTTCATGGCAAGGAACCCAAGGACACAATGTTTGACCCAAGGGCACTGAGGCATCCAACCAATTAGTGCACTGCACAGGCATATGGAATAGGACAACCTTGCCCTAAATGAACACATAGTGATATTGACGATGGGAGGATGGCTCAACGCTCATTACTAACACCAATCCTGCTTCTAAACTCAAAGCAGTCCCTCTGGGAAGGATGTACAATCCCTGTTAATCTCCTATCCTAACACCACACTGATGGGCCGCCTGCCTAATAGCGATAGTAGGAGAGAAAGTCCCTAAAACTAAACTGAACTAAAAGAATTGCTAGCTTATTTTAAAAAAACACACAACAACAACAGAGTTGGGCTAACAATTCTTAAAGGGTACAGTCAAGTAGATATACTAATTTAGCTTTATTCTGCCCTTTAAATGAGTATGTACCTCTGGGATGATTCAACCCACTTTTTGCTCTGCCATGCTGCATCACTGTGTTCTGATGGTGCCAGAAATATCAAAATGGCCGCAAAACCATTGTGTGCCCCAAAACCTCTGAAAATCGCGCTGTGCAAAACACAACAAAGATGGCTGCCCAATCTGCCATGCATGTTGTCAGTGGTGGAACAGAGATCTCACTCCTGAAACATGTCACTGAGCTCCACAAATATGTGGAGATGGAGTACAGAAGGAAAAGGCAGTGTTTTGCTAACTGAAACCCCCAAATCTTGCTTTAAATCCTTTTTCTTTGTTGCTGAAACTGCAGAATGTTGGTACAAAACACCTTCAAACATCCAAGATTTTTGCCGGGTGCTACAATTCACTTCGTATAAGATATCATTGTGAACATACAATATCCTGATAAGCGGAAAGCATCAAGGGATTTCCAAAGCAAAAGTGGCTCTGTGGATCTGTCAAAATCTGGGCGCAGTACCCTCAGCCACCTGAATGACAGCTGTCAGGGGCCTGCAGGATTAACATTTTAAATATGTATAAACTAAAATCAAATGCTTGCAAGCTAAGAGGCCTGTTATTGAGAGTAACCCATCTTGTAATTGTTTCGATTCCCTGGTTTAAAATCTTGAATAAGGATTCTAGCTGATATTTTCAAATCACAAGTGTGTTTTAAACTAAGGAAAAATACAACAGAAACATTTAAATTTAAGCCTGGCTAAAGCCACACAAACTGGAATAACAGCTTTCCTCACAAAAGAAGGACATTTCCCCCAGCTGAAACTCACTGGGAGGTGCGAATTGCTGGTGAGACCAGGACTAAAATATGGACATCATCTAGCTAAAGGAAATGCTAGCTGTGAGGACCGTCGTAAAATGGCCTCTTCCAAGAGAACTGGGAGGAGATTGCTCCGGACTGAAGGGAGACAAAAAGAGGCAGAGACAAACAACCATGTGTGGCTAAACATTCACAAAGAACATTTTTTTTAAAGATATATAATTTGCCACTGAAAATTGTCAAAAACACAAAAATCACAGAATTGTAAATCTAATTTTTGGCTGCACATTTCAAGAGGCGGCAAGATCATATTGTGACATATTGTGGAAGGAAATGGCTGAAAATGTGATTTTACACCAAATGTATTTCTGCTAGAAATATGAAACTGTATACACTTATGCCCACGTTATACACGCACACTTGTAGAAATGTGCTGATAAATGGGACATTGGGTTATTGATGAAAACAGTGAAATTCTGGGAAAAGCAGACACGAGATCACACAGCTACGGGATTTCGAGGAGTATCTGCTACGCAAAGTATGTAATCTGTATATATGATTGGTATAGAGGTTGCACATGTGGAAATATGTATTGTACCAAAAGTAGATTTTGTGATCAAGGAGCTATGGGTGAACTCTAAGCCTCATAAACCCATACCGTAAAGGTGAAACCCTGTTTTTCTCCTCCTATCAAGGAAAAGAGGAGACCCTGACCAATCCCTGTCAAAGGGGTGAGCTTCGGATAAACCAGCACACACACGTCCTTTATCATAAGCATAAATAGAAACAGCAGAGGGCAGAGAAACACAGACAGATTCACCCACTATCCGAATGCTGGCGGAGCACCCTGCTGCAGAACTATCCATCTTACTTGCTCCAGATTCCAGAAACTTGGCAAAGCAGAAAGGCCCATTGCATAGCTGAACCATTTTCGCTAGGCCTTACATTTCCAGAACCAGAACCAACAACCAGAAACCTAAGGGGAACATCAAACATACAGCCGGGCTGTGCTGTACTGCTTGCCTGCTGAAAATAATTATCATCAGAACCAAAAGATCCAATCCAGTCCTGTGCCGCGTTGTGACCAGAGCCATTGTAGATCCAATCCAGTCCTGTGCCGTGCTGTGAACCGACCCATCCAGTCCGAGGTGCCCAGCTGTCTGTCCTGAACAGAATCCCTGACCCGAATCCTGACGGTTCCGTTTAAAAACATATCTAGTGAGTATCTATAGATAGAACTGTGTCACTAGCATATGTACTGTCGATAGTAATCCCTGTCTTAAACCCATCCTATCTTGTCTTCAGAACCTGATATTGTTAGGGGTATTTTGAATTGTCAGAACTTTTCTTGAGCTGTGTTTCTCTTATTTGTATTATAAAATCATAAGTCATTAGTGTTGTGAGTAACTAAAGTGAATCCCATAAAGAAACTGAGTATCCACCACGTGAAGGGTTCCCTGGCCAGGAACTGTGGAGATTCATATGTGGCAGTCTCTTTTTCTATAGTCATAATCTAGTGTAAGAAATCCCATTTGTCTTTTAAAAGTGCATTCCTGTTTGCCATTCTTGTGTCTAGCTAAAAAAAAACACCTCCACTAAAACGTCCATAACTTCCTCAATTTTTGTGCTAGAAACATTTTAACGTCTGTAACACTCACCTGATTCCCGCAGAGGCGCCGGTCTTGACTGGGTGAATGCCGTATCTTTAAAGGTGATGTGTAACACACGGTTGGCTCTTTGGGCTGGACCTCTGTGCACTGTATGTCTGACTCGAAGAGTAAGATGTCTGCAGATAGAAAATATGGGATTAATGAACTGGGGTTATTGGGTGCCTCTCTCCTCTTCCCTTTCTCTTCTCCTGTAGAACCCCAAAGGTTAACACCCTTACCTTAGGTAAGTGAACGCTGAGCTCTCCATCTGCCTCGGGCAGGGTGCCGTAACCAGTTTCTTCACTGGATAAGGGTGCAGGCCTCTTGACCTCAGAGGACTGCTGTCCGTCGTTAACTGCACGAACGGTAAGTTCTGGGCACTTCAAATGTCTTAAAAGTCTTTGTAATGATATCTCTTGTTTTGCAGGGTTCCGGCGATGGCAGATGGCGGGCTGATGAGAGTTGAGGATCGAACCCGCGTGAGGAATAGAAGCGCCTGGAAGCACGTAAGTAAGCGCTTGTAGCCTGCTTCACGATGCGCACTAACTGTCCCTTTTATCTTGCAGGTACAAGTTCGGAGCTTTAGAGAAGCTGAAGGGTGCTGGAATACCCACTGGATTCGGCGTGGGAAGGAGTAATGGCACGTGAGTAATAAAGTTGCCCAATGTCTTTAAACGCACCTTCTTTTGTCTTTCAGATGCGGGATGCAGCGCCGAAGGCCTCCGGAGCGTGCGAAGAGCTGGTAAGCTTTTGTCTTTCAGATGCCGGAATGCAGTGCGAAGACCTCCGGAGCATGCGAAGAGTAGGTAAGCCTTTGTCTTTGAGATGCCGGAATGCAGCGCGAGGCGTTGGTGACAGCCGATGGACCAGGTAAGAGATGCACTGCCACTGAAGACCGTAGTGCTAACCTGTTCTTTCTTTGTCTTTACAGGTGCTGCTGGAGACTGGATTCCAGGATGGTAAGCCTTTGTTCCCTTAGGCCCAGGATCAGAAGCAGAAGACACGAGGAGCGTTCTGCTGCAGAGAATGCAGAATAACGCAAAGCAAGATTCATCCATCGGGTGTGGTTTAAATAGCCTCCTGTAGTGCTTTGGTGTCTCCTTCCACAGCCACGCCTAGGTAAGAAAAGAGTTCCTGCTTTCCAGAAGAGTTCCAGTGTTCTGAACCTAGGGAGTGGCTCCTGCCCCACCCAACAGGAAAAGTAGTCCCAAGCAGAAGAGGATCAGGGGTTCAACTGGCAGGTAAGTAAGCAGCATGGTCTGCTGCAGGTAAGTCCACCCAAGCATTATGAGCCCGGCGCTTCCAGCGCTGGGACTGGGCATCTTTATGAGCCTGGTGCCACTGGCGCCAGGACAGGGTCCAAAAGGTCCCAATTGGGACTGGCTGGCACTCGGAACCGGGGTTATGGGTCTGCTTCCAAGGGAGTCGGGCAAGTCCTGATCTTTTGGAAGCAGAGATCATGACAGCACCCCCCCTCAAGGCCCCTCCCAAACCGGGCTTCTCCGGGGGTTTGGGCTTGTTAGGAAATGTTCGATGAAATCTTTTGATTAGACGAGGCGCGTGGACATATTCTGCAGGTTCCAAGGATCTTTCTTGGGGACCGTAGCCTTTCCAGTCAATCAGGTAAAATAGTTTAGATTTGGAGATCTTGGAATCCAGGATGCTTTTGACTTCAAACTCGAGTTCTCCATCAACTAGAATAGGTTTTGGAGATGTAGTTAGTCGGGTTTGAGGTTGCACAGGTTTTAATAGAGAGACGTGGAAGACCGGATGTATCTTCATGTGAGGGGGCAAGTCCAACTTGACCGCTACTGGATTTACTATGGTAGTGATGGAATAGGGACCAACGTATCTTGGGTTGAATGTGCGTGGTCCTTTTAGAGGTAGATATTTGGTGGATAACCAGACTTGATCTCCTACTTGATATTGGGGGGCTTCCTTCCAATGTTGGTCTGCTCCATTCTTGTATTGTTCTTTAGCCCTTTGAAGGTGAGAAACGGCTTCCTTAAAGGCTTGGGTGATTGTAGAATGCAGGTGGTCTACTGCTGGTGTTCCAAGATCTTGGAGTGGATCCAACTCCGAGGTTCGAGGGTGGCTACCGTATAAAAGAAAAAACGGGGTCTTCCCAGTTCCCGAGTGGACAGAGTTATTGTAGGCATATTTGGCTATCCAAAGGATATCTTTCCAAGTTTTTTCAGTTTGTTGTAGCATGCAGCGCAAATACTGTTCCAGAGTTTGATTGGTCCTCTCGGTTTGTCCGTCAGTTTGAGGGTGGTGGCTTGTCGAAAGTCTCACATCAATTTGAGCCGACCGACAGCAACTTCGCCAAAAATGAGAAATAAATTGACTACCTCGATCCGAAATTAGAACTGAAGGAAACCGTGCAGTCGGACGATGTTTTCGAGAAATTCTCGGGCCAGAGTTGCTGCTGTTGGTAAGCCTTTGAGTGGAATGAAATGCGCCATCTTGGAGAATAGGTCCACGATTACTAGGATCGTATTGTATCCGGAGCATGGAGGTAGATCGGTGATGAAGTCCATAGAAAGGTATGCAAGGGCGAGGCGGGATGTCAATAGGGCGTAAGAGGCCGGCTGGTTTTTCCTTTTGACTCTTGTTTTGGGCGCATACTCCACAGGACATTATAAAGTCTCTGATATTTTTTCCAAGACGGCCACCAGAAGTAGCGCTTGATCTTTTCCGAGGTCTTGGTCATACCGGGTTGTCCTTCCTTTAAAGAATCGTGATAACAAGAGATTACCTTTTTCTGTAAATCTGTGCTGGGCAGGTATAACCGTTCTTGGAAATATAATAGGTTGTCCTTCACCGTAAAGTCCTTTCCCTGCAGATGCCATTCTGTATGTCTGCTGGAGTTACCAGTAGCCTGGCTTTATCCTTAACTTCCTCTATGGATTGTGTGGCGACTACACCTAGAATTCTTTGTTCGGGAATGATAGGTACAGGTTTAGGATTGATCAAATGTTCTTCCACTCCCATCCGAGAAAGGGCATCAGCTTTACCGTTTTTTGTACCAGGTCGATAGGTAATTATGAAGTCAAACTCGGCAAAGAATAGTGCCCAACGGAGTTGCCTAGAGGATTGAGCTTTTGCGGTTTTCAAATATTGCAGGTTTCGGTGATCTGTAATCACAGTAACGGTGTGTCGGGCCTCCAGAAGATAAAGCCGCCAAGCCTTAAAGGCGGACTTGAAAGCTAGAAGTTCCTTATCAGTAATAGTGTAATTGATTTCAGGAGGCGAGAATTTGCGGGACCAAAATGCCACGGGATGCAACTGATTGGTTACTGGGTCCTTTTGTGATAGAACTGCCCCCATGGCAAGGCTTGAAGCATCAGTTTCAACGATGTAGGGGAGTTCTGGGTGAGGATGTTTTAAGATCGGTGCAGAGATAAATCTAGTCTTCAAATTCTGGAAAGCTTGGTCCGCCTCGGTAGACCATTCAAAACGTTTGGTTTTCTTTAACAAGGCGGTGATGGGCTGGACTATTCGAGAGAATTCGGGGATAAACCTGCGGTAAAAGTTAGCGAAGCCTAACATGCTTTGAACACCTTTTACGGAGGATGGCGATGGCCATTTGAGAATTGCATCGACCTTCTTTGAATCCATACGCACTCTGCCAGGTGATAATATGAATCCCAAGAATTCAACTTCAGCCACGTTGAAAACACATTTTTACAACTTAGCGAAAAGTTTGTGTTGACGCAATCTCTCGAGGACCATTTTCACGTGTTTCCGATGTTCAGTTTCCGATGAAGAATAAACGAGGATGTCGTCAATGTAAACAACAACACACACATCTATGAGCTCTCTGAGGACATCGTTCATAAAATATTGAAAGGCGGCCGGGGCATTGCAAAGTCCGAAGGGCATGACCTGATATTCAAATAGCCCATACTTGGTGCGGAAAGCCGTCTTCCATTCATGGCCCTCTTTTACTCGTACCAAGTGGTAGGCTCCTCTAAGATCCAGCTTTGTATATATGCATGCTTTTCTGACTTGGTCCAGGAGTTCAGGGATCAAGGGTAACGGATATCTATTCTTAACGGTGATCTGGTTCAGGGCGCGATAATCTATACAAGTTCTAAGGTCCCCTTCTTTTTTTGGAACGAAGAACAAAGCTGAGGAAGCAGAGGACTTGGAAGGACGAATAAACCCATTCGCTAGGTATTGATCCAGGTATTGTCGGAGGTGAAGATTCTCAGGCTCGGTGAGGGCATAAATTCTACTACAAGGAGGAGTGGATCCAGGTATCAGGTCTATCTGGCAGTCATAAGAACTATGCGGAGGTAGAGAGTTAGCCTGATCCTTCCGGAAAACATCTTGGAATTCTAGGTATTCAGGAGGTAACTGTGGAGCCTCCGAGGAAATTGCTGCCAGTGCAACACCAGGTCGAGTGTGACAAGTAGAGACACATTCTGGAAACTGAACCGTTCTTGCTCGCCAATCGATCTGAGGATTGTGCTTCTCTAACCAAGGAACTCCTAGAATAATCTGGAACTGAGGGCCCTTGATCACATCAAACACGATCTTCTCATGGTGTCCATCTTGACTTACTAGCGTCACTTCTTGGGTGGTATGCGTTACTGGTCCGGAGGCTATCTCCGTACCATCCACCGTAGTAATGACGTCCTTTACAGCCTTTGGACAAAGAGTCAGATTCATCCTCAAAACCATTTCATGATCCACATAATTGCGATGCCACCGCTGTCGACGTAAGCTTCAATCGCATGTAATCGATCCGGATGTTCAGGGCTAATGAGGACCATAGGTATCACGAAATGCGAGGTCACGGAACTGGTTTTAACGCTCGGCGGCAAGAGGACCTCTATTCTTGTCGGGCGAGGTCGTTTCCCTGCTCAGAGTTTGTGCCCTGGTAACTGCAGCTCCTACTGCCTTCTTGGCTGGTTTCACCGGACAGTCTCGAAGAAAGTGCCCCGAATTTCCGCAATAGAGGCATAATTGCAGCTGTTTTCGCCTTTCCCGCTCCTTTTGTGTTAGTGGTCCTTTCAGGCCCCTATTTGCATGGGTTCCCGGAGTCTACTGCTTTGGTAGGAGTTGGTGGTTTGGAAAATACTCAAGCATCAAACTTGGAACGATCGGCCTTCCTGTTCTGCAGTCTGTGGTCAATTTGAACGACTAAGTCAATATAGTCCGAACAGTCTTGCGGGGGATTCACTACTTGGGCTAACACATCTTTGAGCTCTCCACGTAGACCTCTATAAAAACAGCGTAATCCTTTTGTCCTCAGGCCATCGAGTTTCCACTATCAGTCTGTTGAAAGACGCAATATAAGCCAAAAGGTCTTGATTACCCTGTCGCAATGAAAGGAGCTCATTGTCCAAGGCCTGCCCCTGTGAATGTCTTGCAAACAGTTTTTCCATACTGAGCTGAAAAGCTTGAAAATCATGGAGAACCGGATCATCTTGATTAACTAGAGGGATCGACCAGTCTGCCGCATTGCCACTAAGGTACGAAAGCACGAAAGCTACATTAGCTTGATCAGTTGGAAAGGCTGCTGGCCGGCATAAGAAGTGCAACCGGCACTGATTAATAAATACTGCAAACCTCTTTGGGTCACCAGAAAATCGTTCGGGCGGAGCCAGAGGTACATTCCCAGGTAGGTTGATCTGCACTGGGTTCGTAGAGGATGTTGAAGGAAGATTTGCCCCTGATGCGGGTAACGGAGTTTGTCCGGCTTGTGACTGTAGCAATTGTCTAGCGAGATCGTCTGTTCGCTCCTTGGAAATAATCAGTTCCCTTCTTAGAGCATTCGTTTCGTGACGGGCTGCATGCACTTCTGCTCTTAGTTCCCCAAGTAACTGGGCTAGCGGGTCGGTATCCGAGGTTTCCAGAGCGCCTGGGTGGGAGTTTTGCGATAGGCTTTGCGTTCTGTATAGCTCACCTGATTCCCGCAGAGGCGCCGGTCTTGACGGGGTGAATGCCGTATCTTCAAAGGTGATGTGTATCACACGGTTGGCTCTTTGGGCTGGACCTCTGTGCACTGTATGTCTGACTCGAAGAGTAAGATGTCTGCAGATAGAAAATATGGGATTAATGAACTGGGGTTATTGGGTGCCTCTCTCCTCTTCCCTTTCTCTTCTCCTGTAGAAGCCCAAAGGTTAACACCCTCACCTTAGGTAAGTGAACGCCGAGCTCTCCATCTGCCTTGGGGCAGGGTGCCGTAACCAGTTTCTTCACTGGATAAGGGTGCAGGCCTCTTGACCTCAGAGGACTGCTGTCCGTCGTTAACTGCACGAACGGTAAGTTCTGGGCACTTCAAATGTCTTAAAAGTCTTTTGTAATGATATCTCTTGTTTTGCAGGGTTCCGGCGATGGTGGATGGCGGGCTGATGAGAGTTGGGGATCGAACCCGCGTGAGGAATAGAAGCACCTGGAAGCACGTTAGTAAGCGCTTGTAGCCTGCTTCACGATGCGCACTAACTGTCCCTTATATCTTGCAGGTACAAGTTCGGAGCTTTAGAGAAGCTGAAGGGTGCTGGAATGCCCACTGGATTTGGCGTGGGAAGGAGTAATGGCACGTGAGTAATAAAGTTGCCCAATGTCTTTAAACGCACCTTCTTTTGTCTTTCAGATGCGGGATGCAGCGCCGAAGGCCTCCGGAGCGTGCAAAGAGCTGGTAAGCTTTTGTCTTTCAGATGCCGGAATGCAGTGCAAAGACGTCCGGAGCATGCCAAGAGTAGGTAAGCCTTTGTCTTTCAGATGCCGGAATGCAGCGCGAGGCGTTGGTGACAGCCGATGGACCAGGTAAGAGATGCGCTGCCACTGAAGACCGTAGTGCTAACCTGTTCTTTCTTTGTCTTTACAGGTGCTGCTGAAGACTGGATTCCAGGATGGTAAGCCTTTGTTCCCTTAGGCCCAGGATCAGAAGCAGAAGACACAATGAGCGTTCTGCTGCAGAGAATGCAGAATAACGCAAAGCAAGATTCATCCATCGGGTGTGGTTTAAATAGCCTCCTGTAGTGCTTTGGTGTCTCCTTCCACAGCCACGCCTAGGTAAGAAAAGAGTTCCTGCTTTCCAGAAGAGTTCCAGTGTTCTGAACCTAGGGAGTGGCTCCTGCCCCACCCAACAGGAAAAGTAGTCCCAAACAGAAGAGGATCAGGGGTTCAACTGGCCGGTAAGTAAGCAGCATGGTCTGCTGCAGGTAAGTCCACCCAAGCATTATGAGCCCGGCGCTTCCAGCGCTGGGACTGGGCATCTTTATGAGCCTGGTGCCACTGGCGCCAGGATAGGGTCCAAAAGGTCCCAATTGGGACTGGCTGGCACCCGGAACCGGGGTTATGGGTCTGCTTCCAAGGGAGTCGGGCAAGTCCTGATCTTTTGGAAGCAGAGGTCATGACAGTCTGCTTGTAGCTAACATCCACAGCTTTAATTTGCATCTAAAACTGCATCTCAAATCCATACGGTTCTCCTATAATCGCGATTACTGTGCGCTGAAAAGTATGCCGCAAATTTCGTTTTAGGGAAATTCTGACACGTGTAAAACAGCTTTTGATTGCTTCCGACCTTAATTTTAAGATTTCACTTGGTTTCTTTGTATCAAATCATTGCTAGTGTTTGTGTGCAACTATCCAAAGCGGCTCCCATAAGAATTTAAACAATATCAGCAATTTAAACCATATTTAGTGTTTTTACCCAATCCATTCTCAAGATAACTTTAAAACCATTCGGACCGCTTGCCAATCAATTCTGTTCTTCTCTTGTGTTGCTGGGAGGAAATTGGGATTGATATTTTGTTTGAATTCTGCCATTCCTGAATACCTGCTCTCTCCTCCTATCTCTTTACATTGCCTATTGTGGGGTTGAGGGGTGTGCAGGGGGAACTAGTAACCACACTGCTATTTGATCTACACACACACACAAAAGTATTATTTCTGTGCTAAATTGTTTTGCTCATTATTACTCCTTGTGTATTAAAGAGATTATTTAGTGTTACATCACCCCATTGGTGATCATTGTGTACCCATTAAAACATAGTATGATTAAATTGTGAATACATAAATAAATATTTTAACTTTGCAAACAAGCCTGATTCCTGGTTCAGTTTGACCCGGGGGGCGTGGGGTTCCAGGAGAGGGGCGTTATATGAGTGGTACATCATTCAGAATAAAAGAACTTGTAGACAAAAATCAATAAGGATTTCCGTTGTGCATTACACGCTAGGCGTTGACTTGGGTGTGTGCCGGATTGAAATCACTTAAATACTACTAAAGAAACACTAACAGCATTACTATTGGGTTGCCAATTATAACTCTGTATCCAAATTATTTAAAAATATATATGTAGGTTGGTTGCTCGACAGGTTTTGGTGATCAAACAAACACTTTGATGTCACTGTCTTCAGGGCCTAAAGGGGAAATCAACTCCCCGTTGTCTCATAAAACTCTTGGGGTTCCGCAGGTAATCATTGACTGCCAACCTGTTCTGTCAATTGACCTGTCAATATGTTAGGACTAGCTTCTACTTCTCCAAATGCAGCTTGCAGATCATTGGGTTTGCCATTGCCCATCAATGCATCTGTTCAGAGCAGGTGCAAAAAATAAGCGTAAAACAGCCCACACAGATAGTGGGCAACAATCATACAAACAAGGCATGCGACTCTCACTAAAAGCCATATAGGCGACAAGCCACCAATCAGGCAGTGGAGACTGCATAAAGAACACAGAACACATCAGGCTCACTTTTGAAAGCACCATGGATTGTGGAGCATCATGGTCGAGGCAAATCATTGAGCTAAGGCGAATGACCATACTTGCACAGGTTTGCCAGAATCTGCCTGCAGGGCAGGCCCCAGCACCGGCAGCCCATCCTGCCCCAATCCAGGCACCCCATCACCCGCCAGGCCAATCAGCCTATCGTCCCCAGCCATCAGCCTGTGGGGCACGCCCCAGCACTGGCAGCCCATCACCCCCCCAGCCAACGAAGCCCATCACCTGCCAGACAGCCCATCAGCCTGCAGGGTAGGCCCCGGCCAAGGCAGCCCATTAACTCCCACACCAAGCATCCCATCACCCCGCAGCCCAGGCCTCCCATTACCTTCAACCCAGGAGTCCCATTACCCCACAATCCATGGCCCAGCACAGCAGCAGCTCCATGACAGGAGGAGGGATAGGAGAGACCAGAGGCCATACCTACAGAGAGTGTATAGGGTTAGGGGTATGCCCCAAAACCTTATAGACCAGCAGGTGTTCAGTGACTACTGGCTAGAAATGCCTAAAATCTATGGGCTCCATGCAGCTGTACATAGAGCCAGACAGAGGCACAGTCACTTCCACCCCTCCTGTTGAAGCTCCACACATTGCTCCATTTCTGTGCCACAGGCAGTTTTAAGCACACAGTTTCCCTAGTGCATGGAATCACGCAGTCCTGCTTTTCACACATCCTCAAACAGGTGACATCTGCCATGATGAGATGGGTGCTGCACCATATTACCTTCCTCACAGACCCTATAGTCCTCAACCACATCAAGACCAGCTTTTATTGCAGGAGTCCCCAATGTGGTTGGAGACCTAGATTGCATGCACAAGGCCCTCACACCACTCAGCGCACAAAAGCATGTCTATATCAACAAATGCATGCAGCATTCTATCAATGTGCAGCTGGTCTGTTTTGCAGCAATGTGCTTCACACATGTCTGTTCCAGATTTCCAGGATCCGTGGAAGATCTCCATTATCCTGTCCGAGAGCAACCTGCCATGCATCATGGAGGACCTACATCAATGGCTGCTGGGTATGTGCAGGACGGCACACCACAATACCAGGGCATGGAAACACAGCATGCCAATCCTGTCCATGGACATGTTGCTCATAAAGGCCTGTCTGTCACCTGTCTGCTACTGATGCATGAGTAGAATGGTCACGACAATTATGCCAACCATGTAACACTCACTGTGCCCTTGAATGCACACAATGAATGCACACAACATTAATCTGTACATTTTCCTCCACAGGTTAAGCTGGATACCCCATCTCCCCCAGGCTGATGATGCCATTTTGAAATCCAAGCAATTAGTAGGAGCAGCAGTACAACAATGCCTGCATCCTCACCCGCAACATTGAAAAGGCATTTGGTGAATTGAAATACCGCTTCTGTTGTCTGCACCGATCTGGCAGTTAATTTGTGTACAGCCCAGAATAGGTGTGCCAGATCATCACCATGTGCTGCATGTGGCAATCAGGTACAACATCCCCTTTCCCGATGACGCTATAGCAGATGATGAGTCTGATGACGAGGGCAATGATGTCTAGAGACAGCCACAAGGGCAAGGGCAGCAGCCAGACAATATTTATGGGTTTTTCTTGCAATATGAAATAGTGCAAAACCTCTTCCAGTAGAGGTGAGTGTATCCATACAAATATTTGAACACAACACTGCCACCACCCCTTCAAAGAAAGCACCACTCAAGTAATGAAACACAACTTTTCCAACCAATGCAATTCATTGGACAAAAAGTTGAAATGGAGGAGTGAACAAGAGGCATTCTTTGCTGTGCAGTAAAAGAAAGCTTAACATAAATTCCAAGCCACTACCAAAAGAGTCCACAAAACAAAGTCCTTGGAAGAGTCCATGGATGAGTTGTGCAGGTCAGGTCCAGTAGCGAAAATGCAACAGGGATAAGAAAAGAAAGGCGTTACAAACATCACAATTACAGTTCCAATTTGGAAGGGAAAATCAGAGGGAAGGAAGCAAACGTGGGTGAGTATGACTTATCCTGTGTGGCTCCTTTGCCTGCGGGACCTGTCGGGTAGGAATAGGTGGCAGGGAAATCTGCCAACTATGTAGGTGCTGAGTAAGGGTGGCCAGTGCAGGCAACTGATGTGCTGGGGATGAGGCTGAGGTGGAAAGAGATGAAGATGCGATTGAATCCCGACCAATACATTCATGCATCAGGGCAAAGGAGTGCTCCTGGTGGGCCAGCAATTCTTTGATAACAGCATGGGACTGTTTATGCTGCAGGCTGGCCTCCACCATTCGGGGACAGAGGGCACCCATAGAGCAGGACAAATGGTGCACTGTCACTGGTGAGGTATCAGCAGCATTGCAAGCAGCCTGGCTATGTCTGGAGGCCTGCTCTCAGGCCAATTGGGCACCTTCTCTGGCCCCATCCAAGCACTCAAGAGCCAACTCAGCTGCCTGCTCCCAGGAAAGCTGAGCATCCTCCCTGGCCTCTCTCCTTCCTGTTAGTGTCCCCACCAGCTGCTCTTCTCTCAGCTTGTTGGCAGCCACCAGCTCATGGGGCACATCCTCCAGGGACTGTTGGGTATCCCCTACATTGGAACAAATGACAGACAGGCTCCAGCATATACTTCTATGGGCCTCTAAGGATGGTCAGTCAAAATCTCGAGAAAAAAAAGTTGAATGACAATAATCTCGAAAAATAAATCTCGAAAAAAAAAGTCAAATTCCCTCTTTTTTAATTATATATTTATTTTGGGGTCCGGGAATAAAAAAAATGGGTAAAAAAAAAAAACATTTGGGGGTTGGGAGGTACCTCAGTAGCAGGATGTCACATGGGGACACAGTGAAAGTGTCCATGGTGTTGATAGCCATGACAGTATCTTGGTCCCTATAGCCATGCACAAGCGCTGTTCTGCTGTTTGAGGGCCCGTAGTAAATATTGTCTCATGTGGTAGTAACAAGGTGTCCAGAGGAGCCTAACTCTCCTTGCTCTCATGTTGTTCAGGTGTGCTTACCCACTCCATTGTGTCCTCACCATTATCCTCTTCCATATCCTCCTCCTCATCCGTTGTGTCTTCTCCTTCCCCTTTGAACACAAAGGCAATGTTAGTTTTGCATGTACATGTTTCAATATTGGATACTATACATTAAGAGCTGTACGGATATTTGCCGTGTTACAGCACAGAGTACAGCACTACTGCACAGGATCAATGTTTAGCATGTTTTTTTTATGCAGCACCACTGCATGGGTTTGGTGCATTGCTATGATGCAATTGTTTCAAGCTAATGTGTTGCCAGTGTAACATGGACATATAAGTGAAGGCAGGTTATTCAGTCAAAAAAGATTTTTACATATAAAATGCAAATACATTTTTCACAGTTAAAAGCACACATCTGTACCTTCAAAATGCACACCATTTCTCACCTGAAATGCCTATGTTGCAACAGACACATTTGGTAATTAACAAACTAATCTCACTAACAAGACTAATAATTATAACTCATTAATAAAAGAATGTGTCTTCACTGCAAAAAGAGGCAGATTCTGAAAATCAGTTTTAAACACACATTCAAGTTTTTTTTTTCTTTGCCTTTCTGTGCTCTGTCCACAGTAACTGCAGGAAGCAAAGACTTTGAATAAGCAGGACATCAGCTTGTTACAGTTGCAACTGTACAAGAAGAACCATTGTTAAAAGTAGGAGGATAGAACATGATTGATTCTGATTGGAGCACGTCACATCAACATCATGTTAGAGGCTGTGACTAGTGTTTTGCTGCAGAATCTGGGGGAAGAAAGGCAGAGACATCTTGACACAGCTCAAAGAAGGACGGGGTTGACAGCTGGGGAGGCCTGATCCATAAAGCAGATTCAACTTGGTTGCAGAGACTGGCTTTTCCAGTCAACAAGTCCCAGTTTGAGTAACGGCAGATGCTTGTCCTTGCTGGGTGAACCCCTCCAGAAGGCGAACAGCCAAAGAAGTTACATGCTGAATAAGCCTGGTAATTATCTCGCTGAGGTGTGGGGGCTGAGTGTGTACGAGAATATTCAGTCAGTGTAGGAAAGGAGATTCTTGTGCGTTGCTCACATGTTTAATGTTGCAAATTGAGTTCTTGTCTCTGCCACTCTCTTTTCAGTGTATCACAGATAATGCTGTTACTGTGCTATTTCATGTATTTCTGTAAAGAGTGAGATCGTGTTTAAATGCAACTTTTATAATACACAAAAATATCTGAAAGCAGACGGGTGGTGTGTTTTATGTTTACCAATACAGTGCTGATGCTGTGGGGAGATGTTTAGACAGTGCAATTGTCATTTTCAAGGTAGCTAAACATAAGAATTGGCTGCAGCCGTGTGCACAATGTAATTCAGTATGAGCAATTATAACTAACTGTGTGTGTTGTAGTATGCCGGAGGTCTATGAGTCGGCAGAAAGGGAGGCCCTGGACATAGTTCACTACCGTATATAAGATAGTGAAAATACCACATGATAGCTCGCTGCCGTAGATAAAACAGAGAGAAATTGCCCATGGTGGCACACTAAAAATGAAAATGTGGTGTTCCTGAAATGCAAGCCTGAGGTCTCTCTAGTGATTACATGAACAATCTAAACAAAAAATAAGGGGTTCTGGATATTGGGGCCACTGTCTGTGTGCTGAAATAATGCATGTCCACTGTATTATTGTTGTACAAGGGCCAATCTGAATACAAGGAGTGATTGTTGCTAAATTATTTTTCGGCGGTAAGAAAATACCGCCAAGCCCCAAATCTACACAAAATACCCAACATATTTATGGTGCGTTGCAGGCCGGGAAAGTGATCATAGAGTACCTACTGGGCGTGGCTAGCGTGTCTCACACTGCCATTTGCACATTAAAGGGAACCCATTTTATAATAGCAGTGTGCCACTAAAAACGAATTTCAGAATGCCACAAAGGGAAACCACATTTTAAGACCTAGTGCAATATTTAGAGGCAAAGTTGTTTGCACATGGGACGTGGTCGTCGAACAGTACCTTAGAATGGCGTGACCGCATTCAGGGTGAGGTGCAGAAAGAAAAACTAGACAATATTTTTGCAGAAGGCAGCATAATTCAGGTCTGCCTTACAAGATTATTGAATGCAGCTGATAAAAGTGCAGAGAAAGACTGTTTAATACGGCTATGCGGCAAAATATGGTTTATTTTGAATAGGTCCCTGCGAATGCAGGAAAATGATACCCAGCTAATTAACAGGTTAAAGACTGAATTAGATGGGGCAAGTAAAATTCAGGAAATGTTAAGAGCAGAATTGGATGTATGCCAAAAAGACATGCAATTAAAATGCAGAGACTTTGATGCTCAGTTATTCAAAAGCAAGAAACAATTTGAGGATAGTGAGCAAGAATTGGTACACTTAAAAGCCTTAGTGGACCACATTAGACAGGATAAAGATGAGGTTGTTTCAGAAATGCGGATTTTACAAAAAGAACATTGTGAAAAAGAATGTGATCTTCAGAGTGCAGAACAAGCAAATGCCAAATGCAAATGTGCGACATGCAGGAGGTTATTAATAAGATGAGTGATGAAAACAACTATTTGCAAAATGAATCAAACAGACTCCTTAAAAAGTGTAAGGACTTAGAACAGCAAATGTGCATTCCCAGGTCCCAGGAGAGGCAGCAGGGTACCACATTCAATGGATTCGAGGTGAATTCTAGTTCTGCCCAAAGAGCTAGTGCTCCAGTGACTGGGCCGGTGACTGAACTTGGTTGCAGCGTTCTTGGGGGATGTGATACTCCCATTGGGGGCAGCCACCATCTCATACACCTGAAAATAGGATTGAATCACAAAGTAGTGCAATTCCATGCATTGCAACAAGTAGCCCCATAAAATAATGAAATCCATTTAAGCCCTGATCAAACCATTTAAAAAGGGAGGAGAATGCTGCATTGAGGATCACTTAGAAGCGGTGCATGACATTTTTAAAGCACTCCAGATACCTAAGGAACAGTACAGACAATATTTTCATTTAACTTTAGATGCCCCGACGGCCAGCATCATAAGGGGATTAAATGAACAGCAGAATATGACCTGGGTGGAGTTTGAAAAAGAAATTAGGCGTCATTTTTCTCCTTTTCAGTCATTGCAGGAGGCAAAGAAAGTCGCTTACACAATCACTGCTGAACCTAATACATCCCCTTGCCAATTTTTACAAGACTTAAAAAGAGCATTTTCTTGCTTTGATGTGTCTTTTGACCCAAATTCCAATGAGTTTAAAACTGCATACTTCTATGGGCTATAGAAAGACATCATATCCCAATTGGTCCGTGAATTTGACCGTGACAAGTCCCTTGAATGGATTGTACATCAAAGCACAAAACTATATGAGGTACTCTATTGTCAGGGTAGAGAAAGTGATAAAATGAAAGATACTAGACCTAAATCTAAAGAACCCTCAGCCAAAGTAATGGAAATCAGGTCAGCCAAAATGTCCCTTGAGTCTTCTCAAAGCCAAGCTAAAAATAATGTGACACCTGAACAAAGGGGTAATCAACAAAGATCGCCCTTTCCTGTACCAATGTTCCAATCACATGATCCTAGTAATAGGGAGAGCTACATCAGCCCTAGGTATTTAGGGGACAGACCCCGGGTAGGATATCGGCCTGATATGGCAGGTATGAACAATAACCAGAGACAAAATCAAGATCAAAGAAATGATGGTCCCTACCAGTCATTGGGGACACAGAGCAGATTTGATCCCAACACCATGATATATGGTAATCAGGATAGACCCCGATATGTGGATCGATTTACTGATAATGGAAATCAACATAGGGGCCAGTACCCACAATCTGAGAGACAGGACATGAGGCAAAACATGAACTACAATCCACGTCAGTACAATGATTCCCCACCAGGGGACTATAATCAAAGGATGGGTGCACCCCGCTCCCCTCCACAAATTAATCAAGAGTTCAGAACCCATCCCAACAGACATCAATCACCTGAGAGTTATCAGAATAGATCCAATCAGGGGGAAAACAACCAATATCGAACTAGGTCACAGAAAGAGGATTCTAGAGAGATGGAAAGGTTCCAGTGCCTTGAAGCCCAAGTGAAAATGTTAGCTGAGCAAATAGGAAAGCTCTATACAGCACAAAAACAACCATCTAAAGAGGGGGCTGATGGCCCTAGCAATGACCGGGGGCTTCTGAGAAGTGACTAAGTACTTATGACACCTGCAGTGCCAAAAAGACAGATTGCCCTGATGTAATTTTGCATAATGACTCTGAGATGCCTAATGATTTAAAAGTGAAAGCACCAATAAATGAACATGTAACAGAAATGCAAATACTTCTAAAAAAGAGGTACGGTTTAACCTAGAACTAAATCAAACATTGAAGATTTGTGCAAATAAAAAAGAAACACCTGGAATTCCAAAAGAACAAAGAGACAGATTAAGAAAAATGACTCATGCATGAGGAATACCAGTGAACAGGGAGTAAGTGGGGATGCTATAGCTCCTTCCCTGGGCAAGCAAAACAATGACCAAACACAGGTAGAAAAAGGAAATACTCAAAAGGAGGGTACAGGTCAATCACCTGAAGAATTCTTTGAGCCACATATTTTTGAAGAGGCTGAAAGGGCTGGTATCACACTAAATGATCACAAATGCACAGAATTAAAAAATGACAAATTGCTGAATGATGTTGTTACACATGTTCAGTTGGAAGGTTGTAATGTGGTCTCTGATGTTACCCAGATGGATGGGCGAACAGTGGCCACACTCCAAAAAACCTCTGATCATGGAGAAATGAATAAAGTCTCTCGCGCAGAAATGGGTAAAAAGGAGGGAAAAATGTCTTTCCATTTACCAATGTGCTTAGCCAAAAGTGAAAAAGGCCTGAGAAAGGTGAGCCCTGAAATCAGTAAGAATTCACACTTCTTATGTGTATTAGAGGAAGTTGAGGACAGATATTATGCACCCATCACTGTAGAAGAAAAATGCCACACATTTGCTATGATTGACACTGGCGCACAGGCCACAATTATGTCCAAGGAGCTGGTAAAGAGTATCAATGAAGGGAGACCCCCACAGAGTCAGATCACAGTGAAGGAAAATCAAGGTCCAGTGCATAACTTTAATGGGGAGGAGGTGCCCATCATAGGTGTAACTGAGGTTGACATAAAAATAGGAAAGCACAGAATGAAACAAGAGGTATTGATCACATCTATTTGTGAAATTCCATTTCTGATGGGGACAGATTGCCTGAAAAGATTGTCTCCTCTCATAGATGGGGTGAATGGAGTGCTGTGGTCCTTAACCAAAAAACCATTGAGGCCTAAGAAACTAAAATCACAAAACAGCAACATAAATGAATGTCACACCGTTGCCAAAACAAATGATGCTGTGGAGGTATATCTCCAGAATAGTTGCATACCTAGTGTCACTGTTATATTAATGTGTCAAGACAAAATGCAGAGCGACAATGAAAACTACCTGTACAAATCTACTTGGACCCAAGGAAAAATTGGCAGACTGCCATAGATGAGCACACATTACGTTTTTATTTAAAAGAGAAAACATCAAACAGAATATTGCTTCCTAAAACAGATTCAGAAAAACACATTACCACTCTTGCTGAAATACACATGGAAGATGAGCAACCATGGGTTCATGTTGGTATAAATGACTGTTTTAAAACAATAAAAGCCACTTTAGCGCTTGAACAGGAGAGGAGCTTCATTAATGAGAAATTGTTGCAAAAAATAATGGAGAGGGAGGAAATCCCGAAATTTAGGATTAAAAACCAATATGTTTCTGGGTTGGACAGTCCAGACTTTGAAAACCGAATTGCAGGCAGATGCATGCTTAAAATTAGCATTGGGCAGAAAACAATTTACCATAATGTATGGATAGTGAGTGGAGCACAAAATGAATTTTACATGGGCAATGACATCATGCACAGAATGTGTATGGTGTTAGATTTCCTTAATCAAAAAATATGGTCAAGCCTAGGTGGCCCGGCACCTGAATTTGAAGACAAAAGAAGGGCTTATCATTGTGCACAACTGGTTCCTTATGCAATCGAATTACAAATGAGGAAAGATACTATTATTCCTGCATTTACAAAACAGTTTGCAATAACACTGAAATGCAAAAATGGACAGCAGATGAAAGACTCTGATGCATTTGTATGCCTGAATGAATCCATAAAACAGCAAGGCCTGGATTATGAATACATTCCATTGGTAGATATTGGTGAAGGATCTGTAAAAATTATGGTAAATAATAAAGGTTGTCAGGATATTCATTTAGAGGAAAACTCCCCATTAGGAATGGCCATACAAAAATCACATTATACGGCAGATTTAAATAACATGGTGATTGGAAATATCCCTGAAAAGTATGTAGATGCCAAGGGTGAGTTGCCAGAACACCTGGACTCTCAGCCCAAAGGAATATTTAAAATTCATTCTGTGTATCCTTATGATTCAAATGAGACAGTGTGCTGCCATCAAGAGGATTGCATAATATTTAATTTAAATGAAAATGAAACAGAAAATCAGCCCATTGAAGTGGAAGTGATATGCCAAAATATTTAAAAGTGGCAGCTTTACAAAAAGACACAGCCACACAGTTAGAGGAAAGCGCCGAGATTCCCTTACCAGAAGATTTTCCAGAATTTTCCAAAATGGTAGAAGAGCAGATCTCCTTAGCAGATGCGTGTGACAGCAATGAGGATAGAAACAATCTGAGGGAGATATTTATGGAGTTTAAGGATGTATTTGCAAAAGATGCTTATGATTGTGGTTTAACTGATTTACATGTGGCCACACTACCAGAAGGGTGTAGCAGAAGTCCAGTGTTTGTACGCCAGTATAGACTACCGCTGGCATGTTTAGAATCATTGGCAGAGATTATTAAAAATTTGGAATCGCGGGGAATCATCAGGCCCATTCATAGCACATCCAATACACCTATTTTAGGTGTGTTAAAGCCAAATGGTCAATGGCGGCTGTGTGCAGACTTAAGAGAGTTAAATAAAAGAGTACCAGTATCTAGATGGCCACTACCATTCATTGATCAGGGCCTAGCTCAGATACATGGTTCAAATGTATTTACCACGTTAGATCTCACATCTGGATATTGGTGTGTGCCATTGGCAGAGGAGATACAACACTTATTTTCCTTTACATTTGACAGGACTCAATACGCCTGGCTTAGAACTCCGTTCGGGTACATTAATAGTGGGAGTGAATTTGGCATATTTTTGAGAAAGGCCATGCCTGATGCAGCGGAAAGAGGAACCATAGTTTACGTGGATGATGTCTTGATAAAAAATGAAGGCCTGAAAAGCCATTTTGATGAAATAAGACATGTGCTTGGCCAATTGCAGAAAGCAGGCGCCAAAGTATCTTTGCAAAAAGCACAATGGTGCAAGAAAAAAGTGAACTTTCTAGGCCATGAAGTGACTGAACATGGGCTAAATCCACAAAAGAAAAAAATAGAGGCCATACAAAAACTAAAGGACCCTAAAAATGTGAAAGAGGTAAAAAGTTTATTAGGGATGACAGGCTATAACAGAAATTCATTGAAATTATGCAGAAATCACTCAACCATTGACTAAACTGCTTAAACTGAATACTCCCTGGAAATGGGAAAAAGAGCAGTCTGAGGCAGTGGCTAAACTGAAGGAATGTCTGGTAAAGGCACCATGTTTGCATATCCCATAAAGGTAGGGATTTCTTTATAGAAATAGGCTTTTTCTGAACATTGTATGTCAGCAGTGTTATCACAAAAACATGATTTGAATCACAAAACAATTGCCTATGCAAGTAAGGCATTTTCCCAAGTTGAAATGAAATTTAATGAATGTGAAAAGGCCCTATTAACCACTGTGTGGGCGCTACAACATTTCCGCCCCATTGTTCAGGGAGAAAAGGTGATTATTGAAACAAATCATCAACCTTTGCAGTTTTTAGAGAGTAAAAGAATTAGGTCAGGTAATCTAGCGCAGTCCAGAATCACTTCATGGACGCTGGCATTACAAGTTTTCCTGTAGAAGTGAGATATGGACAAAATAAAAAGAGCCCAATTGCTCAAGGGTTAGCTGACTTACATGACTGCGCAGCTGAACAAATATCAAATGAAATGGAAGTGGAACCTAATTGGCAGGAATTTGAACAATCACCACACAAAGCTTTTGATGAAAAACATGCAAGGATTTGCCAACTGTATATGTGGATGGTTGTGCTTTTCACATTGAAAATGACAGTAATAAACAATTAGTGTCAGGAATAGGAAATGTCTGGTTGAAATGTGAAGGCGTCCCCAGTATAGGGATGAGGATTGGAGCTAGGAACAGTCAAGTGGCGGAATTGGCAGCCATTTATAAAGCAATTACTACTGCGGTTGATAGAAAGTTCAGTGAAATTGTCCTGGAGACTGATTCTGACTATGCACGGAATAGTTTTGTGGAATATTTACCTGGCTGGAAAGCAAGAGGAATGATGACATACAACAAAAAGCCACTTAAACATGGAAAAATGATACAAGCCATAGACACATTGGTGTCAGAGAATGATCTAACAATATACTGGAAAAAAATTTGTGGGCATTTAAAAACACCAGGAGAGGATAAGGAGGGACACCAGGAGAGGATAAGGAGGGAAATGATGAGGCAGACCACCTGGCTAAAATTGGGGCTGTGATGGGAGAATTGCTACCTATTGATGATTTACTGGGTGAAATACAGATTGATGCAGTAACACGTTCTAAAGCACCAAAGGAGGTAGATCAACCAGCGGTGCAATGGAGCCATGACACGCCAGACCAAGATTTGATTGAGGCACAAAAGAATGATCACATTTTGGGAATCTATTATAATCATTTTATAGATCCTGAACAAAACCCTTTAACAGAAAATGATTGTATGAGAAAAGAAGAGTTGAGGGTACTATTAAAGAATAAAAAACGAATTAGATTACAAGATGGACTCATGATTAGAGAGTCCATAACAGGACAGATACAGTGGGTGGTACCCCTTTCATTCAGAGGGCTAATGCTACAACATGCACATGATGCAATAACTGCAGGCCACAGAGGTTCACAAAAAACATTGGAAATACTGAAAGATTATGCTTACTGGCCACATATGTCCCAAGATGTGGAATTATATACTAGAGGATGTCTAGTATGCGCCCAATTTAAACCTGCTTCACCAATGCATAGAGCACCATTGATGAAAAGAGGCCTAACTCTCCCATGGTCAGATTTGCAAATAGACTATGTAGGCCCTTTAAAAAGGTCGAGCAGAGGACACTGTTACATTTTAAGTGTGATATGTTTGATGTCGAAGTGGATTGAATGTATTCCTGCACCAGATTGTAGTGCGCAAACAGCAGCCACATTGCTGGTGAACCATGTGTTCTCAAGGTTTGGGTTGCCACAAAGAATTGAGTCAGACAGAGGAAGTCATTTCACAAGTACCTAATGAGTAAGGTATGGCAAATACTGGGTGTGAAAAGGAAACTACATATCGCATATCGGGCAGCCTCTTCAGGTGGAGTTGAACGGAGCAATAGGTCTGTTGTGGATATTTTAAAGAAATTGTGGCAGAAGCAGGTTCCAGCTGGGATTTACGTTTACCGTTGGTTTTGATGGCAATCAGATCAACTCCTGCCAAAGCAACAGGTGTTAGCCCCATGAGGTCTTGACGGTAGGAAAATGGTGTTACCACAACACCTACTATACAGAACACATGAGCAGACACTTGTGAGTGCATCCACAGTTCATGAGTACATTGATGAACTGAGGAAGCATTTGCAACATGCATTTGCTTTTGTGCAGAGAAATCTGGAAAGGGCTGCTGACAGTGCTAAACATACTATGATAAAAGAACATCAGTGAGAGAATACAGTGTTGGGGATCAGGTGTACAAGTTTCATTTTGGAAAAAGTAAACAGAAAAATTCTAAAATTTCTAGCAGCCTGGCAGGGGCCATTTCGAATTATAGATAAGGTCTCTCCTGTGGTTTATAAAATTTTGAAAAATGAAGGTGAAACGGCGATAGAGCAGTTTGTCCATGTAAATCAGATCAAGCCATGCCATCCCAGACACGAGATCAGGCGGCTTGAGCATGTAGAAACAGAAAGCCCTGGGCTACTGCCCACTGATGCACACAATACAACAGAAAGTCCCTTGAACACAAAAAGATAAAATAATGGGTACAGTCAGGAGGCAGTGACAGAGAAGTTAAAAAGTTGATTATTATAATGCACATAAACACTGTAATATATGTAAATAAATAAATAATATAAAAAGTAAAAAAAAAAAAATATATATAATGGAAGCTCATGGTCGGTGTGCAGAATGAAAATGCATTGAATTTAAAATGTTGTTTCATGTATGCTTATTTTCTTTTAACCTGTGTTTAATTTCAGAAAAAAAAATGTTTTATTTTTGGCAAAGGGTGGTTAGTATTGTGCTATATACTTAATCTGTTTCTTTTCTATTTTGGTTTAGAACATTAACTATTTATACGGAGGTCACGGGAGACGATGGAGTCCTGGAGTCCCCTGGATGAAGACCAAAAGATGCCTGCCTCCAGGTGGAGGTGAAGACAAGATAACCAGAATGCCAAAAAAGATGACTCCTATGGATCCAAGATTGCCAAGATGAAAGAGTACTCGAATGAACCAAATGATGTGACATCGCTGGTCGGGACATATCAGAGGCAAACAAGTGTCCTGGCATATGGAGTTCCACGTATTTATTATTTTAATTATTTATTTTAATCTGTTATGTTAATTATTTGTTTTAGTTAGTTGTTTTTATTTTATTGTTTTCAATTGACTTATAAAATTGAAACTCTGGACTAATGACACTTCCATTGGGAAGGCAAATGTAGAACATTTTGTAAACTGATGAACTCAGATGAATATTGTGTTGATTGCAACTTTTCATTTATGCACATGAATATTCATTTTGTTGGATTGCTACATTGTGAAAAGAAGAAAGGGGGCAAGTTAGATTTCTTCGATTGTGGCTTGGACAAGGCCAAATCCTCTGAAAAGGAGCAGGTTTTTTTTTTTGGAATTGCTTGGATCGTAGCCAAATTAAAAAAAAAAAAAGGAGGGTATGTAAGGATATTTAGCGTGTTACAGCACAAAGTACAGCACTACAGCACAGGATCAATGTGTAGCATGTTTTTTTTTATGCAGCACCACTGCATGGGTTTGGTGCATTGCTATGATGCAATTGTTTCAAGCTAATGTGTTGCCAGTGTAACATGGACATATAAGTAAAGGCAGGTTATTCAGTCAAAAATGATTTTTACATATAAAATGCAAATATATTTTTCACAGTTAAAAGCACACATATGTACCTTCAAAATGCACACCATTTCTCACCTGAAATGCCTATGTTGCAAGAGACACATTTGGTAATTAACAAACTAATTTCACTAACAAGACTAATAATTATAACTCATTAATAAAAGAATGTGTCTTCACTGCAAAAAGAGGCAGACTCTGAGAATCAGTTTTAAACACACATTCAAGTTTTTTTTTTTTTCTTTGCCTTTCTGTGCTCTGTTCACAGTAACTGCAGGAAGCAAAGACTTCGAAGAACCAGAAAATCAGCTTGTTACAGTTGCAACTGTACAAGAAGAACCATTGTTAAAGGTAGGAGGATAGAACTTGATTGATTCTGATTGGAGCACGTCACATCAAGCATCATGTTAGAGGCTGTGACTAGTGCTTTGCTGCCAAATCTGGGGGAAGAAAGGCAGAGACATCTTGACACAGCTCGAAGAAGGACGGGGTTGACAGCTGGGGAGGCCTGATCCCTAAAGCAGATTCAACTTGGTTGCAGTGACTGGCTTTTCCAGTCAACAAGTCCCAGTTCGAGTGACGGCAGATGCTTTTCCTTGCTGGGTGAACCCCTCCAGAAGGCGAACAGCCAAAGAAGTTACATGCTGAATAAGCCTGGTAATTATCTTGCTGAGGTGTGGGGGCTGAGTGTGTACGAGAATATTCAGTCAGTGTAGGAAAGGAGATTCCTGTGCTTTACTCACATGTTTAATGTTGCCAAATTGAGTTCTTGTCTCCGCCACTCTCTTTTCAGTGTATCACAGAATAATGCTGTTACTGTGCTATTTCATTTATTTCTGTAAAGAGTGAGATCGTGTTTAAATGCAACTTTTATAATACACAAAAATATCTGAAAGCAGACGGGTGGTGTGTTTTATATTTACCAATACAGTGCTGATGATGTGGGGAGATGTTTAGACAGTGCAATTGTCATTTTCAAGGTAGCTAAACATAAGATTTGGCTGCAGCCGTGTGCACAATGTAATTCAGTATGAGCAATTATAACTAACTGTGTGTGTTGTAGTCTGGCGGAGGTCTATGAGTCGGCAAAAGGGAGGCCCGGGACATAGTTCACTACCGTATATAAGATAGTGAAAATACCACATGATAGCTCGCTGCCGTAGATAAGACAGAGAGAAATTGCCCATGGTGGCACACTAAAAATGAAAATTTGGTGTTCCTGAAATGCAAGCCTGAGGTCTCTCTAGTGATTACACAAAAATCTAAACAAAAATAAGGGGTTCTGGATATGGGGCCACAAATAAAACAAAGGAATTATGCTCACCAAAATAACACCAATCACACATACCAACCACGCATACCAACCACGCATGTCTGTGTGCTGAAATAATGCATGTCCACTGTATTATTGTTGTACATGTCCCAATCTGAATACTAGGAGTGATTGTTGCTAAATTATTTTTCGGCGGTAAGAAAATACCGCCAGGCCCCAAATCTACACAAAATACCGAAGACTTCGAATAAGCAGGAAATCAGCTTGTTACAGTTGCAACTGTACAAGAAGAACCATTGTTAAAAGTAGGAGGGTAGAACATGATTGATTCTGATTGGAGCACATCACATCAAGCATCATGTTAGAAGCTGTGACTAGTGCTTTGCTGCAGAATCTGGGGGAAGAAAGGCAGAGACATCTTGACACAGCTCGAAGAAGGACGGGGTTGACAGCTGGGGAGGCCTGATTCCTAAAGCAGATTCAACTTGGTTGCAGAGACTGGCTTTTCCAGTCAACAAGTCCCAGTTCGAGTGACGGCAGATGCTTGTCCTTGCTGGGTGAACCCTCCAGAAGGCGAACAGCCAAAAGAAGTTACATGCTGAATAAGCCTGGTAATTATCTCGCTGAGGTGTGGGGGCTGAGTGTGTACGAGAATATTCAGTCAGTGTAGGAAAGGAGATTCCTGTGCTTTACTCACGTGTTTAATGTTGCAAATTGAGTTCTTGTCTCCGCCACTCTCTTTCAGTGTATCACAGATAATGCTGTTACTGTGCTATTTCATTTATTTCTGTAAAGAGTGAGATCGTGTTTAAATGCAACTTTTATAATAACACAAAAATATCTGAAAGCAGACGGGTGGTGTGTTTTATATTTACCAATACAGTGCTGATGATGTGGGGAGATGTTTAGACAGTGCAATTGTCATTTTCAAGGTAGCTAAACATAAGATTTGGCTGCAGCCGTGTGCACAATGTAATTCAGTATGAGCAATTATAACTAACTGTGTGTGTTGTAGTCTGCCGGAGGTCTATGAGTCGGCAGAAAGGGAGGCCCGGGACATAGTTCACTACCGTATATAAGATAGTGAAAAATACCACATGATAGCTCGCTGCCGTAGATAAGACAGAGAGAAATTGCCCATGGTGGCACACTAAAAATGAAAATGTGGTGTTCCTGAAATGCAAGCCTGAGGTCTCTCTAGTGATTACACGAAAAATCTAAACAAAAATAAGGGGTTCTGGATATTGGGGCCACAAATAAAACAAAGGAATTATGCTCACCAAAATACCACCAATCACGCATACCAACCACGCATGTCTGTGTGCTGAAATAATGCATGTCCACTGTATTATTGTTGTACATGGCCCAATCTGAATAAAAGGAGTGATTGTTGCTAATGTAACGCTCACCTGATTCCCACGGAGGCGCCGACCCGTTCTGGACTGCTACAACTTCTTCCACGGTAAAGCGTAGTGCTTGGAAGATGGACTGGACTGGACCCCCAAACCTTGTCTGTCTGGCCCGTAGAATAATCTTTCTGTAGATGGGAAAAGGGAGTTAACTGTCTGCTAGATTGTGTGTGAGATTCCCCCCGTTTTTCCCTTCTCACCCTCCTCGAACCCTAGCTGTGCCTTCCGCAGACTCTCACCTTAATTTCTGTATGGACGAGCTCTCCATCCTGCTTCTGACGCAGGGGCGCGTAGATTTCCAGTTACTTCACTGGATCTCGGATTTGGCGAGGGTTCGATGTCTGCTTGCCTTTACCAAAATGCTGCCGTAAGTATATAGTTCAAAAGGTCAAGTCTTATTTGTCCCTTGGCCTTTGTTTAATTTTCAGGGACTAGGTGAGGAATCCGTGTGGAGGAATGGATTCGCCGAGGTAAGCTCAGGTGAGTACTTTTATTGAAGGTATGCCGTAGTGGTTTGCTCCGACACCTTAATGAGTGTGTCTTATTTCCCCATATGGGCCGGGGTAGGGAAAAGCCAGAAAAGCCGCTCCGACCCGAAAAGGGAACTGAGGTCCCAACAAAATTCAGGTAAGACTTAAGGTGAGTAATCTGTCCTTTTGCAATTAGTACGTTGCTCACCTTGTTTTGTCCTTTTTCTCTGTAGGTCTTGAATGCGACCGATGCAGCCTATGGGCGCTGAAAAGGTTGCCGGTGCCACATGAAAGTAAGTGGAAGTGGCGCGGCAGCGTGAGAAGCGGAGCGCTTCTAACTATTGTCTTTCTTTTCCGTAGGTGCTGGGATGCGGCCGATGTCGCCTATGACCGCTGAAGAGCTAGACAGCGCCACGTGAAGGTAAGTGGAAGCGGCGCTGCAACGAGCGATGAGACGCATTTCTAACCCTTGACTTTCTTTTGCAGGATCGACGGAGTGAAGAATCCGGATGCTGGATGAAGGTAAGTAATGTCCTAATGCTTGCCTTTCTCTCCTTGCAGGTGTTCCAGGTGCTGGCGGGCATGGCAGGAGCCAGGATGCAGGAGCCGACTCGGTGAGCGTCCTGCTGCAGATCCAGAATAACGCGAAGCACGTGTGGCCATCCCGGCGTGGTTTAAATAGCCTTGGAAGAGCTTCAGGTGAGTGTTCTTCCACTGGCCCCACCGGAGTAAGAAAAGAGTTCCTGAAGAAAATAGTTCCTCCCCAGCCTAGTTGGCGTGGAGCTTCAGACAGCATGGTCTGCCTCTGGTGAGTATGCAGCATGGTCTGCCTCAGGAGAGTTCACCCAAGCATTACCATATGTTCTGCCATGATGAGCCTGGCGCCTATGGCGCCAGGACAGATGCCTTTTATGAACCTGGCACCAAAGGCGCCAGGACAAGGTCCAAAGAGCCCCTATAGGGGTTTGCTGGGTCCTGCTTGGTGAGTATGAAGTCTGCTTCTGGGGACGCTGGGCCTGACCTGGCTCCTCGGGAGCAGGCATCATGACAGCTAAATTATTTTTCGGCAGTAAGAAAATACCGCCAAGCCCCAAATCTACACAAAATACCCAACAGAGCAGATCCCAAAACCCATTCTTAATCAAGAATGGAGTCCTACCTCAATTTTGGGACTGGAAGAGCATTAAATACAAGAGGGGGTAGGACCGTGGTTGCTATCAACAGGTATTCTCTATCAAAAAGATGTACTACTTTCTTTACAAATTATTTTTATTTTTAATAATTTGTGTATAAAAATTTCTTAAAAATAGAAACGATTTTCATGTTCAATACATTCATCATAATACTCTAAAGATACAAACAAAAAATTGTAACAAAAAATGTTATTCTAAAAAGATTATTTCAAAACACATTCATTAATATCTAAAACAGCCCATAGGAAAAAACGTCCTATTAAGTAAGTATATTAGATCAATCACAATCTCTAATTATTTTTTATCAACAGTCTAGGATAATTCCTGGACTGTAAACTCAACATGTTTCATTCCTCTGGATGTTGATGGGACTTTCTTCAGGAGTAGTTGTTAACAATATTAGAACCATACATTTTTTTCCAGTGTCTGCATAAATCTGCTGCGGGAAGCCGCAACGTTTTAGACTTACGTAGGCGGGTCACACACCCATATTTCATCATTGGCATGATGGGGTGCAAATGTAAAGGGCAAAAGACAGCGTACAATCATGTACACCACCTTTTGCCCTTCACATTTGCATTCCGCCATGCACATTGATTAAACGCTGCCAAGAAGTGTTTACTTTTCATTGTGAGCACCTCTTGCCATTCTCCAAGGGTGCCTTAAGCTGATGGACCGCATTGGAATCTCCAGGTTATATATCGGCATAAAAAGGCATGCCAGCACCAATGCTGGAATTATTTGCATGGCGAAGAGGAAAGGCCTCTGCTCTCTGACTTACAAATGAATACAATGAGCCTCAGCAATAATGTCAGATGTTAAAGCCTTGCTCAAAGCTTTTACACCTTTCATTCATTCTACAGCTCTATGTAACATGAACCCCACAGTGACGGGCATGTCAAACGGTGTCAGTTGCCCATGTGCAACATCACAGTGCACACTCATGTGCCTGAAACCCTGCCCTTGCCCATTGTTGAAAAATATCTGTACCTGACATATGCTGCATGAGTGAAATATGCATTAGATTCCCGTATCTGCTCAATGTCTCTGACTTTTCCATGCCCTGGCCATACCTTACTGTTCCACATGGCGTGGGTATTTCCACTGTTGTGGTCTCTAACGCCTATTTCCTTTGTCCTGTCTTCTATCTTTGTGCGCAGGAATTGATGCTGTAAATGATGTTGGACTCCCCTCCCCCTACCATCTCCCCTTTCCCCCCTCATATCTTCATGTGTTTGTGGACATGGAGTTGAGTGGGTGGAGCAGGCATTTGCCACAAGCCATGTGTGGAGGAGTGCGATGTACGGTTGTGTGTAATTTTCACTTTTGGCATGCTGGTTTGTGGCAGGTTGTGCGGCAGAATCATAAGCAGTACCCTTTGGGAATACCGCACACAATTAAGACTACAAATGACAGTAAGAGTTCACCTTTGGTACAAGCTTGTACTACACAGTAAAGTGGTAGCGATGGCTGAGCAGCCAGACTTATCTCAAGAGTAAAGTGAGCAGTATCAATAGTTACACAAAGGACAGTAATTACTATGGTTCAAGCAAACACTGACTCAAGGTTTCTGAGTAAAAGAATATACAATTATTTACACATCATTTATAAAACAATTCACTAAGTAAAAGCATCAGAAAAATCACATTCTTAATACACTACACCACACCCAATATATTCTGGACAAGTTAAGCTCAAAATGAAGTGTGAGCAAAATGGCACTGCAGTAATTTAAAAGGGAGGCAAATACAAGGTTAGGCAAACATTACGCAGCACCAACAACTAAGTAAGCAGGGCAATCTAGAAAAGGCAACTACGCTGAGGAAATGAAATCAAGGGGCCTGAGCCAAAGTCAATGGACCAGAGTCTTTGAAGAGGATCACACAGTTCAGACTAGTTTGCCAAGAGTTCGAAACAAAGTTGGTCGGAAGAAAAGTTACTTTAAAGAATAGAGAAGGAAAAGCCCTCGGATCGGCGAAAGATTTCAAACACTTTTTCCTTCGGTTGGACGGAACGAAAAACCGGGTTAGCACAGTACTTTTAGAGCAGAAGAATGCTGTAATGGAGGCAGACATTCCTGGCAGATCCTGCAGGCTCACGATTCCTGAAGCGACTGTCGGACTGACACGAAGTAGGAAGGTTGGATGGTCCTGCACTGCCCAGGGAAGAAACCAGCAGTGGAGCAAAGCAGCGAATAAAAGGTCCGCTCCTTAAAATCCAAGCAGGATCTGATCCTCCTGGCTATCCGGTTTACTGTAGCTGTGCACAGCATATTCGACCAGAGGAGGGAGGTCTGGCTTGCAGTTTGGCAAACTGGTTGGTCCCACCAGCTAAAGGGGAGAAGATTCCTTGCAGATCTTCCCTGTCGTTGAAGTTTGGAGATTCGGACCTGGAGAAGGGCTTCACCGGGAGGTTCAGTCATGGTAGGGGTCCTCTTCTGTCAGCTTCTCTTCGATTCTCGCGATCCAGTGGTGGCTTTGCCTTCTCAGTCCCAGAGACCTGCTTTTTATGCAATTTTCCCCCATTCTCACAGCCTGGCTGTCAATCACACGGCAGGGTGGCTGTCCTGGCGGGACAGTCACCACAGCCAATCATACTGAGTGCGACATGGGTCTCCAGGGAGATCCTGTGCAGGGTGTCTAAAACCCCTCCCTCACATCCTGTCCCCGTCAGACATTCAGGCGCCTAAGGAGGGCTTCTGAGCAGAAGCCACCAAAGGATGGCGAACAAAGGAACCAAACCTGGTTTGCCACGTAGAGTAAAACACGAAAAAGACCTTTACAAAAAAGAAATGGTGAATAAACCCAGCCGGAACCAAAATAAAATAAAAGGGGTCCAGCAGGTTTAAGTTTTAGGCTACTAACCTAGCCTTAAACAGTACAAAGGCTATTTACATAGACCGTGGTAGGAAAAGTAGGGTAGATACCACTGCCACCAGCCAAATCTTAAAGAAATAGGAAAAAAATAATGTTCCATGAGAGACAGACAAAAAGGGATAACTATTAACCCTATCCAGTACTCTTTGTAAGATATTTTGTACTGGGTCAGTGAATTTAAAAAGACTAATACATTCAATGGCAACTTTACATGTTCTGTGAGACAGTAGTCAGTCCCAGAAAATGGAGTTTAAAGTGGGATGTCTGAAAAATACAACCCTGTGTCACTGCACTAAAGGTGCTGTGTAACACACAGTAAAAACATGATGCCTATGGAGTGGGTGAGGCTCCACAGTCTATGAACACATACAAATGTACAACACAAAGCCAAAAACACATTGTAAGAATGGGAAAACAAGGATCATCCTAGGAATCCAGCAAAGCTGCTGAGGGACTCAGTAGGTAAGGGAAATTAGCCATTCTGGGGAATTCTCCCTAACACAGGTTAGTATAATGCTGGGAGGTGTTACCATGAGATGGCTGCATGGTCCTCCTTTCCAGTCAAAGTTTTCCAATTCACATCATGTAGTGCATGCTGGGTTCATATGATTGGGTTTGGCACTTGGCCAATGTGACAGGGTTACATGACTGGGCACAGTACCTGGTCCCTCATGTTCTATTAGCTATACTGTCTGTTTGGCACTATTCCCCTGATGTACAGAGATGCAAGTTGCATAGATTTAGATAAGTGGATGTGTTGCTTCCGGTGGCTATCCATCTAGCCTATGGTGTCAGTGCCTGTGTGTCATGTGACAGGACGCACATTGATCCTGCACCATCTGATGGAGTGCAGGCCTTCTTGCTGCACTTGCATGAGCCTTCTATGAAGCATCATGGGGCTTGTTGGTCATGGGTCAGGTATGTGTCCATGTAGGTACACCTAGCCTGCTGGTTATTGAAGGGCCACTTTACCAGTGTTGAACAGCAGGATGTTCTTGTATTTGGGAGAGTGCTCAGGTAGTGCTCATGTATATGTTCTGTCTCAAGCAGTCGCCATCTCCCCAAAATCCCCACATGTAGATCGTGATTGCGGGATGTGGACACATGCACCATAAAATCAATGTCTTGGGTGTGCATTTGTCCATTTATTAGGTGCCTCTATTGATGTACACAGAGGGGGAGTACTTGGGGACATTTGTGGTCATTCTAGATCATCGATTGGTATTGGGCTCACACTCACTTCACCCAATTGCAATAGGATGATCACATCCCATATGGACCTCAACATCTTTTGAAGTAGCCTGCTCCCTATAAATAAATGTGCCCCACTGAATAGAACACGCATTCTATTGTTGGTGAGTCAGCATCCACCCAGAAGAGCCATTTCAATGAAGGACAAGGATTTTGTGGAATGAATTGAAACTGAGGGGAAAGCAGTATCTAGAGCCCACTGCTATTGATCACATATAGTGAATTATATTCCCTCATATTTGCATTTCTAATTAAAACTGAGGATGAATTATGGACAAACGATGAGGAACCTTGCATAGCTGCAGGTATTAAAGTTTGTCCGAGGATAAACACAACAACACAAGGCCCCGAAATTCAGATTAGATGCAATAATAAGTGAAGCGAAGTAAAAGGCTACGAACATTTCTCATCATCATCATCAACTTTATTTCGGGATCATGCCCTAAACAGTACATAGAAAATTAATATTTAAAACATTTAATCACAGTGATATTATAAAGCGCCTTTGTTAATAATTGAAAAATCTAATTAAAAAGAAGATGTTAGAACATTCTGAATATTCAAATCTAAAACAATCCATACATGAATGGAACTAGGGCCTCATTATGACTCTGGCAGTGTGGCCAAACACGGTGATAATGCAGTGGTAACACAGTTACCACTGCATTACCACTTCTTTATCACACCGCTGAACCACAGGTTTGGAGGCAAGGCAAGTGAAAATCCTTCTGCAGAATTCCGGATGTAATTCCTCTGCCTTACTGCCCCAAAACAGCCAAATCAGCGATATTACCGCTGTTGGAATTACCTCTAGTGTTAACACTGCCAAAATCCCCAAACCATAGGGGCCTGTGGACTCCAATTAATGGGGACTAACACCGCCTATCACCACTTGTGATCCGGCCGTAATTCCACTGGACGAAGTGGCATATTTACCACCAAGATGACACCAAACACGTAAAGAGGCTGATATCCGCCAAACCTTAGCTAAAAAGTTCAATAGTCTCGGGAGGGTAGCTCAGCTCAACGTGCTCGCCTTGGAAACAAGACGACATGGAGCAGCGCAGGTTCCATCCCCAGGCCCGCACTTAGAAACCTCTGGGTATTAGCGCGTTATAAAAAAAACATTATATCTTACATATCAATACTGGAAACACAAATTCATCATGAGTAGTGAGTTGCATATAGCAAAGCAACATAAAGTGAGATCACCTCCTGTTTACTTATGATAGTGAGAAGCCAACAGCGCATCAGAGTGGAGTATTGTGGGCATTCCAATACAAAATGAGCAGTTTTTTTCTTCAATTCTGTGGCAAAAGGGGGAAATGCCTGTCACCTGTTGCGGACCAGTTCTGGCTGAGATCAGCTGTTGGGAAGACTGTCACTCTACATTTCACATTTACCATTCTATTATAGAGCGGATAGATTTCATTTAAATATCGTTCTGCATCTAAATCAATCAGTTTTAAAATCAATGTCACCTTGGAAATTAGATTTTCGTATGGTTCCCAATATCTGGTTTTAAGTATAAAACATTTAATTGACTTTTTACTTCAAGGACAGTTCCTGGTCTAATGTTCATACCACTACTTAGCAGACACGTGAGGTCTATGTTGCCTGACATAGTTTATACATGATTATACCATTCCAGGTGTTGCCCCCAGGAGATGATAACATTCCAAGCCATATCGTTGTACCATGAAAGGTGGGCAGATTCATCTATGCAGAATCAGTACAGAAGAGGCGCGTTGTTTTAGGATCTGTGTGTTTTTTCCCATTTAGCATCCTTCCAATTCTCCTTCCAAGCAAATGTTGGCTTTAATCCTGCAAGAACGATGACAGACCATAGTTACTATTTTTTGGAAAGTTAACAGTTAATGTTCCATCCCTGCAAAATGTGAGGACTATGTCCAGTTGCTTTTGCAGTCCCATTCTGGTCCTAGAGATCAGCAGAGAATCGTTGGCATTTAGCAATTTGCTGATTTTGCAGTTTGCGATCCTAGAAATGTCCGTTTCTGTAATGAACATTCGTAGGGCCAGCTCTGTGTTGTAACCAAATATGGGTGACGATGTTACTCAGTATGATTGAACATGGTCACTTCCTTTTCTCTAGTCCAATTCTTTGATAGGTCCCTAATGGTTGTAACACAAACATTTCTATTGACTCCTGGAACTCATCTACGCAAAGCCATTTTATTTTTGTTTTACAAGCGTGGTGATTTAAACATGTTTAGTAAACATGATGTCATGCTAATCCAGGAGAGCTGGTACTGAAACATAGGGCCTCATTCCGAGATTGGAGATAGTCATGGCTCTATTTGGGCCATGACTGCCTCCAATAACGGTACATGCATCGGTCTCGGTCAATGGGGATTTACCGGTGTAGTCAGACCTTTGCAGGACCGGTAAGTCCCTATTGAAAAAAAACATTCCCCATTCCGATTTAAGCCCCCACAGGGCTCAATGGGAATGGGGAATTAGCTAATATTGGTACTGTTATTAGCTCTGAAGTCCCTTAATGGGTCCCGTCCTTTACACCTGGTCAGACCAGGCGTTAAGGATGGGACCCGCTAAGGGACCTCGTAGTAGGGCGCTAAGGGATTACTGGCACCAGTCTCCTTACCGGTGCCTGCTATCCCTTACCGCCGCACTCAGAATGAGGCCCATAGATATATAGATGGTTTTAAGCTATACACACATCCTGCCAAAAGAGGTTCATAAGGAAGGCCTGTAGGGAGTTTAATTATTGGTGTTATCATTCAAATGTTGGCAAAACAGGTTATTGTCAAGGACTTGCTTGCTGTTATTATTGAAATAAATGATGTGGAGATAACACATTTATTATCACCGTTGATCATAAATGTATATGATTCCCCTGGAGGCATGGGCCCTTATTCATTGATGAAGACCAACGTGAAAGTGATAGATTATACAAAGGTAAACCACACTATGTACTGATCATGATTGTTGGTGATTTCAATGCATTATGGTAAACCACAGTTGAAAATGTACCAAATCCTGTGTTGAAAAATGTTACCTTTCTAATGTTCAATTGGTCAAACAACGTCGCAATAAACTGGGCAATGATTGGCTACAGTTAATGGCACCATTGGGAATGTTTATGTTAAATGGCAAAACAAATGGGGAGAAACAAGGGAAATTAACATGGAGTTTAACGATGAAGACTTTATTTGTTACAATATATGATTATGACAAAATACAGTCATTGAATATTCATGACATTTTTCTAGCGATCATGCCATATTAATGTTACATCCAGTAAAATAGGCCAAGTGCAATAAAACAGTGAGTACAGTTGCTGGTGTCTACAGGGCAAAACATTTTCTTTACCTTGACTTCTTGATTCACCTGGAGGCTGCATCTACAAACACTGAGAAATGGGCCAGAGCACTGCACAGATTCCCTCGTAGATCGCAGTTGCTGCAGTTGAAGTTGAAGCAGGGGTGGTATGGCGATCGGTGCACTCGTTGTCCCTCACTTGGCCTTGTCCCTCACTTGGCGGTATGAACAATACAGTACATTAACCAACAGGCTCAGTGCCCTGCTGTTGTGAAACACGCCTGCTAGTTCTTTTCTTTGAGTGTGTCAGCAGCTTGACCATTTATGTGGGTGCCTGTAATTCTCTGTGCGCATGCACCGAACAATGCCTGCTAGGAAAAAACAAGCATTAGAAATGCCAAAAGGTTTGGGAGTTTGTGTCCATCTGTACTCCAATGCAAACTCTGTGTGCTTCTGCGCATGTCATTCCTCCCTATCTGTACTCCAATGCAAACCCTGTGTGCTTCTGCGCATGTCATTCCTCCCTATCTGTACTCCAATGCAATCTCTGTGTGCTTCTGCGCATGTCATTCCTCCCTATCTGTACTCCAATGCAAACCCTGTGTGCTTCTGCGCATGTCATTCCTCCCTATCTGTACTCCAATGCAATCTCTGTGTGCTTCTGCGCATGTCATTCCTCCCTATCTGTACTCCAATGCAAACTCTGTGTGCTTCTGCGCATGTCATTCCTCCCTATCTGTACTCCAATGCAATCGCTGTGTGCTTCTGCGCATGTCATTCCTCCCTATCTGTACTCCAATGCAAACTCTGTGTGCTTCTGCGCATGTCATTCCTCCCTATCTGTACTCCAATGCAATCGCTGTGTGCTTCTGCGCATGTCATTCCTCCCTATCTGTACTCCAATGCAAACCCTGTGTGCTTCTGCGCATGTCATTCCTCCCTATCTGTACTCCAATGCAATCTCTGTGTGCTTCTGCGCATGTCATTCCTCCCTATCTGTACTCCAATGCAAACCCTGTGTGCTTCTGCGCATGTCATTCCTCCCTATCTGTACTCCAATGCAATCTCTGTGTGCTTCTGCGCATGTCATTCCTCCCTATCTGTACTCCAATGCAAACTCTGTGTGCTTCTGCGCATGTCATTCCTCCCTATCTGTACTCCAATGCAATCGCTGTGTGCTTCTGCGCATGTCATTCCTCCCTATCTGTACTCCAATGCAAACTCTGTGTGCTTCTGCGCATGTCATTCCTCCCTATCTGTACTCCAATGCAATCGCTGTGTGCTTCTGCGCATGTCATTCCTCCCTATCTGTACTCCAATGCAAACTCTGTGTGCTTCTGCGCATGTCATTCCTCCCTATCTGTACTCCAATGCAAACTCTGTGTGCTTCTGCGCATGTCATTCCTCCCTATCTCTACTCCAATGCAAACTCTGTGTGCTTCTGCGCATGTCATTCCTCCCTATCTGTACTCCAATGCAAACCCTGTGTGCTTCTGCGCATGTCATTCCTCCCTATCTGTACTCCAATTTAAACCCTGTGTGCTTCTGCGCATGTCATTCCTCCCTATCTGTACTCCAATGCAATCTCTGTGTGCGTCTGCGCATGTCATTCCTCCCTATCTGTACTCCAATGCA
The DNA here is from genome assembly GCA_002915635.3 of Ambystoma mexicanum. Classification (NCBI taxonomy): domain Eukaryota; kingdom Metazoa; phylum Chordata; class Amphibia; order Caudata; family Ambystomatidae; genus Ambystoma; species Ambystoma mexicanum. Next base: position 837,780,637 of record CM030321.1, on the reverse strand, counting down.
AACTCTGTGTGCTTCTGCGCATGTCATTCCTCCCCATCTGTACTCCAATGCAATCGTTTTGGCTAGAGGCTGGTCGCCAAGTGTATTCGTTTGTTCTTGACTACTACATGTCAGACCAGCATTTTCCCAAACAAGGAGAAGACGATGGTGTATACCACCACCGGGAGGGCCTTCACCCAGGGCCAGCCCTAGGATTTAAGGGGCCCTGGCGGGAAAAGATGTGTACCCCCCCTTATTTGCATAAATAGCGACATCAGCGATATTTCAGAAAATGTGATAATGACATTAATTTTTGATACACAAAGGTATCATGGGAAGTTACATGAAAACATATTGCCATGATTAAACTCGGAGACAAACAATCTAACGGCGGAGGATGCCGAAGCAGAGCGCTGGAGAGACGGGTTGGCCCGAAGCAGAGCGCTGGAGAGACGGGTTGGCCCGAAGCAGAGCGCTGGAGAGACGGGTTGGCCCTCACAGTATAGCGTACAGAGATGGAACAGTTGGTGGCCACTTCGGGTTAACATGACCCTTATGGTCAAACGGGAGATGGTGATTGAAATGGGTAACTTTGCTGTTATTTGTACATACGTTACCTGCTTGATGCACCCTTTATTGCACTGCATTTAGCCACAGCTAAATGGGTAATGTATAAGTTTTCATTAACAAGACATTTCGACTTAGGACACAAGTAGAGGTTAATCACTTTCTGTGACTTGTATGTTTTGTAACTCATCAGTGCATATGGCTTTGGGTATGTCATAATTATGACTCCCTACATAATTGCACGTCTACAGATAAACAGATAGAGATTAGAATTGGTTCATGAAGGACAACTCAAAGCCCTGCAGATGGATAGACCATAATGTACGAAATGCGTTGGCTAATTTGGACAATCAATTGGGTTGACGACAGTAGTGTTAAACATGAATGATATCAGTGTGTAAATTGAACACTTGTATTTGACATATTGTTGTTTGAGGTTAGGGTCCAAGGAAACGAGTGTAATGTTCATTCCTACGACATGAACTGCCCAAGGTACAGCAGCAACTTTATAATTAGGTACGATTGATTAATTTGTTTTTTGCAAATTCATTTCATTTAAATGTGGTATTCAAGAATGTCTGTTTGGAGGCATTTTGACCTGTAGAAGGACGTAGTCCCAAAAGAGTGCAAGTGGGTGACCTGTGGGCAACTACAGGCTCTGTTCTTGTTATTTCAGAACATGTGATAACACAATGAGTCTTTAATACACAAAGGCATCATGGGAAGTTACATTAAAACATACTGCCATGAGTAAACCAGGAGACAAACAATCTGTGAAGCACAGTATATGAATTGTCACTGTTAATATTTACCTATGTGCCAATATAAGGAGTGAACATGAAGCCAGCAGTAGATGAGACAGAAACCCTGCCACATCTATTGATTTAGATGATAACCACAATGAAAATGGGGGCAACTGCACCTTCTGCCACCATGTACTCAGCAGCACCTACGTGTATATTATTGTCATGTCAGGGCAGGAATTTGTTGTGTGGTAGACAGGTCAGGTTGTGTCTACTGCAGGATTGTCCAATAGTGTGCAGAGCCTATTTATCTGGGAGGTCTATTTCTCTTTTGGGGTGATTATCACAAAAACCTGGCTAATCGTACTTAAATTGTCCAGGTCTGATCAGTGTCCATTAAACTCCACTGAGGGGGTCTCTCTGCAACCCTCCCTGGGAAAGCATGCTAGTTTCAACAGTGCACACAGTTCTGAGGATGCACATTGGTGTGAGGATCAGGACAGTCCTGATCCTTTGGTACTTTACTGTCTTAGTGGAATCGCATAGGCGAGGAGCAGGCTCCAGACAGAGGTCAAAGTGGGAGGGAACTAAAGGGCATGACGTTCCCTTACTTCTAAGGGAAATCTGTCATAGTTCTGTTACATTATGTGACCTGGAATACCGTTCCAGGACAGTAGAAAAGGGCACTTTAAAAAAAAAATATGTTCCCCCAGCTGGGCATTTGAACCTAAACTCTGCCAGTAACAATCCTGTATCAGACCTCATTGCGCTATCTCACAATTGTTGGCTACACTTTGTTTATATCAATGGACTGCTTGCACATGGAGCCCATTCCCAAGCAGTCAGGTAACAATCGAGAAATTTCTGTAGATGCTGGGGTGCTTGTGGGGGCACAGAGGGGATTGCATAATGGGAGGGGGTATGTCAGTGGCTATAGTGCTGAGCATGTCATTTCAGAGTTTCGACTGGTTGGTGATTGGAAGGGGAGATGCATAAAAGTGCACACTGAGAGGGGACAATGACACACTAATAGTGGTCATTTAAATTCACATTCTTTCACTGTTTTCTTCAGACTTGCCAGAACTGGTTCAAACAAGCCAAACACGGTTGGCTTTGCCAATGCTTGTTTTTAACAGGATTTCAGTGAATGACCAGCATTATGAATGGAGTGGATCAAAGCAATCTGGTGAAGGTAGTTTTATTACACCAGTAGCATTTTACAACTCCAATTACGTCATTAACTCTCAGAAGACCACATTGAAAACACACTGGCAGGCACTTTAAGTGCAAGGGTCGATGGCAAAGCTTGATTAACATAAGCTCAAAGAATATCCATTAGGAGGTATTATTCAGGCAGAAAAGGTCAGGAACTAGGTGGGAATGGTCATGGGGATTAGCATGGCCATGGGCAAGCAATGGGTGGGCAAATAACCAAACAGCACCTACAAGCTGTGTGCCTCTCCTCATGTGCCATTTTTTCCTATCTATACTCTAATACAATACTTTAGGCTTTGACACCTAATAGCTCAAGCTAATGAGGGTGATCATGGGCTACACTTTAGACTGAGTGTGACTCTGCCAGGCCATCGTGAAAAGGGTAGTCAGCTGGCCCATGTTTCTAAAATCTTCATCACAAATGGTGTGTAGTCCCTAATTGCTTTGGCGTCATGTAAGTGATCATGTGGCTATTCGACTCATCAACACCACTAGTAGAGTTGTTGGGTCTTCATTGGCCTGTTTTGCCCTAGACTCGTGACTTCCTCAGGGATTAGAGTGGCAGCTCCAGCCAGAAGCAGAGGCACGCATAATATCACCTTTTCAAACACATCGATGTGAGTTACATGTTTTGCTCACTTGAAAGATACTCGAAATTCCACCAATTTCCCTTGTGCAATCAATGCAGGCAAAAGGCGAGATAGCTCCCATCCTATCACATCAGTGCAGCGGACCATTGAGATGTCATAACGGCCGGAAAGAAGAAAAGGATTCAGACAGACTGATGCATGCGGATTCATCCCACACTGCACATTTTAAGGCGGAAGACGTGTCGCCACTCAGAAAATGGCAGCTTGCAACATGTGCGATCTCATCAGAAATGGAGCTGGTGCCAGTCTCGCGTAAAATACCTGGTGCCCAAAAGCTGACTAGTGACTGGGGCAGTGGGGGTGGAGCGGGTGCCGAAGGGACGAGGAGGAAAGAGAGGAAGGGTGCTGCTGCGGAGCAGGTACGAGAGCGGCAAAGAAATAATAGAGACGTGGTTTGGCCATAATAAATTACAGGCTTACATCGAAGCGTAAAATGAGGCGCTTAACCCAATTTGAGGAAATTAATGTGATTTATGCAAATTACCCGACCAAGTTTTATGGAATCCCTCAAAACTCCAGGCAAATCGAGGTGCATTATTGAGCAGTGAATATCTGGAAAAAGGAGCAATTTAACATAATATGTGCGTGAACTTTTTTGTTGATCACTCGAGAGTTCATCTGCAACCAATGCTAGGTAGCTTTGCATCCAATCAAAATTAAGGATTGGCACCAATCAATATTAAGGCGACCAAGGTCTCAAAAACAGACTTTAAGGCAGCTAGGGGTGCCTCCAAACTAAAACGTGATTGGTGCACTGACCATGGAAGTAAACTGTCATCTGGGCGGATCCATTTGCTAAAGGAACCTTCTTGGCTGAACCACGTTCACTGATTGGTGCACTGACCATGGAAGTTCACCACGTTCACTGATTGGTGCACTGACCATGGAACCACGTTCACTGATTGGTGCACTGACCATGGAAGTAAAGTGTCATCTGGGCGGATCCATTTGCTAAAGGAACCTTCTTGGCTGAACCACGTTCAGAAGGTTCGGGGGTTCCTTCGCACCAGGAACACAGAGCATCAGCAGCAAGGCACTGAAGAGCCGACCAGGCAATTGCCATCAGCCCGAAAAAGATGTTCACCGGCGACGGCAAATGGCTTCCTCAGTTATTAAACAGTGCCCCCACAATATTATCATGACACACACCCTATTTCACATTGTATTTCTGAGCAGCATTGAGGCCTGCAACAAACAAACAACACATCTGTTCATTGGCGGGAGCACGTATTTCGCGTTGCATTTAGTGCAGGTTAAAAGGATGTCACCAATGCGTTGTCCTTTCCAAATAGGCGGGCGCGGTGGATAGTGGAGGATCTGCAATGTGCCGTAAACAAAAAGAGCAATGCAGTATCGGCTTTTCTCGTTAGGTGTGAAAGATTTCGGGGATCAAACGAGGACAGTGCATGCAGCATAATTCAGGCTTTCAGAACAATTCTTCCTCTGCTTTTACAAGTGTCTATCTGGGCTAACATCGCTGCGGCTTGAATTAACAGCCTGAATACATGCACGGTTCGTTCAAGTACTTTGGCCCACAGTATAAGAACCAGTGGAAAACAAATGTGCAGTTTTAAATCAGGATGTATGCATGTAAAAAAAATTAAGAAACTCAAGAAAAATGTGTGTAAGTTAAAAATAGGGTCAATCCATGTTTTAACATTAATTAGTGTTCTTGTGAAATCGTATTTAACATACATTTGAATGTTAACATTAATTTGCGTTTTTGTGAAATCATATTTTATGTATATTTGAAATGCATGGTATATTTACCATTCAAGATGGGTGGCTTGCTTCCAGCGAGCTTTCTTAGACAGTAGTCATCCAAGATGTCTGCCTCCATGGTACAGCTCCCTCAAAATCAAAAAGGTTATGAAATGGGGCGGAGGGGGAGGGATTAGCAATAACCATAGGAATTACATTGGCTAGGGGCGGGAAAGGGGTGGGATTACAACTGTGTATCCCTCCTCAAATGTGGTCTCCATTGTAAAAGCATTACAGACCCACTTTCAAAGCCCATGTTTTAAGCTCTTAAGTTAATGATAATAGTTTCGGCTTTTAAGGTATCACTTTCAGCGCCACCTAATAGCCCAACCTAAAAAACAGCATACAAATTGAACAGTTGAGTAAAGGATTTTAATATTATGGCAATGGATATGAACACTAACTAAAACAAGTAGAAAGATCCCTTCCTTCTTTACGGCAGCCCCCTCCAACAACATGGAAAGTCCCACTATCAACAACAGGAAACCAATATTCTGGACAGCACCAAGTCATTGCTTATGGACAACAATTTGCTATTTAATCTATGTTACTCTTTGCAAAGTGATGTATTAAACGTGGCTGTGACGCTAAATGACAATCCCATGGCTGAACCGATAATGGATCAAGCTGAGATATATGCTATGTATATTCTCAATGAGATTTACTGGAACATCTGAGGTTTTCAAGGAGAAGGGTGATGATTTGACCCTAGTGACTGTTAATGACATTACACCTCACAGCACTGTCAGCCTGGAGACTATGCAATTTGCACTAAACATCATGTGACTTTTGCGGCACTCACCAGCATTTTACAGAGACTTGAAGAGTGTTGCTGCTCTCACCCTGATTCAATGCAAATAATTGGTCAGATATAATACAGTGAGGGGCATGTGACGAATTCAGCGTTGGAGGGGTCAGTAGTGCCCAGGGTCATACAGAACATGTCAGTTACGCTGATAACTGATGAATTGGAAAAAAGCCAAATAATAATAATTATTATTAGTACCATTCATGACATTCAGACAGGGTTGAAGGAGGGAATTAGTAAAACCAACCAGGCCTTTAAATTTGGAATACTGATAGATAAGAATGTTTCATTGGGATCAGGCATGTTATACCTACTATTTGTTAACCTCAAGATGGCCTTTGATGGCATCCCCGCTTGGAATAAGCATTCCAACACCCCTAATGAGAACTATTTTTTTATATTTATTTATATTTTTAAAGCGCTCCCACAGCCCGGGGGCATTGAGGCGCTGGTACAGTAATTTGTCTTAGTTGCGTATTTATAATGCACTTAATACATGTGTGTTGCTTTGGGTCATCTTGTTTCCAAGGCGAGACCCTTTTCTGCTGAGCTATCCTCCCGGGACATCTTATAGGTGTATTCCATCAATACCAACAATACAGCTGTGGTCAAGTGCGGAAGTGGGGAAGACTGTACAAGTTCATTACCTGTAGAAAAGGGTGTGAGATACGGGTGCTTTTTGGCACCCACACTCCTTTCCAATTATTTCAATGATATTGTGAACTGCCTTTCGCTGGACTAAATTTGTTCTCCCAAGCTGGATGGAACAGAAATTAGCATTCTTATGTTCGCAGAAGATGCCATTTTTTTTCCTCGCAGAGTGACCTCTTGAGGTTGGTAAGGCACTCTGCCAAATACTCTAATGGGAAAGGCCTAACCTTGAACCCAACAGAATCCAAATGTATGTGCTGTGGAAAGAGGAAGAACACATTTACGAGTTTGACTATACAAATTGGAGGTGTCCCTTTGGGTGAAATCATGTCTTTTGACTAGCCCAGATTGAGACTGAGTAGCAATGGCAAATGGGATAAGCAATTGGGAAATCTAATTTAATCTTAGCAAAAGAAGTACAGCAATTTTGAACTTTGCAGGGACATTAAGCATTAAAACTGTCATTCCAGCTATGGAAGTATATAGATCACATGCTTTAGCAGGGGCTGCTTATGGTGCCCAACTATGGGTTCATAAACGGTTAACAAATCCAACCACGACGGTAAACCTATTTTATTTTTTTAAATGACTCCTGCTACCAAAAAGTGCACCTAATCAGTTAATCCATTTTGAACTGGGTTTGACTACTTTAGGAGAAATGATAGCCATAAAGCCTTTGCTATATTGGTCTAAATTATGGTCCAATAACCAGGTGAGGAGCAATCAGCAGGCCCTGTTGATGTAACGAGTTTCAAGGAAGTAACACACTCCCATGGATTGCCTATGGCAGTCTGTCTTTCTACCAGCTTGACCTGAACCAAAAAAGCAGCATTACCAAGGACGCCTATCGTGAATGGGCCTATGCCAGGAAGGTCATTGTTTGTCTTTGGCCATTGCCTGGGCTTATTTGACTGCAAAAACATCCTTCAACTAAGAAATCTACCTAATCAACTGTATGCTTGTTCATTGTTTATGAAAATGAAGTTGAACATTTCTAGCATTAGTGCCTCAAACAAATCTTTTGGTAAAATACATGGACTGATTGTTGCACCTTTTGCAATGGTGACTATGACTCTCTGCACACATTTTATTAATTTGTCCTAGGTACACGAGAATTCAATGAAGTAATTTAAAACACTGCCTAAAGATCCATTGGGTGATACTATTAACTAGAGCAGAGGCTCTCTGTAAAATTTCTCTTTACCCAGATGTGGTGTTTCCTTACTCAAATGATCTATGTTGGGCATCGAGAAGAAGAATGTTTAAACTGAATTTACTGATTAAATTAACAGAAAAAGCTTTTATAATTTGCTAAGCAACCATGAAACAACAATAGTAGTTATACATCGTCATTATAGTTTATTGATTGCATATTTATAATAAAACCTGAATTTATTTGGAGTGCACATTCACTTTTGGCAAGTGGCAGGATATGACCAAAGCCACTACTGGCACAAAGGGTAATGGCAGTTAATTATAAGAAAGTCTGGGACTGCTTAAGGCCTATATATTCCTCAACTACAAATGCCAAGAAACAACTCTGGTTCCTGGGAGGAGTAAAATACATAAGGGACCTGATTAAGGACAGCAATTGGGGCCCCTTTGCATGTCTGTGTAATGATTTTGACTTGAGCAATTGCACCTACGCAGACAGCTCAGAGGAATCATTGCCACTAAAATGAATCCTGCTCAAAAGATATCTCAACATATAGCATGGTTGGCGCTGGAGCTCTGCAAATGTGCGCTACATCCAGCGGCCACAATGTATGGCATGCTGCTGTCCAGTCGGCAGGGAAACCCTGAACTGTCAAATGTCTGGGCTAACGAACTAGGCTAAAGAATTGGTCAAAATTGCTGCCAGCGATGCTGCAGTAATGTTCGCCTGGTGAGCCTCGATTGGGGACTGAGTGTGTCACAGACCAGACGCCTCTTCAGGACTTATTGGAGTCTGGAACGTATGTTCAAAAGATATCTTATTGACAATGACAAATGCTGGAAATGTAAGCTTGAGAAAGGCACCTTAAGTTACCTACTCTGGGCCTACCCCAAAACAAGAGACTTTTGGAAAGGTGTTTGTGATAGACTGGGCCTGGTTTTAAACTGCACGATCGAAACGAAGGCATCTAATATGAGATACAAAACCATAGGAGGATGTGACATTTTCCAAAAAGGTTTGGCTACTCTGAACTTGTATGGTGGCAAATAAAATGATTCTAAGGGGGTGGAAGTCTGCGGACTCCTTTTGTATTGAAAATTGGGTGGATAGGTTTTTAACTATCTCCACATATGAGAGGGCAATTTACAAACAGTATGGACATATGGATACATTTACTGACATGTGGGGATCATTTCTTGATACATATGGTTAATGCTTGAAGAATGTAATTTATGTTGTTAACTGTGCGCTTAGTGATATTTGTTCTCCTCCTTTTCTTTCTCTATTCTCCTCTTCCTTTCTTCCTTTATTTCATGTTTTTGATGCTTGCCTTTGATGAACTTTTATTGTCTATTAGATTCTGTTTGCCAACTTTATAACGTGCACTAACTGTTTGTTTTTAATGTAATGTACCACTTGACGAATGAAAATAAAAACACAAATATCAAAAAGAAACTACCCTGTTCTACATTTCTATGTCTCAAATGTACTATTTACTAGATAAGGCATTGTCATCATCTAGGCTTGTATGTTGGTTCCAGATAGATGTCTTTCCATTGTCAGTGGCAATGGGGTGCTTGCTCAAGATGCACCATCCAAAGGTTTTTCTATCAGTCAGAGACAGTAGCCAAACCATACTAATAACTCTCTCCAATGAAACCCTTAGCAATTAGCTTAGAAATTCATCAGAAATCTTCTCATGTGTCACTGTCAGATGAACAACTTGTTGTACCAATACTGTACCGAGTCTTCATCCCTTCCCACAGAAGTGTCCAACCCTCAAGCATTGATACATGGTCCACTGATGGTCCACTGTTTGCTCTTGTTCAAGACCCGCCTGAAATTCAATATGCATGAGGTGGATGTCACAGCATATTTCCTCCCTGTGCTGGTAACCACCTTCCTCACAAATCTTTCAACCCATGTCAGTAATTTACTGCCCACTGATTCTTCAGTCTGAAGCAGATATGCCCAGTATAGCTGCCTAACCTTGTTCTTGTTAATGTTCTTCCTGCTGCCTGCATTTTCCTGCAATTGAAGATGCAGCACTGAAGCAATGGACCCTTTCATCTTTCCACAGTTTCTCATCTTGACATGTCTTCCTCCCTAACACACGTTAATTAAACGTGTCCACTTTTTCTATGCAATGTGAGTCAGAAAAGGAAACATCATGTACTCAATTGTACATTTACATTTGTCTATTTGTGGATCACCATGCACGGTTGAAGGAAGATTATCACCATTTGTGCTGCACCTGCATTACCTGCAATGCATGGGCCCAGTGCATGTTGGACACGTTCATTTCAAGTAGGTGGTACATCAGAGTAGAACCTCAATGATGGGAACATTGAGAATGCTCTGTGGCTTTGGAGAATGGGCACAGCGTACATCAGAATTGAGTCAGTAGTTGCTGCTGGCCTGGTTTAAATAATGTCCCATCTAGAGCTTGGCTGTGAGATTTCAATAATCTGTTAAGGCATTGCACTTCTCATGTAGACGATCCAACACATTCAAAGGAGAGCTCCAATGAATTGCCGCTGGGGTCTTGATGTTGGGCTGCAGGAACCTGTATTGCACCTGCAGTACATCACTTTCCGGCAAAGTGTGAAAGTGGTTGGGTGCCTTATTTTCTGTTGAAATACTACCATCCACTTAATTTCTGTTGTGGGCTAAACTAGCAGTTTTAGTAATGGCAGAGTTATTCATACTGCAACATGTTGATTTGTTGTGCTTTCTAATCTATGACATGACGACTGTGTCTCAAAGAGAATGTACCCAGGTGGGGGAGAGGTTCTGTTACTATATTTTATGTATATTACTATATGGTGCATTGTCCTCCCTCAGTTTTACTGCATTCCAACTACAATGCACGTTCTTTCCTGGACATTGATGGATCATCATTTTCATCTTGATCATCATCCATGTCATGATCATTATCAACATAACCATTATATTTATAATTGTCTGACTTATCAGCGGATGGCGTCCAGCAGAGTAAGGCATGGCAACTTCAATCGTGTCCTGATGTTCAGCTATACCATTAGTTCTTCACTGATCCTCTGTAGATAAGATCTGAAATCTACCCCTGATAGCCCTGAGGTTGTAGACAGTGCTGCATGTAAAAACTCCTCTGCCAATTTCTCTGGACATTCATCATTATGCAATACCTCCATGTACTGGTACTGGTGCATTCACTCCAGAATGACTTGTGACCGGAGTGTGGATTATATAATGTATGATGTATATTGTCAATTGAGATGATGTTCATGATGTGAAATGACAATGTGAAGCATGTCTACGCTGGCTTGCTTCCTGGGTGCTGACGACATGTTGTGCACGTGTCATTCCCTCGCTGAATGGGATCTCTTGACTTCCAAATTCTCCCATAAATGATAACTAAAGCATTGATGTCATATATTATTCCATCAGAGATTCCCTAATCCTCCTGCTCCCCTCCCCCCCGAAGTATCACTGATGTCCCAAAGATAGAAAGTTCAAAAAAATGGAAAGCGAAGGACATGTATTTATACATGTATATAGCACACGTAACCTATCGGCGTCTAGGTGATGGTTACAGCTTAAGTAGTTACAACAATTAGCATGAAAAGGACTACTAATATTTACACTGACAATATGGGTTCAGGCACAAGATGATGGTAAATTACACATTTAAGTGCAGGTTGAGCAGTACTTAGACATCTCCTGCCTCTCTGATTCTCTGCTACCTATCCCTTAAATATCATATGAGAGTGAGCCACACTAAAGCTGCCCCCTTGTTCCTTCTCCCTCAATGGAGCATTTTTGTAACTTCTACAGATGGAGGCAGAATGGAATTTTGTACTCTCCAAATCCCTGCTACATTCTCCAAGCAATATTGTGTGAGCATGTATCCTACACAAGCTGACAACTTTGACTTCCTCATTCGCCTACTTGGTGTGAAGCACCTGCGGGGCACGTTTTTTTGTTGTTGTACAAGCTACCTCTAACATTTACTATCGCTTAAAGACAATACATGCCTTGCATCTCTGATATATACTCCAGAATTATATTGATATCTTCCAAAATCAAATGTCCCATGTATGAATCTCTCAGGCTGACCCACGAGTGTCACACTTTCTGGAATTCCCTCTCCATAGATCACACTACATAATACTTGCTGACCCCTCACTACATCTGTGTACCCGTCCTGCTTCACAACTTCATAAACTCTGATTTATCTACCCTTCCGTACAACTCCTATGCCTTCATCCAGCACCGTCCTCATGTCTCTCTGAACGCTGTCTAATACTAGAAATAAAACACAAACACATGGGAAACTTTAATGCACATGAGTTTGAATTTAGGCCATTGTCTTAAATTATTTGTATACAGTTGGACCTGGAAAAAGCACCTGAAATGTTGGTGACTCAGGGCTTGTCTGAAGAATATGCAGATCAAGAAATGTATTAAATCCAGTGATCGGTTAGACTCTTTGCAAGCTGGATTCTAACCTTGACTGAAAAGCAACACTGTTCCAAATGCAGCGATGGGCGATATTAGGCTGATGATGTGGAGAGGAAGAGTTGGCATGCTGGTGTTGTTTGGTATGTCTGCAGACTTTGACACTGTGTCTCACCCCATTCTTAGGACTAGAGTTCAGAGCGTGGGTTTCAAAGGAACAGATATTAGATGAATGAAGTGTTTTCTTAGTTACAGATACAGGTACCCGACTAGTTCTTTAAAAGTCCCACATGGATTGTCCATTTTGCCTATGTTATTCAATACTATCTCCAGCATTTGGCAGAACTGATTTCAAATGGTATATGAACATTATTTATCTACGCAGATGACTTCCATATCCTCCTAGAACTATATAAAAATGTTACCATGACTGAAGTTAGGGAACTATTCAAAAACTGCTTGATGGTTCTGGACTTCTCTATGGGAGCAATCTTCTTCAAACTAAACCCATAAAAAAGTAATTTCTTTTCCACAACCCACTTAAGATGAAATTAGACACATTATAGCCAACCATCTTGGTTGCTTGCCATAACCTTGTTAAAGCTGTGGAAAATCTGGCAGTTGTTGTGGGAAAGGGATCTTTGGGACAGAAGGTCACTCAGGCATAATAGGCTGTTTCCTTGTCTAGTGTATACCCCTTAACTCCAGTTGATGACTGTGTTTGTATTCACCAACCTGGACTAAGCAAATGTAGTATATCTGCGAGCCCACACTTCCTGATCAATGTAATATAGAGGAATACAATTCTGCAGCTCACATGGTAACAGGATATCCTCTCAGAGCCCACATAACAGCAGACGTTGGAACCCTTCACTGGCTCCTGCTGGAAAGACATATTTATCTTAAGATTCTGCACCTGGTTCACAATGCATACTACACAAAGGGAACATCTTTATTTGTCAATCGGCGAATAATATATCAGCCAACGTTACAGCTGCAATAATGATGAATATTGAAATTGCCAGTACCAATTGTGATGCAATGACTTCTGCTTTTCAGGAGTACAGGGGTGAATAGTAATAAAACCTGAGGTAAGGCTCTTGTCACGATCCATTCCCCTGACCCCTTCAGGTATGACAGCCCCCTGGCAACAGTGGGGCTAAATCCCTTCACACTGGTCCCAAGGGCCTTAAAACTCAATCGAAACATAAATGGAGTCAGTCCTGTCTCCTTTGGTGCCAGGCTCATAATCAGGAATAAAGTAATACCAGTTTTGAACCTTAATCCAACATGGAGGACTATTACACAGCTCAGTTCTTTGGAACCAAGCCATGCGGTCTAATGTTTTGGGTGTGGCTGGGCCCCGAACTACTTGGCCTGGAACTACTTTACCTGGGCTATTTCAACCGCACCCAAACAACAGAACACGCTTTGCATTATTCTGCACTCCTGCAGCGTAATGAACACCGTGTCCAGCTCCTGCTCATCTGCTTCTCCGGCGGCCCGATCCTATAGCCCTAAATCTGGATTCTATCAACAACCTGGAAGAACAAGAACAGCATTATCTGTGAAATAACCGGCCTTGAATCCATCCTGCGCTTCTCTTACCTCACTCATCTCCGGGTTTTACTGCAACCTGCAAGGGAGAAGGAACAAGGTCAGCATTAACAAAGCACTTACCTGGGCAAGCAGCGCTTGGATCGCTCATCACTCCGGAACATCACTGCAACCTGTACAAAGAAGAGAAGAGAACACAGGTTAGCAATTAACACCAATAAACAGCGTAGCGCTCCGTACATCAATAACTCACTGTGGTCTTCGCCATCTGCGCGGCAACTCCGAGATCGCAACCATCCCTGAGAAAACAAAAGAGACATTGTTAGGGAGCAGCGTAGTGGAGCAAGACGCTGAGAAGACAGAGACAACAGAGGGAAAGAAAGAGACAGAATAAAGACGGAACAGACATTAAAACTCACCTGGAAGACAGCAAGCAGAGTCGCAGTCACAGCCGGTCTGGACTCGACATAAAGGCACACGGACCGGTGAAGCAACTAGGTCCACGGAATGCCTGCACCAACCATGTACCCCTGCACAGAGATGCAGGTCAGAGAGTTCAACGCACAAAAACATAAGGTGAGCAATAACCGCAAGGGAGGGGATTTGGACCAGAGGGAGGTGGGAGTCCACCCATCACACAACCAGTATCTTAACCCTCTATTCTCCTGTTCTAGGTGCTACCCAACGTCTGGCACATAACCAAGCAGAAAGGGGTCCGGGATAGCGCTTAGAGCTCCATCCAGTGTCGTGTGGCGCCCCCGTGGATACCAGGTGAGCGTAACAGCTATGCCCTCAAGAGGGGTGTGATTGTGATTCAGTAGCACCCAAAAGAGCAAGGTATAACTTTCCAAGATAGAGGGGATGTATAATCAAGGTTTTTACTATATATTACACAGCCATGGTAGTGGCTGTGTAGTTATGGTTAAATTGCTAATCCCGTAGGAAGAGCACTTTTTGGGCAGTTTATAACTTCGCTCCACCTTGAAGAATCTGCACCAAACTTTACAAAAAAAAAGTATATGGCCCACTCTGAATTTATTTGCACATTTTAGTGAGGTTTGGTTCAGGGGCGGCCAAAGTTATAGGTGGGGTCCCAAAATTTCTTTTTTTCCCATAGACATAATGGCAAAAAACTTTGCACAAGACTACATCTCAAACCGCTGGATGGATTTCCACCAAATTTGCGGCAGGAGCGGCGGCTTAATCCGAAAAGCGTGCTTTTGTTAATTTGGTGTAAATCCATCCAGTTTTTTTTTTTTAAATGGCCGAAAGTAAGGCAAAACTATTAGTGATATCTATGTCTGCTGCGCGGACACACTTCCCGGTTCCCTCTGCGGACAGGACACTGATTGCTAGTCGGCTTGCGTCATGTCCACGGACAAGCTATGTGTTTTCAGATTGGCTGAGGTGAGGCGCGTCACATTGTTTCGATGCGCTCGGCATCTTGGATCCACCAGAGCGTAGCGGCGAACAGAGGCAAAATGCAATTTTGGGGAGTGTGTTGGTGTGCAGAAGTGTTTGGGGAAGTGTGGGGAGTAAGAGATGGGTCAAATACTGTGTTTGCTTAGGTGTCAGGTGCCCCTGATGTGTTCGCCATGTCCGAGGTCGTAGCGGCTGTCCGTGGATATAGTCAATGCACTACTGCCTATTTCACTTTAGTATGATGTTGGTTTTGGGTTGTTAGTAGAGGATTGATCGTAATTAATGTCCCCTATAAGCAGCCCACATACCACAGTGAAAATGTTTGGTATTATAGGTATGTTATGCTGCAGTGGTTGTGGCCAGGGCCTAGAGTCTTGGGTGCATGGCTGAAGTGAGCATAGCATGTATATGCACTTTCCTTTGTCTATGTGCATGTTGTGTATTTTATTTAGAATCTGTTAGTTGAATATGTTTTACAAATGAGTATAATAGTAAACGTAAAGAGCACACTTGTTTTTTAATGTTATGTTATTGGATGGTAAGAGGTGGAAGAAATAATCATATGTAGTTTTTGCTATTTTTACAGGGTAAATGGCAGACATTGTAAAGAGAAGCATGCAATGTATGCATTTGTGAAGGTGTGGGAAATAAAGGAGTAGGATTTCATATAGAGGAAGTGGTGTTGTTTGAGCTGGGAGCCTTTGTACTTATATTGTCTGTGTGTGTGCTTGAATGAACATGCATGTACTCATCCTGGCTGCGTGTAATTTTATAACACACTGGACAGTCTTTTTCATAATTATACTGTTATTTCTCCCATCTTTTAATATGAAATACATTTTTTTTAGATAGCTCTGTGAGTAAACAAAAATTTGGAGAGGAGACAGGTTTGCAATTGATACTTCATTGTACCAGATGGGATAAATGAAGTGACGTCATTTTACAGTTTATACAGGGTAGATGCAAGTTACTCTGTTTGTATGTATTCTTAGAAGAGCTGTACATGTAGTGTGATGAAAATATTCATGCCTGTAATCTGTGTTCATGCATGCGGATGTCAAAGTAATCCTGATATTGGTTGAGAGTTGATTTTGCAAAATCAAACACCCAGCGTAAGGTTGATTTGCCGAGGGTAAGGTTAAAACATGCCTGGGGTATTGTCCACCCTAGCAAGATTTTTCCGCTGCGGTAGACAATCTTTGGAAACTGGCCAGGTCGTGCCACCTGTGGGAATGCCGTCGTATGAGATGTATATGAAGTATGGTGTGGGAGCGATAATGTTTTGTGAGATTTGGCATAGGCACACCAGAAAACAGGAAGATCTTCAGTGACCGAATCATGGGAGTTTTGAGATGACGAGAATAGATCATTTGGAGAAGGTGTTGATAAAAAAGAAAACACGCCCTGCAGCATTTGATATCCTTAGGGATTGGAGAAGGGAAGCTATGCTTCACTGGAGGAGTAGAGAGAAACATGAGCGCAGGCATAAATCGAAAGCAGAAAGAGCGGAAGAGAAGGAGGAGGAGGAGAGGAATGATAGTTTGAGAAAGTCAAATAGACGCGACCAGTTAAGTATAGAAAACATATAACCACAAAGAGAATTGCATGCACCAGATGATCTAATAGAAAAAATATTGACTGATACAAAGCGGGGTCCAAGACCAGATACCAAAAAGACTGTGTCAGTAAGCATTGCTCAGCTCCCTCCTGTTGCTCAGCCCCTCCCAACTGTCCAAATCCTAGCACAGCCACAGACTGCACACTCAGTGCCTCCTATTAGCCAATCAGCACCGCAGCAGTTACTTCCTGTTCCCGGTGTCCCATCTGCACCTATCACCCTAGAGACCGTCTCTGTCCCATCCGCCCCTCCTGTGATTGAACTTATTGAAGCGAGGGAAGGGGGTGGACAAAGTGGATGCACAAGAGTGACTCGTAGTGCAATCAGCAAGGAGAGGAGACGGGAGTTGCAAGAACAGGCAGAAATGTATATAAACGGGAACGATGGAACATCAGTACTGGCCTCGATGTATGATTTCAGGAAGATCTTCAGTGGCTGAATCATGGGAGTTTTGAGATGACGAAAATAGATAATTTGGAGAAGGTGTTGATAAAAAAGAAAACACGCCCTGCAGCATTTGATATCCTTAGGGATTGGAGAAGGGAAGCTATGCTTCACTGGTGAAGTAGAGAGAAACATCCGCGCAGGCATAAAATCGAAAGCAGAAAGAGCGGAAGAGAAGGAGGAGGAGGAGAGGAATGATAGTTTGAGAAAGTCAAATAGACGTGACCAGTTAAGTATAGAAAAAATATACCCACAAAGAGAATTGCATGCACCAGATGAACTAATAGAAAAAATATTGACTAATACAAAGCGGGGTCCAAGACCAAATACCAAAAAGACTGTGTCAGTAAGCATTGCTCAGCCCCCTCCTGTTGCTCAGCCCCTCCCAACTTTCCAAATCCTAGCACAGCCACAGACTGCACACTCAGTGCCTCCTATTAGCCAATCAGCACCGCAACAGTTACTTCCTGTTCCCGTTGTCCCATCTGCACCTCCCGCCCTAGAGACCATCTCTGTCCCATCTGCCCCTCCAGTGATTGAACTTGAATTTATTGAAGCGAGGGAAGGGGCTGGACAAAGTGGATGCACAAGAGTGACTTATAGTGCAATCAGCAAGGAGAGGAGATGGGAGTTGCAAGAACAAGCAGAAATGTATATAAACTGGAACGATGGAACGTCAGTACTGGCCTCGATGTATGATTTCAGAAGGAGCAGTGAAAGACATTTAGTGTTGGAATGCACAGGTGAATATTTAGTGGCGAGATGGAAACAGTTAATTGGGAGTTTACCGCCACAACGATTGTTAGATTTGAATGCATTAGCACGTTGTAGAGATAGAGATGAAGAAATAAGGGAACATGTAGACAGACTTTTTGAGCTCAAGAATGAACTTGATAATGAATATGCTGAAATGTTTGCCACTCCTGGGTATAGGAGTAGAGATATTAGGAGTGATAGGAAGGAAGCGCTAGAGCCAAATATACAGCAGCGATATTTACCGTTGTCAATACAGACAGATGATAAACTGAAAGTATTTATACGAGAGGCGTTAAAATGGATATCAGACCTTAGTATTCCTACAATGGAGATACACGAGATGTTTGATGAATATCCCTTGCCAATGAGAATAGAAGCACTACGAACAATGGTTGGAGTGCTACTCCAGCAAGTAGCGGGACACAATAGAGGAAGAGGGAATGCACAAGGCAGAGGTAATTTGAACCTGCATTGAGGGCCCCTGGGATTAAATCAGTGTGCATATTGCAGAGAGGAAGGTCACTGACGAGCGCAATGTCCACATCTGCAAAATAGAAATGGGTATGGCCAGAGAAGACAGCATAGAGGACATCCTGGAGCAAATGGGCAGAATAGAAATAACATGCAGCAGCAACAAAATAGCCAAAGAAATGGTCTAAGTCAGAACCAAGCTAATAATCAAACTACCTCTATTCAGAACCAGGGTCGTCAGAACATGCAGAATGGAAATAGAGGCAGGGGTGGGAACATTTTTGATACTCAATCAAATGTGTACTATAATAACAGCAGCGATTACACATCGGATGATGTGTTGTTTCCTCAATAGGAAAGCCCAAGACAAGGGTTGGAACCAGTGTCTATTCCCTTGAATCAGAAAGGACCCTACGTAGAAATGAAAATCGGGAATAGTGAGCACAGCTTCCTAGTGGATACGGGGGCACAAAAGTGTTCGATAGACCATCACTTGGTTCCAGAAATACCACTGTCAGCGCATAGGAATATTTCAGTAGGGTTCGCAGGCACCCCACTAATCAATCCAGTGTCCCAACCAGTACCAGTAACATTTGGTCCATTCGCTGAATACTGTCCATTTCTCTGAACAGAAAACTGTGGGGAAAATGTATTAGGATTAAACCTATTGAAAAAACTAAGTGCAGTTATCCATTGTACGCCAGATGGAGTATTTTTGACCATTTCACCACAGAATGTACCAGTATCAGAATTCTTGTCCAAACCTTTGCCAGGAGAATGAAGTGAAGTGCCAACTTGTATATGAGCAGTGAATGACAATGATGTGGGATGCTTGAAGATAGAGCCAGTGAAAATTACACTAAAAGAAGGAGTAACGTTACCACGTATTCCACAGTATAAAATCTCAGCAGAAGGAGAGAAAGGATTGAAAAGTATTGTGTCTGATTTGGTAAAATTGGGGGTGAATGAAGGAATTACAGGCAGCACGTGTAACAGTCCTATTCTTCCGGTGTATAAGAAAGGAGGTAATGAGGTACCGTATCGTTTCATAATTGATCTGCGCGCACTAAATAAAGTAGTAGATCCTCAATTTTCATTGGTCCCAGATGTCACCACAATTTTGACAATGATTCCTGCCTCAGCAGAATACTTTAGTGTTATTGATTTGAAGAATGCTTTCTTCAGTATGCCAGTACACCAAGAAAGCAGATATTTGTTCGCCTTCACGTTAGGAGGACGATCTTTTACATTTACGCGCATTCCTCAAGGCTACACAGAGACTCTGAGCATTTACAGCAGAGCATTGAAAGAACAACTAGATATGCTAGAGTTACCAGCAGGTTGTGTATTGTTACAATATATAGATGATTTATTGATCGCTGCGGATACGGAGGAGATTTGTAAAAAAAAGTACTGTTTTACTATTAACACACTTAAAGCGCATGGCCAAAAATCAAGTTTAAAGAAGTTCCAGTATTGTCGAAAGGAGGTGGCTTATTTGGGTTACCTACATTTGAGAGAAGGGAGAAGACTAACACCAGAGCGGATAGAGAGCATTTCTGGTATGCCTATTCCAAAAACGCAGAAAAGAGTCAGAGCTATAATAGGCATGGCTTCTTATTGTCGGCAGTGGATTGTACATTTTGCCCTAATTGTGAAGCCAATGGTGGAGTTGACAAAGAAGGATGTTGTAATGCCTTTGCAGTGGAATTAGGAATGTCAGAGAGCATTTGATCTGCTCAAAACTGCATTGTGTTCTGCTCCAGTTTTGGGCACACCAAATTATGAAAAAATGTTCAGATTGTTTGTGTATGAGAATGAAGGCTGCACGTTGGCTGTTTTGACACAGGAACAAGGTGTAAGAAATAGACCATGCAGATATTTTTCTTCTGCGTGGACCCTGTAGCGTGCACATTACTACAATGTTTGCGAGCTGTTGCAGCGGCTGCTGCGTCAGTGAAACAAACGGACGGGATGGTATTGGGGCACACTTTAATTTTGATGGTGCCACATGCCATAGACGTTCTATTAAATAGAACGGAGACGCAACACCTTACATCTGCTAGATTGACTAGATACAAAATTGTCCTGTTTGTGCCACATATCCAAATTATGAGGTATAGCGCTTTGAATCCTGAAGAATTAATGCCACTGCCCACGGAAGAACAAGGTGACAATGAATCACCTCCCCATGATTGTTTAATGGTTACTGAAGAAGAAACGAAGGGAAGAATTGATTTAACAGATACCCCACAAAAAGAGTCAGATGGAGAGTTGTTTTGTGACGGCTCCTGTTTTAAACTACCTGATGGCACATCAACTGCTGCCTATGCTGTCACCACATTAAAAAGTATTGTGGAGAGTAAAAGAATCCCTTACAACTCTGTACAAGCAGCAGAGATAATAGCATTAACCAGAGCTTGTGAGATTTCTGAAAATTTGAGTGTAAACATATATACTGTCAGCCAATACGCCTTTGGCATGGTTCATAACTTTGGCCGACTCTGGGCTGAGAGAGGTTTCCTAACATCACATGGGGCTAGAATCCAGCATGGGCCTTTGATTGTACGATTGCTGTCTGCACTTATGTGTCCAAAGCACCTAGCAATAGTGAAATGTGAGGCGCATAAAAAAGGTAACATGCAAAGTGGGAAAGGGAAACGCATTTGCAGACAGGATTGCGAAGCAAACTGCCACTGACTTGAACACCAAAATGTTAACAGTACAGTCTGAAGAAGTGCCCTGCATGATAGAGAATGGAATTGCTACTGTCAAAGAGATGCAGGCTGAAGCCACTGCTGATGAAATCCAAGGGTGGGTTGAGGGTTCTGCTGAATTAGATCTGGAGGGTTGCTGGGTAAACAAGGAGAGTAGAAACTGGATGCTGCCCAATTCATATGTAACTGCAGTGGTCACGATGGCCCACAGCCCTACTCATATTTGTGCCAAAAAAATAGTCCAGCATCTAGCCACAGTATGGGAGAATGCACACATAAAGAAAAATGCTGAGAATCTGGTCCAAAATTGTATCACGTGTCTACAACACAATGTCGGGAAGGGAACAGTGACTCCAATAGGCAGCTTTGGCCCTCCCTCTATGCCTTTTGAGGTAATCCATTTTGATTTCATAGATATGGAGAGATGCCAAAACTTGAAGTATGTCCTAGTGGTTATATGTGCATTTAGTAAATGGGTGGAAGCATATCCATTAAAAGACTGTACTGCCATGAGCACGGCAAAAGTCATGTTAAAGGAGTATTTCTCCCGTTTTGGCCTGCCCGTGTCATATGGTCAGACAATGGTCCACATTTTGTGGGCGCACTGATATTACAGATTTGCGCAGGTCTCCAGATCGATAAGCGATTCCATTGTTCGAGGCATCCCATGTCTGCCGGTCTTATTGAACGCCACAACGGCATTTTGAAGTCCAAAAATAGCAAAATATGCGCAGGAAACAAGTTAAGCTGGGTAGATGTGTTACCAATAGCACTACTGTGTATGCGTACTTCTGTGCAGGCAAGAACTGGGCTCTCCCCATATGAAATAGTCATGGGGAGACCGGGGAATGTT
The DNA here is from genome assembly GCA_002915635.3 of Ambystoma mexicanum. Lineage (NCBI taxonomy): Eukaryota > Metazoa > Chordata > Amphibia > Caudata > Ambystomatidae > Ambystoma > Ambystoma mexicanum. The sequence goes on along the minus strand of CM030321.1, from coordinate 837,758,829 downwards.
TGGTGTGCACCTCAGCCGAAAAGGCTGAGGGAACTTGAATACCCTGTACTCAGCATTTATTGTAACCTCTTGATTCAAAAATTGCATTTGATTCATCAGCAGGTGCAGGAGGCATTACCGATAAGATACACTGGCCCAGGACATACACTGGAGCCAGGAAACTGGGTGCTTATCAAGAACTTTGAGCGGAAGACATCGCTTGCACCCAGATGGCGTGGTCCTTATTTGATACTTCTGACAACGCAAACAGCTATTCGAGTGGATGGAAGAAAAGCGTGGATTCACGCAACTCATGCAAAAAAGACCCGTCACCATCTGAAAAACTGTCTGATCGAGACGACCAGAAAGAAACAGCGGTTCCAGAAACGAAAGACATGGTTGCCAGTTCTTTGCCACGAAATCTGCCTGATCCTGTAATAAAGCCTGAAAAGATTGCTGTAAAAGAGGAAGGGCAAAGAGTGCCCCAACGTTGTCCAGCAGAATCTGCATCACTGCTGGCTGACACAAAATGTGTACCACTTTGGCGCCCACCAGCATCTGCCATTATGCCGCAGTCTGAAACGAAATTTGCATCACCACTGTGGTGCCCACCATCATCTGCTATTGTGCCACAGGCTGACTCCGAGCTTGAGTCTGGAAGTGCACCAGCACTATTCATCGATCACACAGTACCAGGTACAATTTACGGCCTCGAAAGGAGGAGTGATCAAATCTTCATTTTTGTTGATCTTTTGTTGCCTCTGTCTCCTACTCTCGGATGAAGTAGGATCCGGAGGCCTAAGGAGAGCGGCGTGAGGGTTGTGCAAATTTGACAGCCCAAAAAATGAGGCTCCTCTGTGTTAACATAAAATCCATGTGTCCTGAACCCGTGCGAACAAATGGGGCACACATGGTAAAAAGACAATCGATAACTGCTCTGGAGTTCTTTGAGCAATGTGCAAATGCACAGAGATCTTGCCCAACGTATAAGCAATCCATGCTGCTGAGAACTGGCAGAACGGACTGTTAACATTTATTGAACTCATTGACATTCGGAGTGCAACGAAGAGAGATATTCACGACAAACACTGCTGAAGAAGAAAAACCAAGAGAGAAAAATGCTGGAACCAGCTTTTTCCTCCTCCTGCACCGCTGCTGATAATGAATTAAACATAGAAACTGGAAAGTTACATAAAAAAGATTACCGAAAAAATTGCATGCTGATTTTAACAATAAATATGTGCTTAATGAGTATAATAGCCCCAATAACGACAGCACTGGTTTTATGGTACTTGGAAGGAATGCACCCATTAGAAATGTTCTTGCCTGTGAGAAACATCTCCACTACTGAAAGCCCAGTTCATGTAATTACTTACACTCTGTCCCCAATGGAAGAAAGACATAGGGAAGGATATGGTAACAACAGATTATTGCAAATAATGAATATAACACATTCAATTCTAAGAAAGAATAATTGTTGGGTGTGTGCTCATTTGCCACAGAATGGCAGCAAAGGAATAGGTTGGTAGGTACAGCCATTGACATTGAGTTCTGCGTGCAGTGCACCTCTGAGTACATTATATTTTGGGAAATGGAATAAAAGTGAAACACGTCAATTGGATAGCACAAATATGAATGAATTTGAAGAGATAATCATGAGACCTGTAGGTTGCTCTATATTTCATAGAGCACGGATGATAATACCAAAAGTAACACCCAGACCAATGCCACAAGATAGATTGTTCGTGCCACATAAATCATCTGTAATCACATTTCATATGAGATTAGAAGGAAATAAAGATGCAGTGCCTCCCTCCTAAACAGTGAACTACAGCCCATGTTCTGTTCCTTTTTGCTTAAAAAAGAAAGGCTCTTATTCAGTAGGAACATTTACTAGATGCATGAATATAGTGATTCTTGATAGGGAGGTAGAACCTGTATATGTAGGTGATCCACTGTATTTTGAATGTAGAGAAAAGGCGTATCCCTGGTTGCCTAGAAACTGGGGAGGTACTTGCTATTTAGGACTTTTGTTCCCAGGAGTGTGTCTTTTAAAAACAACAGACATAGCCAAACTATCGAGATCCAGGCCACGGAGAAGTAATGAAGGAGGATTGATAGTAGAAGACATGACGAAATTATTTATACCATTTACGGCCCAAGCAATAAACTCCTATAATATATGTCAGCTATCCAGAATCTTAGAGAAAACAATACATGGAACAACAGATATATTATACAACATGACATTAGAGGAGAAAGGGATTAGATTAATGACACTTCAGAATAGAATGGCTCTTGATGTAATCCTGGTTGATCGTGGCAGTGTTTGCAAAATCGTGGGATCAGCGTGTTGTGTATTTGTAAACGACTCCTCTCCTACGATTTTTGAAGCGATAAGAAAGTTACACGTCTTGAGCTCCGAACTCCATACCCAAGAAGGGGGTTGGGATATAAGCTTCTGGTTCTGGAAGTTATTATATATGTGGGGATGGAAACTATTTGCGATCCTAGTAGCAGTGCTAGGAATATTCATGACATGTTGTTGTTCCATACACTGCTTACCCATAATATGCACTGAAATGAGTGAAGAGTGTGTACAGATGATAGAAAAAAAGAGCACTATTAAATCAAGTACCCATGGTAATGAGGAGTCGAAGACAGTTAAATAATTCATGTCAATCAATATAGATGACAATAAAGAGGAAACTAATAATGCACAAGGTTCAGAATCAGAATCAGAATCAGAATCAGATACTTGGTCAGAAGAGGATGCAATGTACGGATGAGACGTTTGGCATACGGCCAAAAGGAGGGTTTGTCGATCTAGAAAAAGGAGACACCCCTCGATCATAAGGATACGTATTATGTTATCCGAAGACCAACCGTCTCATGCATTCAGCATTAGAAATATATAGCTATATAGCCATAAGCTTGACCAAAGTGCGGCCATTTTAAGGTGACTGAAATCCCCACTTTGTTTTCGCTAACGTTTGCTTTTTGCTGTCTGTTGAACTGCTTCGCTGAAATATTATTCTACTTTACTAGAACATAACGCAAGGCCACGAGAGACATGTTGAAACATAACGTAGCAACCCAGACAGAAATGCCTGGTCTCCTCCTGCGCACTATCCTTGGAAGAGAGCTGCAAGGCATCCTAATCAGTCTACAGGTGCCAGTTAGTCTCGAAAACACAGAAGAAATGTTAGGAGCGAACATTACATGACTTGAATTATGCTCTTCTTTGCGGCCCCCCTTTCCCGAGCCCTGTAGAGTCCTGGAGTGCAAGTTGACCCCCAGGACATGAATAGAAATAGGAGATAGCAAGGCCTGGAATGTGTCTCTCCCCTGCACGCAGCTTGTTTGTGAAAACAGAAGCATTATATTCTTTTAAACAAAGACTTGTGTCTGTAGGCTCGCAAAATTGCAAACTGTAGCTAAATGAATGTTTAAAGGTGTCATACTCGTCACCATTGTCAATCATCGTGCCCAATTCAAAGGAAATATACTAAGGGGGGTATTTGATGTGACACTACTGATTACAAGATGCTTGTTTTATATATATGTAATTGTTGTACGATTTTCTCTCTCTTGCATCCCGCGGGGTTTGGTAACACGTCATGGGGCGTGGGACCCAGTTGGTCAACTGAGATTATTTGCTTTGCAATAATCTCAGATTAAGATAAGATTTTGGGAATACAACCTTGTGTCTGGCGTATGAGTTCGTGTGTGGTGATTGTGCCTTTTTTCCTCATGCGAGGGTCCCTCAGGGGCCCCTTCACATGTAGTAACCTGTATTGGTTGTGGCTGGTGCATGGTAGAGTATACCTACTGTTGTGAAGGTTTTTTACCACGTGATAGTTTACCATGTGTAAATCCAGTTAGCTTGCAGTTGATTTTGATATCATCTGTATTCTAACGTGAAAGCATTACCATTATGTATTTACTATGTGTTTGTATTTGTAAGGAGGCAAGACGGCCAGACCGTTCATCTCACTAGTGACCGAAAGTGGGATGGTACAAATACACGTGTGCAAATTATAGGCCACTAATATATATTTGTGGTCAATGGGGTCAGGGTATGCGGTGTGGATGGAGGGGGTTGTAGCAGGGTTTGCTCGGACATTCTCATACAACCACTTTTTGTCAGCGCTCCAGACTTGCTCCTTTCAAAAATGTTTTTGATTTGCCGTGTGAAGAGGAAATGGCATGAGGTGACAGGTGGTGTGGCCTGACTGTGGGAGTCGCTGGGAGAGTACGAAGTTGTGCAGAGGAACAAAATAAACCCGTAGAAATGTCGACCGCATTGGGGAACGGTAGCCAACTATTGATACGTTTTTCAAAAATATTTGTCATGCCACTGTGGTTTGAAGGGCTATTGGCTACCATTCTGAGTGAAGGTCAGTGGCGTTGAATTTTTGTTTCCTAGCTGAGGAACCCATGCCTGGTACACAGTATAAGGTTCAATTGTTTTTTGACCTTGAAACAAAGGGAGGGTTTGAAAGGAATGTATGAAGGGAGGGATATACGACTTTCAAATATGATAATGTTCACCATTCAAAAATTGGACAAAGGAAGATGTAATTTCATTTCATGAAAATTTGTTGAACTGAACGGAGTGTTTGTGTTACGCGGATAGAATGGAAATGCCAAATATTATGTAAGTGTTGCTTTGAACAATTTTATACAAAGGCTAGTAAAATTATCATTCGGTGACATTATTGGTGGGTTACATTGTATTGTTTGTTGTGTGTGGCATATTGCAATGACACCCTATTACAACTTGTGTGTGTAATTTCTTTTGTTCTGGGCAGCTAGGCAATGGAGTATCGAGATGCGTGTAGTGCAGTAGTGGGTTTTCCCAAGTTGCACAAACACGTAATTCAACGCTAATATTTAATTAAAATTACACCTATGTGTTCTTCTTGGTTTTATCTTGCTCCCTATTTGCAGCATTAGACTCAGCATTCCATTTCGAGCTGACCATAGTCCATAGAGTAACTTCTAAAGCAAACTGAAGAGCACTTTGCACATTGTTTTGTCTGAGTTCATATTGTTTCACGTCTGTGTTTATCAATACTTGTAACAGGGGGCCAAATTAATGGTTAAGATGTAAACTGTAATAAAGATTGGCTACTGAGACACATTTATGTTATCTTTTTTTAAACAGCTACATCTTGGCTTACTGCAATTGTCATGGATTACAGACACCAACTGACGTTTTTTTTAACCGTCAGCTACAGATATACGTAAATGGGTGGATCATAGTGACGCTTTTTTGGGATGATCACCACGGCTCATATGCCCGTTCTCCATACTAGCGATAAGGAATAACTTGACATTGATTACAGTGGCGTAGCGCCAAGTTCATGAAAAAAGCTTGCGATTCACAGTGCATCCAATGCGTACTTATACCCAAAAGGAACACCACGTGACTTACGATAAATATTTGTGGATCGAGAACAAAGAAAAAAAATACCTATTTGCTTGAATATGGCAATCGTCGATGTTCTCGGAGTGCTTATTATGAAATAAAAGTACTTTACAAATGGTACAGTGTTGCTAGTTCCTTTAAAAGTATGGTTTAATATTCAAAATTGGGACACGCTGTGTTGTGAGATGATGTTTGTTGATATTCCGGGTTCTGAATCAAGTAACGTTTCCACGTAGGTGATGATTGGGTGCATTTTACTATGCTGTATAGTAATGTCCTAGAGATAGGTGGAGAATATCACTAGGTTTGGTGATGTCAACCTCAGGGGCAGGTGATATGAATTAGTGTCGCCAGGGCAGTCCACCTTGGGCGATGCAGCAACGGATAAGATTATCACAAAATGGCAGCACCCTGTTGCCTGAATTCGCATGTGTAAAAAAGAGGAAAATTACGGTAAGGTGCATAGGAAATGTTTGTACGATCGATCAACATATGCTTATAGGCAAATGCCGGAACACTTGGGAAAATAATATTTCTGAGTGCGCTACTTTTTTTGTAGATCTATTTGTTGCTGCATTCGCTGCAGATGATTTTCTAGCGTCTGTTTCTGTATTATTTGTAATGTCTGTATGGTGTGTTTAAAAATAAAATAAAATTGGTAAGTACACATAAAGTAATGGGTAATCATTTGTTTATATAGAGAAGTGTAGTGTCTTCCATTGGTATCACTGTTTTCACTTATTCATCACGAGGAACATTTTCTTCCTGCCATTCCAAAGTAGTAGACATTTTTGATTAAAAAGAAATACATATATTATGTTTACTGCAGCTAATACAGAAAGTTTCCAAATATAGAAAATACATGTTGTCTACTCACTAGTTTGTTGCTAAGTTTTGGTGGCACTGCTGTGTATGTGTGCTGCTGATTTTGCTGTGTAGTTTGTGTGAGGTAATTCTGTTGGAGGCATAATGATTTTGTTTTGGTATATCGCATCATGTTGCATATGTTATGTTGGAGGGTTGGTGTGTTACATATACAGTTTGCCCTTTTTATTTATTAATGAATGTAATGTATTTATGTGGTGCTTTTTGAACATGTCTGGTATTATTATTGTATGATACAATAATGTAAGATACCTCCTGAGTTTTTTCAGTCTTGCTGGTGATCATGTCCATCCGCGGACATGCGCACGGTCCGCGGGAATCAAAATTAATGGCATAGCAGGGGGTTTAGTAGGGAGTTTTAGTAAACATTTATAATATTTACATTATCTATATCTATATTCAGTGAAAACAACTTTGTTAAAGGGACGTTATGGTTAAGTTGCGCTACTAAAAACTTATGAAGCTAAGCAACCATAACTCGCACCACCACTGTACTCTGCTAAGACTGACACCCAGGACATCGAAGATGACATCACAAATGTCAATGATGACATCACTGATGACATCACAGTTCTGGTTCCCTCTTTTTTCGTGCACTGACATATGCTCTTGCATATGTTGGGAGGGTGGTTTTCTTCACTAACAGCCAGCAACTAAACATGGAAAAGGTAGGTTATGTTTGTAGATCTTACTTTTCTCATATATTGTTACACTGCTTTCCTTAGGTTGCGGGCACATCATATAATATATATACAAAGGAGAAGAAAGAAGCCTGAAACACAGCAATCATTTGCGTGCATGAAGTTAATTAGTGAGTTTATGTACATTGTCTGGTAATAGTGCTGGTTTTTTGCTTACTTTACTTTCCGTGCACATACTCGTATTTGTATGCATTGTAGTCTCGTTATGGTTTGTGTGTAGTAGAACAATTATGCAGTAACAGAGGCATTGTTAGGTACTTATTACATGTTTCACACTATCCAAAACTCTGAAATTAAAGCATTAATCATTTTACTATCCAACATGGAAGGTTTTCAATATTGCACCTCTATGGCGCATGCTGCGGTGGTGGCCGTTTAGTTATTGTTAAGTTGCTATTCTCATAGGAAGAGCACTTTTTGGGCGGCTTATAACTTCGCTTCCCCTCGACGAATCCACACCAAACTTCGCAAAAAAGGTATATGGACCACTCTGATTTTGTTTTGCAAAGTTTAGTGAGGTTTGGTGAAGGGCGGGCAAAGTTATAAGGGGGGTCCCAAATTTTTTTTCCAATAGAGTGAATGGGGAAAAAACTTTGCTCATGCCTACAGATCAAACCGCTGGACGGATTTGCACAAAATGTGCAACAGGAGTAGCGGCTTGGTCCCGAGAAGCATGCTTTTGTTAATTTGGTGGGAATCCATCCAGTAGTTTTTTTAAAACAACCAAAAAATAGGTCTAAAAAAATGAGTGATATCTATGTCCGCTCCATGGACACAATTCCCTGTTCGCCCGTGGACAGGACACCGATTGGCTAATCGGCTTTCATTATGTCTGCAGACATGCAACGTGTTCGCGGATTGGCTGGGATGAAGCGTGAGGTGCATCACATTGTTTTGATGCGCCCGCCATCTTGGATCCGCAGACATCAGCGGACAGTGCGGTGACAAATGGGGAAAAAATACAATTTCGGGGAGTGTGTTGGTGTGTAAGAGTGCTTGGTGAGGCTGGGGAAGTAATAGATGGGTAAAATGCTGTATTTGTTGAGATGACAGGTGCCTCTTAGGTGTTTGTCATGTCCGCAGTCACCGCGGCTGTTTGCAGACATAACAAATGCAGTACTGGCTATTTTACCTTAGTATGGTATAAGTTGCGGGTTGTTAGTAGAGCGTTGATTGTAATTAATATCCTGTATAAGTAGCCTATATACCACAGTTTCAATTTTTGATTGTATGGGTGTGTGATGCTGCAGTGGTTGTGGCCAGGGCCTAGAGTCTTGGGTGCATGGCCGAAGGCTCTAGCCTTCGGCTTAGAGTCTTGGGTGCATGGCCAAAGGCTTTGCCATTGGCCATGCACCCAAGACTCTAGGACCTCGCCACAACCACTGCAGCATAACACGCCCATACAATCAAACATCCATCAAATATCCACAAATCAGAAGTTTGTGTACTGTTTGATTTGTAGAGTTTGTATGTGAAGGTTTGGCTAAGTCCTGCAATTAAGATTGTAGAGTTTGATAACAAGCACTGCAGTATAACATATTCATGGAAGTAAACATTTTTTGATTGTGGTGTAGATGTTTGCTTGAATGGTTGTGTTATGCAGCAGTGTTTGTGACTAGAATTATTATATACTTACTGTTTTTTTGTGATTGGATATATTTTTTTCATGAATTTGGTAACTGGAGCAGATTTTCTTTTTCAATTTCTGTGATAAAAAAAAGATCACATGTTAGTGTAGATAGTTCATGATGAGTTATTGCATTGTAGTATATACATTTCTGCATTATTTCGACCCTCATATTTAGTACTTTAGAAGTACTACATTTTAAACCAGAGTACTGTGCAATTTGCTCAGATTCTGTGTTTGTTTTCTAAATCATTGTGTCTGTGGGAAAAGAAAATCCATGCTGGATTAAAAGAACTTTTTTTGTTATGGTTCAATATGTTTCTTTCTTTGTTGTCCGTGCTTATCTGTTGTTTCTGGCTAATTTTCTATCTGTTGGCTTGTTGCAGATTGTTGTGGCAGTTTGATACTTGTTGGTGTATTCTAATTCTTTTCTTATAATTTTATGCTAATCTTTTATCTGTTGGCTTGTTGCAGATTTTTTGGGGCAGTTAGATACCTTTTGCCCTATTCTAACTGGTTATAGTTTTTTTTATGTATGCTTTCAAGTTATTAATCTATCTGTTGGGTTATTGCAGATTTTTGGGGCAGTTTGCGTATTCTAACTGCTTATTTTTTGTTATATTTTAGTGGTATTGTTTTTTGCAGAATCTTGGGGCAGTTAGATACCTGTTGGCATATTCTAACTGTTTACAGTTTTCTAATTGAAGTTTTGTTAATGTTTAAGTACAGATTAGTTATTAAACTTTGGTTTTAAGAAGATTAAATATGCATTTGTAAGATTTGCTGGTAATCTCTGCTTTACAGTAATGGTACTATCATTACATTCGAACCATCCACATTTATTTTTTATATATGCAGTGTAGTGACCTGCATTGGTTGTGGCTCCTGCGTGGTAGATTATACCTATTGTTCTGAAGGTTTTCTTACCAAGTGATACTTGACCATGTGTGAATCCAGTCAGCTTGCAGTTGTTTTTGGTACCATCTGCATTGTAACGTAAACGCATTAGTATTACATATTTACTATGTGTCTGTATTTGTAAGGTGGAGCGATTATCTGAATTGCAGGTAGTACATTATCTGCCATGGTTTGCATTTTGTACAAGTTGGTGAAATGGAATGGATTCACAGTTAGGTATTGATACATACACAAAGCATTAATTTTACAACGTTTTGCTTTTTGTGGAACAGGATAGGTTTTTAGATTGGGCGTGTACAGTGAACACAGTCTATTGTATTCTAGAAAGAACGGAATATCAGCATTTACTTTACTTGCATCAAAGTTGATTAGAAATAGTCTGTCAAGTGTACTAAGCGTGATAGTGCTACGTAGCTCATGCCTTCTTTAAAGTCTGTGTTACCAATATCTATTAATGCTTTATCTAGGGTAAGACCTTGTGATTTGTGAATGGTGACTGTGTATAGTAGAGTTATAGAAAAGTGTTCTCTGCATACATAGATGTCTTTGAAAAGAAGGAATTGGGCTATTGAGCGTCCTATCCTTTTAACTTCTGATAGTTTGTCAAAGAGAATATTGACAAACTGAATGTTGTTGTCACGTGAGTATGTTTGAAAGCCAACAACTGTACCAAGTGCCCCGTGAACTAGTCCTTGCTCCACGTCAAGGTTACGTTTAAGCATTACTCTACAGTTTAAAGATAATTTTAGTACTTTTTCTAGACCAGCTGTGTTGGAGATAGAGTTTTCTAAGGTAATTAGTCTTGTTGTGGCTTGTTGGCACATGGGTAGTGCCATACCATGTACGTCCAGTTTGTCGGTGGAACAAATTTCAATTATTGGTTGCATTTCATTTTTTAACATTGTTTCATTGAATTTGGAACAACTTGCAAGCGTTGGCATCAAGGACATACAATTGACATGTTTGTGTGATAATTTTTCAGTCACACATGAGTTATGGCCCTAGAGTGCATGTATGTGCTGGGTTATTAATATTGATTGTCCTTCTTGAGATGGTTCACCAGCTCTAATACTTTTTAAAATGTTGGTGTATGTGACGACTGCAGACTACCGGAAGTTTTCTGTTAATTCTCTCTATTGGAAATGTTGCCAAAGGTTGACATTTCCTATACTGCCAACAGTTTTACGGCAGAGTTTGTGCCCTAAGGTTTTAAAAATAGGTTCATCTTTCACTGGTGTCAATTGAAGAAGAGCTCCGAAAACAATAATGTGTTCTCCACTAAATAGCTCATCGTAGTATGTTTTGAGTACCTCTTGTAATCTGAGGTGAATCAAAGCCAACATTAGGTTGGAGACCATGCTCACTTCATCTATTAGTAGCATTTTCATTTGTTTCAACACTCTGCGTAGTTCCATTGCAGCTTCTGTAGAAAGTTTGTAATATTCTAATTTGTTTTGGTGTTCTACTGGAAGGAGTAGTAATCGGTGTAACGTGACACCACCTATGTTGTAGGTAGCTAAACCTGTGGGGCAGTTACAACAGTTGACAGTTTGTTGTTTGTCAATTGTTGAAGGAACATGCTGATGATTTTGATTAAGAATGTTTTTCCTGAACCAGCTTCATCACTGACATATGCAGTATAGGTTTGTAGTTTTGCCAGGTACAATTTTTATTTTCATGTTGTACACCATGTTCAATTTGTTTTGTTACTTCTTGTAAAATGCTAAGCTGCTCATTGTTCAGTTTTGATTTCAGTAGAGTGAAGTCTTCTGTATTTCTTCCTAGTGACACATGGTGTTTTCTACTTCTGTCTACTTCTGTCATACCTGATTCTGCCTAATTTGCTATTAGTGGTTCTTGGCTTCCTGTTACAGAAGGTTGACTACTGTCAGGAGTGTCCTCATCTAGTTGGGCCTGGAGTTCTTCTTCGTGTTGCTGTTCATTGTGCAACATTGTTTTGTACTGTGTAAAATGTACATCTGTTAGAGTGCTTTCATTTGATTTGAAAGTGTCTTCATAGGAGTCATAGATATCTAGTAACTCTTCTTCTTTGATCCATGGTTTAAAAAGCTGTAGCAGGGACATGTAATATAGTTCTTTATGTTGAGGAGTTTTTAATGACAATTTGATATGATTAATTAAACTCTGTTTGGAAATGTCACTAAGCTGCTTTCACAATTTGTCACTCTTTATCTACCTTTGTTTTCATCTGGTTTTATATTAATTTTATATGTGAAGTATTGGGCTATGTGGTATAGACACATGGGGCCTCATTATGACTAGTGCGGAATGGGTTTAACGGCGCCGGTAATGGTGCCGGTGCCATTAAACCCACTCTGCACTATTATGAGGTCCCCTCGTGGGACCCGCTCTGGACGTCTGGTCCAGAGCGGGCCCATTGTTAGCTCCCTCCCCATTCCCATTGAGCCCTATGGGGGCTCGAATAAGAATGGGGAAGGACCGGGCCCGGGATCCCTGAAGGAGGAAATACTGGGCCCTTCGATGTCAGAATGGCCCAGTATTTCCCCTCCCCATTCAGGGAACCCAGACCCAGACACGATTTTGGAGGCAGCCATGGTGCTAACACCATGACTACTTCCAAATTCGTAATGAGGTCCATGGTTTCCAAAGTGGTACTTCTGTTTGGGTAGTATGTGTCTGGTAAATTGTTTTTCAAGATGTCTTGGCCATTGGGATCTTTTTTGGCTATTGTTTCTATGTGCTCATATGATTTGATAACTCTTTTTCTAGATTTAGCAGGACCAAGACTTAGGGCCTCATTACACGGAAGGCGGTAAGGGTTAACGGTCACCGGTAATGGTACCAGTGACCGTTAACCCTTACCGCCTTACTATGAGATCCCTTTGCGGGTTGGTACTTTAACGCCTGCTTTTTGCAGGCGTTAAAAACCAACCCGCAAAGGGACCTTGGTGCTAATTACCGCACCCCAAATTTGCGGTACCGTAATTAGCACCTTCCCCATTCCCATTATGCCCGATGGGGCAAAAATGGGAATGGGGAAGGGCAATGGTGGAAGGGGGAATTACCGCCCCGCCAACCTTGGAATAGGGCGGTAATTCCCCTTTTCTCCAAGGCGGTGCCGGTAATTTACCGGCATGGACCAAGGTGCTAATAGCACCTTGGTTTACCGCCTTCTGTGTAATGAGGCCCTTAGCCATACTATATTTTCACATTTTCCATACAAAACAGTACCGGTTAAACGGTCTGCATTTCATAGCAGCCACATTCTCTATGAGAGAGCTTTTTTATGCCCAAGCTGTATAATTTCTGAGACACTGTTTTATTTGATGAGAGGTCATTCCAGAGGTCTTGGAGCTCTGTCTTTTCTTATTTGGTTAAGTATGCTGTGACATATCGTGCAACTGCAGTAGAATTGTCTGCTATGTACTGCACATCTATGTTTGCATTCCATAAGAGGGCAATGATTGCATTGTAATCATTGATATATTTTGCTTCTTCTGTTCTTTTTATGTAATAAGTGTTCTTAGGTGATTTACCTTTGACACTATGTCTAACTGAAGACATGAAGTTGTTTACTTGACATGTTGCTGTAACTGGTCTAAGGAAACCAAAACGGCTTTTGGTGTAGTATTTCCCTTTGTTTTCATATTTGCAGCGAACATATTTCCCACATTTGTGTCTTTGAAATTGTAAAATGTGTGCATGAAGGTCATTATTTGTTGTTTGTGAAGGAATTTCACAATTGACATATTTTTCGATAAACTGTAAAACAGTGGCATGCATCACTGTCTTGACCAAATTCAGGAGCATCTTTAATCCACAAAAGCATGTGGATGTGTGGTGCTCCTCTGGCTTGGAATTCTTTTCTCCAAAATAAGTGTTCCACTTCTCCGAGACAGGAACAGTTTTATTACAAATAAAGTATAGAATAGCAATGAAGCGATGATGAAAATATCTTGAAACATTAAAAGGATCTAGAGAGCAGAGTTCTCCAGGTGTTAGAATATCTTTGTTTTGTTTTTGTTTGCTATGCGTAGGAAATCATGTAAGTTTTCCCATGCATATTCTGCACAACTTAATATAACAAACCAAGTGGGTGGGCCAAGGTTTCTTATCATATAACGTACTTCTCTGTGATGTTGGAACCAGTATTCTTTAGTAGCACGCATGTTTGCTAACAGATTTGTAATGCTTGATTGTAGAATCTCATCTTTTTCTTGTACTTTTTTTAGTAATTGTGTAGCTGACATATTTTGAAAATGGGTACCTGATTTCAATGTGTGTGCAACTCCGTAGCATAGTGCTGCTAATTCACTTTCAAAGAGTAGGTGGAATATGTATTCCACACTTTGTCGTTTTGTCATTTTTTCTGGTATCTTCAGAATACATTCAGAAAGAGCGGTATTCTGATGCTGTTATCTGAATCGGTCTATAATCGTACCTTCCTCCTTTCCCAGTAGGAAAGAGTAGAAGGAAAGCATGTGCTTCTATATTTTTTCCCCACATGCTGATTGGTGATCCTTTGGTTTGTTGCATTTGGTACGTTTCCAGAGCATAGTCTATGGAGTCTTTAGTGTGTAATGGATGAATTTTATAATGGTCTCAAATATTGGATACTTTAGCAGGATCTAGAAGTAGAAAATGACCAGTTTCCGGTGACTCTTCAATTATTTCCGTGGTTTCCCTCAGGTTTTCTTCAATATTAATTTCTTTGTAGTATTCATTGTTGTCTTTTAGATATTGCAAGGCTTGTCTAACTTTATGTAAGTCCATGAGTTGTTGCGAATTCTTTTTGTCTTTTGTAGGTACACCATTTACTAAGACAATTAAAGATTGATCTAGTGGACGTTGCACTCCCAGAGTGTGTACATTTTTTTCAGATCTAATGGTAAATAAACTACTTTGCCACAAATGCCTTTGACTAATTCAGAGAAAGGTATTGTTTTTGTTTTTGGTTGAAGGCGTATTATTGCTTGAAATGGGTGCACTGTTTGAATTACAAATTGAGTTGGTGCAGGGGTTTTGGTAGTGGGAATAATTCCAAGTTATTTGTGATAGCACGTGAAGGAGTTTGGTTGTTGTCAAGTTTTGCAGTGCAGTAACTGCAAAGTAATAAGGGGTCAGTTATTTCGTATTTGTATTCTGCTATAAGGTAGACAGCTAATTCAAACCATTTAGAATCTTCATGGTCTTCTATTTTGCATGTTCTGTCTATAGTTTTTGTGCTACTTTTATAATAAGTTCTGTGGCAACACACACACCGATGGTTTGGTTCTTCAGCGGATGTACTTCCAAATGTTAGTATTTCTTTTTTGTATGTGTGTAGTAGAAGGTTGCCATCTGTACAATTGTTACTAGTCTGTTGTAAATCTATTGCATTTTGTAAGTGGCTTTCACTTCCAAAATATTTTCTCTGGATACGTTCTATTTCTTTGAATAGGTCTTTGGCTGTACCATGTAGAAGATTGTTATTTAAATTGGCTAATCCTAAAGCAGGACTTTTAGCATAGTACATTTTATGGACTCAATTTCTGACAGTTGAATTATGTGTTGATATCATTTTGTTATGATGGAAGGTGCTTTTGCAAATAGGTCCTGAAATTCAGGCTAATGAATGCCCTTGTAGTCCTGTGTATTTCCGCACTGGACAGGTATCCATATTTTGTAGTAGTTTCATTTTGAATTTGTCTTTGCCTTTCACATACTGATGGAGGGACTGGCGTAAAGATTTCAAAGATTTTTTGGCAATGTTACACATTGACGTGCACAGCCATTTGTAGACTGGACATTTTGGTTCAGTAGATTGGGGAGGTGATCCTGAGATTTCTGGGGATATTTTTGTGAGCAGAGTTTCTTGTTCCATAATGGTGTTATTAAGTTTTTTATACTCACGTCCACTGCAATGTATATCAATTGTATTTTTCTGCTTTTGTTTGTATGCTTGTTCATTAAAATATGTTTCTGTGCTCATGGTGTGACTCCATTCACCTCCACAGATATTTAAGAAGTTATTTTTGTTGACATTTCGTTCATTGAGAAGTCTTTTTTGTAGTTTAGTAGTTAGTTTTGCTAGTGGTTTCATTCTGTTTAAAACTAAAATAAATAACTTCCTTTTGCGCAGGATTTGCTTGTCTATGAGAGCTTCTAAGATTACATTTCTACGGTAGGTTTTAAGGGTTATGCTTGATTTCTCTACTATTTTTATAAGATTCTGAAGGTCTCTGTGGTGGAACATTTTTTGTAAAATATTTTTTTTGGTATGGTTACTTGTCACTACATCAAGATTTATAAGAGCAGTGATAGTAGTACTAGTAGCTGAATTCTTGTTAATCACTTTCTGTTTTGTTTTACATTGTGAAAGAGGAGGCAACGTTTCTGTACTGGAAGCTTGTTTTGTTTCGCTTAATGATTGTATTAGCTGTTTTGTTTGAACTTGTTGTACAAATTCTGCTAGAGATGGATGCTTATTTTGGACACTTTTATTTTGATTTGCCCTATTTCTGCATTGCTTTCTACAGACTTGCTTTTTGGTAGCCATTCTTTGGGGTCTGTTGGAAAAAAAGAAGGTATGCGTTGGTTGTTGTGCAATGTATGTGTTCTGTGTGCATGAGTGTCTGAGTATGATTTTAAGGATGTATGTGGAGGTGTGTGATTGTGCAATGGCCAGCTACAAGAAGTTGGGAATGATATTCTTGTATTTGTGTGTTACTATACTGGGGTTCAGATGACAATACAAAGTAAGCTAGCGGTGAGGAGAAGCCCTAATACTAAATCTAATGGTATAGCATTAAAACAGTTCTTTGTTCTGCAATACTAAAATTCTAGGGGCTGATTTATGGAAGTTATGTGCCGTAAAACGGGGATTTGTGTGCTATTCTGTCTGCGAATCACTTTTTAACAAATGTGGTTTTGTGGGCAGAAATCAGTCCCACAGTGTGTTTGAGTAACAATTAGAACATTATGGTAGTGTTGTACTTACTTTTTTTGTACGGAACGAGTAGGTTTCTTTTGAGTTGTTGTTTGTAGTTCAGATGTTGCTGCTTTTCAGGAGAGTGGTCTTCACTGCAATTGTAAAAGAAAGAAGTTAGTTAATATGTGTGTTTATAGCACTGTTGTTAATTTAGACTTTGATTTTTATGTTTTTGTAGTAGTAGTGTTTTTTGATAACTGAACATAGTGTATGCATGCATTTCATTTGACTAGGTGCAGCCTTTATATTTTATTTACAATATGTTGCTTGTGATATCGACCCCTCCCTAACTTAAATATTTTGGTGGTCGGTCATTATCCAGCGATTAAGACCCCTCTATAAGCCTATGTTATTTTAGAAGTCCCTTACCTATGGAGGCCTGCCCTATCCGTGCATTTCAAGTGCATATTCATGACCAACTCCTTTATATAATTACATTATGTCTGGATCAAAACCTTTTTTTGTTTGTGTACCTTTCTTTGGTTGGCAGTGAATTTGAGGGGTTGCACCTTTTTCAACATTGCTCATAATGTCTATGTGTCGCTACTCTTATTTTGTACAGATGTATTTTTGAAGGTTTGCTTTCACAAACATAAATGCCGTCATTCGCTGAAGACTGTGTTAAGGGTGGAAGAGTAGTTTACGCTGTAGACCTAGCCCATGATCCAGAACATGGGGATGTCTTTCCATTTCTTTCAATAAACCTATTGCTTCCATATGTTGAGTCTCCAAGAAATAAGAACGATAAACTAGGAGACAAGGAAAGAAGCAATGGGAGGAAAGAAAAACAAAATGAGGAATTGGGGCAGAGGTGTAATGGCCTATAGGAAACTCTGGAGATGTTGTGGTAGGCCCCTGCACACTTGGCCTCTTTTGTGTGGTAAACTATTTTATTTTCATATGTTCTCATAGGAAAAGGATTGGGTTTGCTGAAAATGTGTAAGATGGGGCCACTTTGAAAAATATTTCCAGGGCCTCTTTTGGTTCTCAGTCCACCCCTGTGTTGGGGTGCAGCCTAAAGTAGATACAGAAGAGACCCACTGATTCATAGAAGGGACAACAGATGACGATGGAAAGAATGAAAGGCAAGCTCCAGCTGAGGGCCCTGGGCTTGATGTTGGTGCAGGTATTGTATGCACATTAAGGGAAATCAAAAAGCAAGGACATTGATAACATGTGTATACCGCCTTGCACTAATACTTAGTTAAACATTAGTAAAGATTGAACTGATGTATGTTCAGTAACTTTATGTGACGTGGAATATTGGTAATCCAAAGAAAACGAATTTGCTAAATATCCCTGGGAATTGCTCAGTTCAGGAGATGAGGAAACCATTGTTGACCACATACCAGACTGCCATTGTGCTCACATTTTAAAGTTGCATGATTTCCTAAATCCTTATTTAATTTAAAGAGTGTTTTGGGAAAATATGTGCTATAATGCAGGACGACCGATTTAGAATGACTAGGTTCAGCTCATGTGTTACATACCACAGCTCTGATAAATAAACCTTAGCATAATGCACACACTATTTCTTTTATTTAATGGCCACAATACGTCTTATTTTACGCGGGCGCCTTAATGCTCACAAGGGATCGAGGCTGCACCCTGGGACTTCGTAAGAGAAAGCTGCAGGTCTGCGGGCCTCTAAAAGAAATGCTAAATTATTTACGTTTTCTGAAAATAGTCTTCTGTTTCCTGTCAAAATGGTAGTGAGCATTTTAAGTCGGTGTGTCAGAGGCAGTTTTTTAAAGTAAATGAGTCATTTTGCAACTCGAAAACTCCTGCATTTGAAGCCTATCTGACTGGTAAAGAAGTTCTACATTATTGATGTAGCAGAAAATAACATTCCCTTTCCATGGAAATTGGTAATGTGCAATTTAAATTCAATGCATTGAAGGTAAAGGTCTGAATGGAAGTGACCAGAGATTTCTAGCTTTAAAGTTCTTTCAAATCCTGGAATAGCACTCCCAAAGATTACCACTGCCAATATGGGCAAGTAACATGCTTCAATCTTTCTCATGTTTGCTATGTATTTAAAATGTTTACATTATAATATGTTGTCCCTGGTCCGTGTCACACTTTGTTCACACCCTTGTGTTCACAACTTGCTCTCAGCTTTGTGATAATGCACATTCCCTTCAAGGGAATGCCTCTGCCATCTATAAATGTATTATTGTAATCCATTTCTGATTGGAATTGACATCCTGTTTATTCAAATAAATACAAATACAAAGGGCCTCATAACGAGTCTGGCGGTAACCCTTAAATGTGGCGGTAGCGCTATTACCGCTGCTTTTAAGGGTCTGCCAGATCATGACCTTGGCAGATTTTCCCCCAGCTTTTAGCCCAACTCGTGATGAGGCCCAAAACCTGGCCTGGGAAAACAGACATCATGGATACTGACAGCCTTGACGTAGGGCTATACATTTTGAAAAACCTGTCTCTATGTCTACAGGAAATGGCACTCTGCCATGTAACACTTCCAGAATTAACCAGCAGTGTAAAACTGTTAAATGGGTTGAAATGCATGTGGGACATCAAATATGAACACTACTCCATTCAAAGAGTGGAAAAGGTTAGGAACAGAAGCCTTTGAAGGTGAGGGGTCTAGTTGGGTTGAATCAGGATTTGGAACTTCTGATACGAATGATTCCATTGGTTTGGTGTGGCGCTCAAACTGGTAGAGAGACAATGGCTATGCTGGGTCAAGTTGAGAGTTGGGACAGCAAGTTAATGGCTTCCAGCAGTCATATTGCTGTTCAAGTCAGTTGCTCCCATGATGTCAAGCCAGCGATCATGTTGGGACAAGTCATTCTACTTCAACAGGTCGATCCTGTTTTTGGGTGGCTCGAAGTGCTGCAAGTTGCCTAGAGCACAAAACAATCAATGCAGGTCCTTTGGTTGCTTGAAGGGTGCCTAGCACAGCCAACTTGAAGATGTGTCTAGGTGACAAATCAGGATTTCAGCTGCTTCTGGACTTCTTGATTGCTTGGAGGCCCAATCAAGGGCCAGAACAAGGTAAATTCTTCAGATCAGCTCTTTCACTCCTGAATGTTGGCTGCAATGCGGCAGCCAACTGAGTTGCCTTGATCCACAAGAATTCACCCTCATTGTTCCCTGGGGATGGTCAGAGAGCATAGGTTGCTCTGCCTCGGATACCTTCTGTCTTCACTGCTCTGGCAGAACACTTTGAGGTAGCTGTATTCCCAGCGGGGGGCAAGTGAATCCTTCTTATCTTGAGAGTCCGTATTAAGGGAACATGTCACATGGGGATTGGATCAAAGCAAGCATACACATGGCACTTTGTCCTAAAGGAATTAGGGGGAGAGTGGACACACTAGAGATTCCTAGCAGAAACCAAAATGTTAGAACTCCTGTCTCATACCCCCTCTGTCCTTTGGCTACTTGAACTCCACCCCAGTGTGCTGACTTCAAAGGGAATCCATTGGTCAGCACACTGGTGTGAGTGTGGTGTTGTTATATCAGTCTTGCACTAGTTCTCAGGCAATCTCTAGGGGAGTGGTCCTCTGCCCGGGAGTTATGTACCCTTCCTGCAGGAGCATCAAAATAGGCAGATTTCTTTCTATTGCCCTACATGAAAGTAGTAGAAAAATCCAGGCCGGAACAAAAAAACACATTAGTCCTGTCAGAGATGAAGCACTGCTGACACTTTGGTGTGCCCGTAAATTTGTGTGACCATAGTAGCCACAATTTTACAACCAGGCATGGCTTATATTTCAAGATTACCATGCCCCCAGGGTGACAGAGGCACACAATTATATTTTGAAACAGCAGTGTGGAAGATTTAAATGCAACATTTTCCTGCTGTCACTTTAGTTTCCAGTAGATGCCAGGCATAAACATATGAACTTTGAACCTGCCCTGTGGCACTGTAGGGCTGAAGCTTATGGAATCAGAAGACTATCTCAGCATTACCATATCTGTGCTATATTTCTGGCATGGCACATTTATTAAAGGGGGGTCTGGTTAGCAGAATTCCCTTTCAGGATCCGAACTACCTACCAGCATTGTTTTATTTACTAAAATCTTGGGTTATCCCAGCCTCAAAAGTATCTGTCACACAAATATACTACTGTGTAGTGATCCTAATATCTGTGAGATATTTGAGAGATTATTGATTGTTGAAAAATACATTGCTGTGTGGCAATGGCAAACACTGTGGTGTGAAACAGTCTGTGCTACTATCTGAGATCAGTTTTATGGAGCAGTGTGGGCGCAAGCCATCCACTGATGTAATTGAAACATGCATTGGCAAATGGAAAAGTGTATACTTCTATCACACATGCTAGCTTCACCCATTCCATTTGGAGCACATTAGCCAATCCTGCTTAAGTAGTTGCATTCCGGAAATGGCGGTTATGCTTTCCTATTATAGACCCAGGGCTGCAAGATCCAGGATGCAGCAACAGTTACAAGCAATGTTCAAGGCCCTCTCTATTGGAATGGTAATATTGACGTGTATGTACTTTGTAGGCACTCCCTAAATAGCTGCCTGGAAGTAGGGTGAAGCACTGTAATTCAAGTGAGAATGAGATTGCAGGATAGGTATTGGTTAAACAAAGTTTGGATCAGGAATGGATGGGGACAGGGGGGTTAGGAGACCTAATGTGTGGCAATGCTCAGCATCACTGGACTAAAAGAAATCAGTGACTAGCAATGGACAAGGCAGGGGGCTTTCGAGGATGCTTTCGCCAAGAGCCATTTGCTTTAAGAGTTACTGATTAAAGACATGATTGCTGTGTTTGATTTCCAAAGTAATGGTCGAATCCCACAATGCTTTAATTGATCAAATATGATTTACATCACATGCCAGGTGTACTCTCCCGTGTACGCAATATTTGCAGATAGGGGAAATGAAATCCGAAGTGTTATCATATCTTTACAATTCCAACGATTTACCTTACACATTAAGCACTTATCTAAGATAGTGTTATTTCGAAAACAGAAAATACTTTTAAAAAGCTATATGCCAACAATTTGTGCTTAGTTTAATTCTACTGCAAACAGATTTGTGCTATAAAGTCATGTCTTAATCCCACCGATAATCATACTAAGAATGATTGATGTAATTTTTCTATGGTGATCACTGCGGCCCTCTGTCATTACATAGAAACATTTTACACTCCTTTTTTCCAAGGTCTGGCAATGCACATGTAACATCTGCTTTTGTACAAATCATTTGGGCCAAAGGTGTTCAGATAATTTAAGCTACAGATAAAATATATTGGACGTCCTACATCAGGGGTCCTCAACCATTTCTGTGCAATGAGCAAATTGGACATATCAAAGGAAATGGTGAGCAACATCCATTCTTCGGTGAAACATATTGGAGCTCAGTTGGCAGAAAAAATGATTGCTTCAAACATTGGAAATGTAAAATGCTTTAGGACTGCTATTAGAACATTTGCAGTACTTAACAGTTATCTATACAATGTGCAATTCTAGTGAAGAAAATGTGTAAGGCCTTTAACTTCATTTGTCATTAAGTGGTTGCTTACAGGAAATGTTGAGGAAATTGAGTGGTCGGCAGGACATTTTTAGACAGATAGGACCAGTCCAGTTTTCCAAAAATATATTAGGACTAAACAAACATTACCAGAGGTTTCAGGTTTTCGAGCAAAATATTGTTACCAATGGTTAGGGGTAGGCACCTCAATGAAGAGGTCCAACAGCCAGAGGGGCTGTTGAAAATGCTTAACTTTGACAAGGAGCATTGCAAAGAATGACCAGTTCCAAGGAATTATGATATTCTCTTAAAACTGTTAAACAATTCAGAGGTGACAAAGGAAAGTGTCCATTTGATTGAGTCTTTGGTTGAAACTTTGTGGGACAGATTTAGTGGCAAATGGCATCCCCTGGTTCAAAGGTTTCAGGTTATAGAAGGCGATGCCTCGTGGTTTCATGCAGAATGTAGAATCTGAAAAAGAACATTGAACCATGATTGTGTGGGGTGTACACGACTGGCCAGATTTATAGGGGCATATGAAAATTGCTAAAGACAAAGAAAATGTATTGCAAAATAATGGGAGCTTTTTCGAATGACACCCAATTGTTTTTAGGTTTAACACCCGGTGTCTGCAACATCCACAGGGCGATCTGGGGCCTGGGACCGCTCTGCATTCAGCTTTCCCTCCCTAAATACCTCCCGGCCAGAGTCCTTTGGTCCTCTGGCTCCAACTCTCTGCTTTTTATGTTTAATGCAATTGTCGAAATAGGACAACTAGTGCTTGGACGACCAGCCACCCACGGCTATATGCCAATTGCCTTACTGGACATGGCCAGTAAGATATTCTCCAAATACTTGTTGCTCAGACTGGAGGAGTAGGCTCAAAGTAACAATATCTTGAAGCCCCCGCAAGTGGCTTAAAGGGGAGAGGTTAGTACAGTGGATCACTGAGCACCATCATGGAGAAATAGGAGAAGGTTAAGGGAGGAAGATTATGTGTGGCTTTTTTCAGATTTTGAGAAAGCATTTGATTTGATTGATAGAGACATGTTGTGGTGTAATTCACATTTTATTGGGATCTCTATAATGGTTTATTAAATCATACCCAATCTGTGATACCGAGACCTCTCAGCGTCTTTCCGATATACATTGTTTTCCCCACAAATAAAGGTGAAGCAGGGAAGTCAGTTGACCCCAATGTATTCTTTTTAGACTTTGACTCTATTACTTCTCTTAGAAATGTTAATAAACCCTCTCGGAAGGGTACATTTTATAGCATGCTTATCTATGCCAATGACACAGCTATTGTACACTTAACCCCCGGCAGGTCGCCACAGGGCCTACTATACATAAATGACTATTTTGGCAACTATAGTTTGAAATTAAATATGATAAAAACAAACATTATTTTATTTGGGAAAAGGGTGAAACAATGTAGCTGGTTTCTAAATGAATGTAGAGATGAGGATGTAGTCTCATTTTTATTTCAGCTTACTCTACACAAAGAGTGCTGCTTGGGTCAATCATTTTAAGAAGACAGCTGACAGGGCATCATTCAAGTCTGAGGCTTTCAGATAGGACAAGAGGCTGGAGGTATATAATATAAACATCTGTTCCATGATTGTTTACTGAAGCAAAATCTGGGGCAGTTCGAACTGTCTTGGCTTGGAGGGGCTGCTGAATACATTCTTGTGCCAAATAGCAGGTCTCCCTCAAGGTAAACATGGTAGCTAACCATAAAGCTAACCATAAAGTCAATTTCAATGTTAGTGCAATTGCAGCCTCCTCTGGTAAAGAAAAGTACTTTTGGTATGGGGGTTGTAATGCACTGGCCATTGGGATGAGGGGCGGGTTGGGCTTATAACTAAATTTGGCACATTAAGTCAATTGAAAAATTCTTAAATCAAGAGCTTGTCTAATTGGGACACAATGCATAACCTGCTCTCTTTAGATTTATATGTAGACTTACATACACATATAAGGCAGGAAGGAGACATCTTTGAAGTACGATCCCCAGAATGCAGGAGGCTGATGCCAATGACATGTTTAAATGTACCCAACATTCAATAAATGACGATGGTGTAAAGGAGGAAGCACATAATGTGCTTTCAAAATAGTAGTCCATGAAGGTTTGGTTCATATTGTCATTGTTTCTCTGACATGCATGAAATCTATTTTTTATATAATTAATTGGAATGATCAGGTGTTTATATAGAGCATGTTTGAATATCTTAAAGCTGCTTTATTATGTAGGCTTGTTCTTTGTGAATTTGAGGAATCTGGAAGTACTGAGAAGTATACTGTTCACTGGAGCGGTCTTTGCTGTCAGCGTTTCGTTTTTACGGAAGCAAGCAATCTATAAAACAAATAAATGTTGTCCCTGAGGGTGTAAAGGAGGAAGCACATAATGTGCTTTCAAAATAGTAGTCCATGAAGGTTTGGTTCATATTGTCATTGTTTCTCTGACATGCATGAAATCTATTTTTTATATAATTAATTGGAATGATCAGGTGTTTATATAGAGCATGTTTGAATATCTTAAAGCTGCTTTATTATGTAGGCTTGTTCTTTGTGAATTTGAGGAATCTGGAAGTACTGAGAAGTATACTGTTCACTGGAGCGGTCTTTGCTGTCAGCGTTTCGTTTTTACGGAAGCAAGCAATCTATAAAACAAATAAATGTTGTCCCTGAGGAAATATGGGTGCAATATTATACCTCTTTGTATGCTGAAACCCATATCCCGGTAAGGCAACTAGAATACAGCTGTAATGGGAAAGATGAACTGATTTATGACAACATGGACATCGAAATGTATATTAAAAAACTGAGTAAGTCAAGAGCCCCCGGACCAGACGGTCTCTCCAATGCCATGCTAAGGGAAAACCCAGAGGCATGGGCTGCCATCTTGGGAGCTGTATTTGATCAAGCAATTATCAGCAAAAAAATTCTATCTTCTAGGCAGAAGTCGATTATTGTCCCCATTTACAAAAAAGGGGACAGACTGAATCCCAAAAACTATAGACCCATTGCTCTTCTTGATGTACCAGGGATATTTTAACAAATGGTCCAAGGAAGCAGGACTTAATGATCCCTTTCAAACGGGTTTTATTGTGGGTCTAGGTACTTCTGTTAACTTACAAGTCCTGAACGCCATTAAACAACATGAGCTGCAGGTCAATAAAGCAGTCTTTATGGCTTTTATCGATTTTGAAACCGCATTTGATTCAGTGTCAAGAAAATTACTATTCAACAAACTGGCCAAAAACGCTTGTCCAAAGTATTTACTACGCTGAATAATACAATTCCATACGCAAACTTCTATACAAGTTCGTTTGATGATGGATGGCACTTTATCAAAGTTGATTAATACACATAGGGGTCCGAAGCAAGGGTGTCTTCTGGCGTCAACCCTCTTGAACTACTTTATAGCTGATGTTGTGAAGGAATTCGGGAGGGTTACTGCAGATGCACCTCGGCTTGGGAAATATGCAGTCCTGTGGATGTTTTATGCAGATGATCTGGTATTACTTGCAAAAACTGCGAGAGGTCTGCAAAACTTACTTGACCAACTGGGGGAATATGTAAAAGAAAATGAATTGGTCATAAATGTCTCCAAAATAAAAACCTTGAAGAATGTACCCAACAGGAAAGCTGGAGCATCTAATTTCTCGTGGTCCCTAATAGCCCAACCTTTAGAAAATGTAACCCAATATAAATATTTGGGAATGAATGTCAATACGTCCAAGGCTGACAGTCCGTACCTTGATGAACTGAAGAGGAAAATCAGTACTTCTATTGCGCAGGCTTTCAATATAAACTATAAATACTGCACCTTTTCTGTGAAACCATTAATTATGTTCTATTGTCAGAGTATAGTGCCGACGGTACTCTATGGTGCTGAGACTAGATCTTGGAGAAACGAGATGGCCTGGTTAAGATTGGAAGGCCAATTCTGGAAAAGGTCTTTCATGTACCGAAAGCTACGCAAATGTGTTTGCTGAGATATGAACTAGGTATATCCTCGTTAAATTGCATGTATATGTGGAGACTATGCAGCCTATATTGAAAATGTATTATGGCACATCAGGAAAGCTCATTACTGTATGTTTTGTCTAGCTATATGAGAACAAGCAAACACAAAGTAATGGGCATATGGCGCCAGCAAGTGAAACATTTTGATAAAAGCTGAGGTCTCAGAGGAAGTATTAATGTCAAATCCCAATAGAGCTAAAGAAAAAATCATGATTTGGGATTGGATAAATACCTTTGAGCAATGCCAAAAGACTAAACATGCAATATCTCATAAAATAATGATAAAGAAACTTAGGACAACCGAGACTTACCTGCTAAAATTTCCTGGTGCTGAAGCGAGAAATTCATTCCTGAGATTTAGATTGAACTGGGGGCATACAAGAAATATTCTGGCCAAATGGAATGTCATAACCAAAAAGGAGGACTTTTGTTGCTTTTTTAAGAATCCACACATTTCTGAAACCTTATATCATCTAGTTGCTGAATGTCCCATGTTACTGCATATAAGAACTGAGCACTTTAAGAGACACTTTGAAACTTATATTCCATTAACAACTGAACAATTTTGGTATTGAGTTTTCAACACTCAAATAGCAACCATAAGACTAGCAATTTTGAATTACCTGAAAGCCCTAAAACTAAAAGAAAACCTCAGAGAACAATAATAATGGCAAAGTAAATGAAACCTGCAGCAGTGAATGTTTCATTTTAAAATAGTCTAAATATATCCTTATATATTTTTAAGGTTTGCTTGAAAATAGCATATTATTTTTTAACAAGAGTAAAGATAAAAACATGAGTTCGTACATGTAATACCTTCTTATTGTTTTGACCATGAATTGATATGTTTTAGTTTTTATATGAAATGAAATAATGTGAAATAAGTATGTATTTTCATCTGGTCTGTATGCTTAAGTTTTTTTTGTGTACGTATAAGTTAGTTTTTTCGTTTATCTTATAAATGTATTGAAAAGTTGATTTTTCAACTATATAAATAAAAAAAAAAGAATTTGAGGAACTATGATACATGTTTTGAAATGTTGCTAATGTAATGGAGAAATATGATTAAATAAATATTGATTAATACTGGTCATTGCATAGTAGGTGTTACAGATCACTTCACTGGGGCTTTGGTGGTTACTTCCTAAGCAATCTTTTTGCATGTAAAATGGCCATAATGATGACAAACATGCGCCATTACCACCCAGTACAGCCCGGGTTCTTTGTCAACATGGGCATTAGCGCCCGTGTCGTTTCCCACGCTGGTGCTAATGGTGTTTAAGTAAAAAAAAAGAAAATGACTTTGCAGTGCTGCATGGCGCCGCACTGTAGTTTTCCCAGTCCATTTTCTATGTTGATGACCATCATGTCATCAACAAGGATACAGAGTTAGGAGAAGGGCAAGGGAAGAAGGAGCGGGGAAGGGAAGGGGACACTGGCCAGCAGCACTCAGGCTACTCGGAATTCAGACTTATACTGGAGAATCCATCCCGCGTTCTGAGAATCCTGATTGGCCAGTGCCCCCTTCCAGGGTACTAATGGCAAATAGTGCATTTTAAAGCACATGGGGCCTGTTACATTGGTGAAAAAGTGGTTAGGAATACAATTGATATTTTTCTGAAGGATTAAGAGCCTCTTTGCTCCGCTCAAAGGGGATTTTACACAAAACTTAGTGGCACACATTGGTTAAAATCTTGACCATTTACCAACCACTTCATAGAAGTGTATGGTGGTGTTAACTAGGTATTTGCATTGATGAATTTGCTTGTTAATTTAAATGTATTAACAGTAACTTAATTGGATTTGAATATAGGGCCAATTTATTCTAAAACATGTGGAATGCATTTGCCTTATCTACCCATTATCCACCTGACAGATGGGCAGAGTATCAAACAATGACAGTTTATCCATTGGACACTATGGGCCACATTACATGTTTGGTGATATCCTGCCGGTAAATCTGGCTGGATACAACCAAACGGTGGCAAGGGTAGGTTAATCCTCATTCCAGAGATCTAAACGTTGGAGAACACTACTCTATATGTTAGGTCTGGTAAAAAGAGAAATGTGTTGTTACTTAATGAAAATTCATAAACTGATTTTGGAAAAAAGGGGTTAACTGTACAATAATATACAAAATTGACTAATTGGATAATGTACCTCTGTACAAAATGATGAATAATGAAACATAGACTTTTCTTGCACCGCCACCTCCATAGACTTCTATTACCACAATTATATAGGAGGCATACTGAGAATGACCAATTTTGCTGACACACACAGTGCAATTTCACTGAAATTCTCTTTGATGTTCCCTCTTCAGACTTATGAACACCCCATATGGTTTCTGTCCTCTCCCCTTTTTCCTCCTCATCCTTCAGTGGTGGCACCAGATGGTAAGTGTTCTTGGCTCATTTTGCATCGACCAAATGCACCATTATTGTTCATTACAATGGCAGGATCATGGCCCAGGGCTCTCAGTCCAACCTCCTACTTCTTGACAGGTGTCTTCCATCTCTCTTCAACCCCCCTCTCCTGCCACCCCTCCTTCCTTCATCCCCTATCTACCACACCAGTGGTAACACCCCACCTCTGCGCCCCTCACGCAAAACCTTTAAAGCGGGCAACCAACTTCACTTAGCTACCCTCAATTCTCACTCTGCTATCAAACACTCCTCTGACATCTGTCAACTCCTTTCAGACCTTTACCTTGACATCCTTGCTCTCACCAAGACGTGGTTCAAGGCCAGCTCCATCACTGCATTTGACACTGTCATCCGTGAGGGCTACAAGATACTGTCCAATCCCAGGCACTCCCGCCTGGTGGTGGAGGAGTGGCTCTGGTCTTCCCTGAGTGGGTGCCTGCAACCACCGACCCCACTCAAACCTACTCATCCTTTGAAAGCCTAGTCTGCAGGCGTTCTGTCTCTCCTACCTTCTCCCCTACTCTCACTACCATCTACATCCCCCTTTTCTTCTCAGTATGGGCTGACCTATCCTCCTCTCTTCGTGCATCCTCCCTCAAATGTATCCTTCTTGGGAACTTAAACATACAGATGTGGAAACTGTTCTCTTTCACAACCTCTGCAAGCCTCTTTCCCTCACTATCCTTCCCTCCGGCCCTACCCACTCTGCCGGACTTACGTTGGATGCACTCATGTCAACAGACATTCCTCTCTCCAACCCTCTTACTACCCCTCTCTCCTAGTCTGACCACTCTCTCCTCTCTTCCCACCTTGACCTCCCCTGTCCCCTGATGATTCCTATTCCCGCACTGCCAGTCTCCTTCTATGTCATTTGGCCGATGAAGCATGTGTCAGTCGCTGCATTTGCCTCTTGCTTCATCCTCCTCATTTGACTCTACTTTTGACTCTGTTCTAGCTAACCTCCATCTCTCATCTCTCTATCACTAACACCTTGAATATCCTTAGCCCCCTCATGAGGATCCGCATGAAGCCTGCCTCCAAATGCAATGCTTGGTATTACTCAGACTTGGTAGCTTTGAAACGCAAGTGTAAAACTGCAGAGTGGAAGTTACTGGCATCTAGCTCATCCTTTGACAAATTGGCCTGCCAGCTACTCCAAAGGCAATATCCTCTCACCATCTGCTCCAAGAAGAGGGCTCATGTCCAAGCCTGCATCTCTGGAGCCATAAATAACACAGCTGAACTCTTTAAAATCTGCAAGGAACTGCAAAATCCTACTGAAGACTTCTCTTCTCCACCTCCCTCTCATGTTCTCTGCTCTGCTCTGGACACCTACTTCTCCTCCAAAACTCTAGACATCCTGTCCTCTCTGTCTTCTGCTCCACCTCAACACCCTTGTTCTCATTCCTCCATTGCCTCCCTATACCCCTCATACAATCCTCCTTATCTCACATTGCAATAAATGAGATCTCTAGAGTTGTATGCTCTATGAAGGTCTCCTCCAAACTGGTACTCCCCGGTTCCTCCAGAACCATCAAGGACAACATCGCCTCTCTTGCCCCAGCCTTGGCTGACCTCTGCAACTACTCATTTGCCACAGGCTCCTTCGCACAACCCCTTAAGCACGTCTGCTGACCCTTCTTGCCCGGGTATCTATCACCCTAGCTCTATTACTCTTTTTTTGAGCAATCTCATGGAAAAGCTGGTCATCCCCCAACTGACCCTGCACACTGAAGTGGCTGACTTCCTCCATGACCACTCAGGGCATACAGATGCATGGCAAATGCTCTGCTGAACAGCCGTGAAGACCTACTCTCTAATCTGGACTCAAACACTCCCTCTGGTCTAATTATCCTCGATCTTTCTTCTGCCTTTGACACAGTCAATCACTCCATCCTCATAAACCTCCTCCATGATACCCTAGTTATCAGGGACAGGGCACCGGAATGTCTTACCTCCTTCCTTTCTAACAGACCATCCCAAGTGAAAATGGGAACTCCACCTCACTCTCCACCTGTGGCATCCATCAGGGCTCTATACTGTTGCCCTGGCTCTTTGACCTCTACCTGGCCCCTTTGGCCCATCTGATCTCCACCTTCCCCCTTCATTTCCAGAGTCATGCAGATGACATCCCTCATTCCTGACTGCCTGACTGCTATCCAGGCATGGTGCTCTGCCAATGATCTCTGCTTTAATGCCAGTTAGATGGAGATCCTTCTCATTGGGGTGCCTGTTCCTTGTCCCCCCCCCCCTCTCTCTGGCCACACTCCTTGTTTAACCTCCCTCACACACCTGTGAGGCAAACAACCATGGGATCATCTTTGACTCCTCTCTCTTTCTCTCCACATTTGACAGACCTTCCAAAGAAGTTCAACTCAGGGGAATTTTACCTTTCCTCACCTTCCCTCAGAAGCTAAATGTCTCCAGATCCCTGGTTCTCTCTAGGCTGGACTACTGCAAAAGCTTCTTCATCAATCTGTCTCTTTCCTCTCTTTGCCCACTTTAACTGATCCAGAAAGGGCTGCAAGAATTATATTTGGCCTCACGCCCAGGGACTGCATCTCTCCAGCCCTAAATACGCTCGACTGACACCAGGTGTCTGCAACATCCACAGGGCGATTTCAGCTTTCCCTCCCTAAATACCTCCCGGCCAGAGCCCTTTGGTCCTCTGGCTCCAACTCTCTGCTGGTCAAATGTTACTCCAAGCAGAGAGAGGGAGGTAGATCCCTTTCCTCTGTTGCTTCCTCCCTCTGGAACGGCCTCCTCACCCTCCTCAGACCTTGAGACAGATCTTTCTGTAAACTTCTCAATACTTTCCTTTTCTCTTCTTCCATCCCTCTCCCCCTCCCTTGCTAACTCTCCTTCTGCCACAGTGACTGAGGCCTGCTCCCTTAATGGTCATGAAGGCGATAGTTTCTTGCTTTGTCTATCGACTCAATCCAGTATGGTTCTCAAAGACGCCTTTTTCACTCCAATTGGATTAATATTAACATCCAAAATGCTTTTATCACACTTTTGCAGCACAGGTTCAACGACTTGTTTCATCTGCAACATTAGCTTAGAGGAATTAGCATCTAAAACATAACAAACATCCTCGTACAAGGTTCCCTGGTGAAGAAATACTATTTTACCATACATAGGGCCTCATTCCGAGCATGCCGGTATCCTGGCAGTAAAGTTCCCAGGATACCGGCCTTTGGTACTTACCTTTATTTTTTTAATGTTTGTATATATAGCGCTTAAACACAGGTGAAGTGCTTCAAACTGCTTCAAGGTGGGAAGGTAACAAGGGAATACAGTAATCATTCTAGGACTTGAAGTTTCCGAATGATCTAAACATAAAAACTAGCATACTACGCCTGATGATATTTCTCCCAGTGCAAGTGCATACAGTTGAGACCAAGCTCAGGAGGGGGTGGAAAACAGTGGGGGAAGGAATAGGACAGATGAACTAACTGGTCCTAGTACATTTAGGTCATACATACGTACAGACAGAGGTGCAGAATAGGGGAGGGTAGGGGGAACAAAGAGTCAGGTCCAGCCAGGCCCTGGGTTAAGTGCAGAGAGGTTGCCACACTCAAGGAGCGTTAGCTGAAAGTGCAGTAATGTTCAACAAAGTGAACTGGCCCGGAGGCAAGTGCAAAAGGCAGGCGGGATGGCCTGGGGCCTGTAGGCTCTGGAGGTGAACCAGGCAACCAGTCAGCAAAAACTAAACAGAGTTAAAGAGTAGAAGGAGGGTGGGGAGAAAAGAAAGGAGGTTAGCAGGGGAGAGGGAGAGAGAAGGAGGAAGATAAAAGGAAGGTCTTGAGGAGTTTCCATAACTTAAGCTGCTCTGGCTCAAGATGGAGAGGAGAGGGAGGCTATTCCAGAGGGAAGAACCTGCAGAGGATAAAGATCTACAACCAAATCTCTGTTTGGGAAAGCGGCACACCCACAGAGAGTTGGAGGAGGATGAGCGGAGAAAGAAAGCCTTGTGGATAATGCACAGGGTCTTGAACTTAATCCTTGCAGCCACTGAGAACCAGTGGAGGGATTTCAGTGCCAAAGAGATGCAGTCCCAGGACTTGAGGCCAAGGATAAGTCTTGCAGTTCTGTTTTGGATGAGTTGTAGAGGAGGAGAGTAGAAGTAGGAAGAGATGGATGCTGTTTCAATAGTCCAGCCTTGAGTCAACTAGGGCTCGCAAGGTGATGAGGGGAAAGTGGGAAAAGGTAGAATACTTCTGAGGAGGTGCAGTTGGACTTTTTGGAGATATCTGAGATCTGCGAAGAGAAGGAGAGAATAGCGTCGAGTGCAGCCGACACTTGGTCCAGCGGCATTGCCACTGGATTACGAGTGTAAATCAGTGTAAATCCCCATTCATGTATTCCCATAGGTCTCCATGAGGGGTTCTTCTGTCATTACCACCACCGGCAATGCCAGTGCCAGTAATGAGGGCTTGTTTTGGCCAATAGGGCACCTGGCTTACCTCCAGCATTTAGCTGGAGGTAACCCATGTGCCCCACCAGCTTATCTGTAGTCAGGCTGTCCAGTAAAGTGGCAGTATCCACGGATACCAGAACTTTATGACCGGACCGCCCAACTCGGATTGAGCCCCATATGTAGAACAGGCCAGCTAAACCATGCCTGAAGGTATAGAATACCCAATGTACATCTTAGTGCAGGCATGTGCAGCCCTAATGCTAAATTCAATGTTCACTTCCATAATCTGCCCTCACATTTTTCCCAGGATAGCTTATAATAGACTGGTTCTATTTCTGAGCCATCAACTATGAACGGAACAACCTTTTCTATCTAAAATCTAACTAGTGGTACTATAGAAAATGTACAATATTTACTCAGGACCTTTTTCATTTCAGAAATAAGCAAATCTATCTTGGTCTCTAACCTTCCAATTATTTTCTGCTTGCCAACATTGGCTGAGATTGGAAAAGGTGTCTAGTCAAATGGTCGAATCTAAAAGGTCGACAGGTCAAATGGTCAACTCAATTTGGTCGCCAGGTCAAATGATTGAATTTTTTTTTAAATTATATATCTTTTTTTGGTTTTCGTTTAGGGAAAAAAAGTGGGTTTTAGCAAAAAAAAGGGGGTTGGGGGACCCCCCCCCCGCCCAAAAAAAAGTGAAAAAACAAAAAAAATAAAATTCGATCATTTGACCTGTTGACCCTTTGGTGTCGACCATTTGACCTGTCGACCTTTTAGATTCGACCATTTGACCTATAACCATTGGAAAGCCAAGAGAGACAACTTCTTTCTTGATTGGACCTAAATTCTCTCCACAAACCATTTATGGTTACGTTTTTTTTGGGGGTCATTTTGTTAGATGTAAAATGCTACATTTCTTTTGATTAATGACTAAATCATTTGCACAAGCATACTCTCCCAAACTAGTTAACATTGGTTGCAAACCAATTATGGTCCTGTTGAGCAGGACCACATCATCAGCATATGACACCCATCATATGCTATTGTCACCTAACTTAGAGCTAACAAATGCCATTTGTTTAATGCCTTATCTAGATCAGCCAAGTATAGGTTAAATAGAAAGGGAGCTAAAATGTATCCGTGCCTAAGGCCTTGCAGTACTTGTATCTCGTTTGTTAGATATCCTTCCTCATCTAGCCAGATCTGCACCCGTGTGTCCTTATGTCCGTATATATATGTTTCAAAATGGCCAGAAGCACTGTTAGAATCCCCTGCAACCTTAGTTTGGACCATAGTCTATCTCGAATAACCATATCTAATGCCTTGGAGAAGTCCAACAGTGCTACTTATAGGGAGGAGCCTTTAGTTGAGCACATATGTTTTCTTAATGTGGCCATGATGATTCCATTCAGATTGGTACCCATACCCCTACGGAATACCACCGGAATTTTCTTGCATATTTGCTTCTCCGCTATCCTGGCCTCCAGCTTTTCCATCATTGCTGCAAAGACCTTTGTATCTGTATCTGAAAGGGCAATTGGTCAGTAATTTGCTGAATCTGACCGACAACCCTTCTTGAAGATCAGGACAACAATCGAGAAAGTCCATGTTTCGGGGACATCGTTTGAGTACCCAAGATGTTTCTAAAGAGTCCACCTTTGACTTTAGGATTAGATGTGTGAGGCCATTCGGGCCCTCTGCTGCGAAATGTGATGCCTTTGTAATAAGGTTCTCCACATCATCCAGCTCAAAAGAAACATCCTATGAATGCATTGTATCAACTTACAGTCCATTTACTGCATCCACATTCAATTTGTGCCAATGAATTCACCAAGAGCACTCCGAAACAACAGAGGGCTATAGTATAATTTATAAGTGACACAACGTTTAAAGAATTCTTGAAAACAAAAGCACTTAGCATTGTTTCACCATCAATCTGGATATGTTCTCTTTAGCTGTTTTTTTCCTAATTCATAAGCATCTCCATTAATTGCACTGGATCTCAGCCGGTGCAATTGTGGACTACGGATCCGCTTCCTCACCCAAACAGCTCTATTGAACTGATGTAAGTGAGATGTTTTAGTGTAGCTGCGGAATTCTGGTACTTCTTTACTCCACAAACATTTCTTAAAACCATCTACCATGCAGGCTTGTTCAAAGATCTCGAACGCGCTCTCTCGAACAAATTCCTATACCCCTTGTGTGAGAAGTGCACCTTTAGTAAACGTCCTTATCCAGTGGTCCGCCTTATTTACTGAGAGAGGAGTATGTACCTTTGAGACCTTAAATTAAACCAAAAAGTATATTTTAGCTATTCATTCATTATGGTCACTCACTTCTGATTCATGAACCTTGAATGAGAAACATGCTTTAAACATAGATCTTGACATGTAGATGTCAACAATTATATTGGATTTTGAGCCAGATCTCCACTTTGCCCTCGCTCTTAGGTCTCCTAATATATTTACATTTGCCCCCATTCCCAGCCCTGGGCACTCCATTTCTGAACATAAATATTACACATTTTACTTGAAGAATGGTTATCTAGAAGACAATTAGAATTAAAATTGCCTGCAACAATTACATGTGCATCACGATCGGTTAACCAGTCACCCATAGTTTCTGATCGTTTTTCAATAAACTCATCTATTGGTACTGTAGACGCATTCCGATAGAGATTTATAATGAGTATATTCAGGCCCAGTCTCTGTATAGTAGTTTCTACTTCTACTGCCAAAGTACCTAAAATACTATCCGAGATCAAGAATCATTTCTTGATATTTGAGTTTTTAACACCAATTAGCAAGCCTCCTGAGGTTCTACCACATGTTTTCCACTTAGCCATCTGTTCTATGATTGAATAGCCTTCCACCCAAAGCTGATGAGTCTCCCAAGTTTCTTGAAATAAGACATCTTTTGCCCCAAAAATGTGCTTGGATTCATCTGATTGCAAGAAACTATTATGGGTCGATGTTGTTTACATGGATCACCGCCTCCTTTTTGAGAACCCCCATCAGTCAAACCCAACCCATTTCCTTTAAGTAAATAACATCCTAGGCACCCACCAGTCTGGATTCAAAGCAAGGCATGGGACGGAAAAAGCCCTCCTGGATCTGAAGACAACACTTACTGGTATAATTGAAAGCGGGAACACATCACTACTGATGTTATTGGACCTTTCCACAGCCTTTGACCTGGCCGAGCACTCTATTCTTGTCGATTGGCTAAAAAATATAGCGGGTTGCTCTACCAGGGGCTCAGACTGAATTTCTTCTTTCCTTGGCCCATGACTATCAAGAGTGGCTCTCCGCGAACTCAATCCTCACCTGATGTTGTTAATGCAGGAGTCCCACAGGGATCCTGAGCCTGTCAAATAGCACAGCAAGTAGAGGGATCGCTTTGGTATCTGTGCAGAGCCTCCTGACACAGGTTCAAATCCCGGCAGTGCCAAACTCAGCCTTTCATCCTCCCGAGGTCGATAAATGAGCACCACACACTGTGGGTAATAATGAGCAGCACTCAGATGCCTGATGGTTTGTAGCACAATATAAATCCTAAATTATTATTATTATTATTATTATTATTATTATTATTATTATTATTATTCTGCATTTCCCCATCACTCTTTAAGATGTATATTCGGCCACTGCTTGATTTAATGGACCTCTTGGGTGTCAAGTATACCAATTATGCTGATGACACTGGTATTTGAACTCGTCGGCAATTACGAAGAGGACTGTAACATCAAAAATGATGTCTATGCTGCAATTCAATCTCAAGCTCCCTGGCCCTGAATGTCTCTTAGATCGAGCTTCTTATTGTGACTACCAGCCAGAGACTCAAGAAACTTGATACCTCATATACAAACTTTAATATCCCCAACAACCAAATCAAGGTCTCAGATTGTGTCAAAACCCATGGAATTCACATTGATACTGAATTTAACATGAAATCTCATGTATGATACGCACGCTCATCTTGTGGCTATGTGGCCAGGCTACTTTATCAAATAAGGTCCTATATCTCGGTTAACAACCGAAGCACCCTAGCCTCTGCCCTAATCAACTCAAGACTTGACTACTGCAAAAGTCTTCTGGGTGGGACCACACAAACCAATCTGCTGGCCCTCCAGACCACACAGAACAGCGCTGTTTGAGCAGTGTTTGGCCTCCGTAAGCAGGATCACATAAAAGATTCAAGGAGGGCCCTGCAGTTGCTGCCCGTTACATATAGGGTATTGCATAAGACCCTTGCACTAGCCTATAAATGTTGGACCTCTACCCCTCCCGTCTATCTCACAGAGCGGCTCAAGTTTGACTAACCACTTTGAACCCTTCACTCCGGTGACAATCACAAATTTGTCCAGCCTCGATTTCTGTTGTCCAAGTTCGGAGGTGCCAGTTTTCCAGTAAAGGCCTCTAAGGCCTGGAATGCTCTACCACTACCAATTAGTGCCTGTAGTGCCCTGCTGGCATACTAAAAACCAGTCAAAACCTACCTGTGTAACATGTCATAATCAGGCATTTCTCACCTCAGCTCTCCTCCTCTCTGTCTCTGGCCCTGATTGTCACTCCTCTTGATATATGTCTGTTTGTCCTGTCTCGTTACTTGTGTGCCCTGAGGCCCCTGGCGCTTTATAAGAAAAATAAATAAATAAACAAATAAATAAATAAACAAATAAATAAATAAATAAATAATTAAATAAATTTGATCAGAGTTATCCAGGCCTCCATTGACCAGGGATGCCTCCTTGACGGGATTGGATTTTAATAATTCCACTGTCTGCCACTGTCTGAGCCTGACTGACCGCAATGCAAAATTAGCAATTTCTCCTTTTGCTGTCAAAATAATGTGTGCAATGAATTCAGAACCAAAAACCACTTCCAAAGCATTTGTTCGACTTGCCTCTGGAAAACTAATACAATCAATGTTGTTGGACGAAATAACATCTGCCCCCGGGATTACTTGCAGCAGTTTCAAAATGTTCGATCAATTTAACAAGATTTTCATATTCAAATCACACTTTGATTAAAAAAGGACACATTGTTCCACAATACCAGGCAGACTCGATGCCGGTCTGGGGAAGGTATTTGTTTTTAATTATGTATTTCTAAGACGCTTCTGCATCTCGGAAGTGTATCGAATTGCCAGGTATATTTAGATGCCAGTGGTTTTTTTTTTCCTCTTTTGATTGCAGGCTTCGTGGGCCTTAACTGTCTTTATTTTTGTGCATTTTTGCTGTTACCATCTCACTTTCGCTGTCTCGTCTCATCTGCTTGCACCCTGCCCTGTGTCCTTCCCTGGTGTTCTCCCCTTTCCTCTCCCTTCCCCCTCTCTCCTCTCCCCTTCTACTTTACAGTGCTCTCTGTCTCGCCTACTTTTTCTATCTGGTCCTCTATCGACTATCCTGCCTGCCTCATTCAATCTGGTAGGAAGAAGTTTAAAAAGGACATCCTGGTCTCTAACCCAGGCTTCCCTATCGCTGACACCTATACCAGTGCCTCCTCCAGGCAAACTTTCACTGACATCCTCTTAGTCGTTCCCTCACCAGACCTATGGGCCCTAAATATGGTCTCTGTGCTCTCTCCTTCCTCTTCCACTCCCTTTAATGGTGGCACTCAGTGGGATGCTCTCCTGACCGCCTTCCACTCCTCTACAATCATCATTAATGTTTATGAGAATGACACCATCCTGGTCCAAGGCCCTCAGGCCAACCTTCTCCTCTTCGATAGATGCTTCCCGTGCCTCATCAATTTCCTTTCTTCTACTGCTGTCCCCTTTTCCCCCCTCCAAGGCTTCCTCGACTCCTCCTGCTTCCATCTCCTTGGCTACCTTGCCTTCTCCTTCCCTTTCTGCCACCCTCTGGGCTCCTTCTAAACCTCTGCAGGGCTTACCTCTGATTTGTACCCCTCCCCAGAAATCATTCAAGGATGGCAACCTTCTCCATATTGCCACTCTTAAGTCTTGCTTAGCTGTCAAAAACACCTCTGACATCTGCTGCCTTCTGGAGGAACTTGACCTTGATGTACTCGGTCTCACCGAGACATGGTTCACGGCCAACTTTGTCACAAGCTTTGACACCTCCCTGACGGCTACAAGATCCTCTCCGCACCCAGGTCAAACCACTCCAGAGCAGGTGTATCCCTGATCTTCCCTGAGTGGATTCCTACGCAGGCCTACTCCTCTTTTGAATGCCTCACCTGCAGGCTCTCTCTGTCTCCTAGCCACTCCCTTACTGTGGCTACTATCTATCGGCCACCTGGTCAGGTCTCCTCCTTCCTCTCTGAGTGGCTGGACCTCTCCTCTTCCCTTCTAGTCTCGACCACTCAACTCCTTCTCCTTGGAGACTTCAACATACACCTGCATGCTTCCTGTCATTCCTCTGGACTCTTTCGCGACCTATGCAGCTCTCACTCTCGATTCTCCCCTCTGGCCTGACTCACTCTGCAGGGTAAACTCTGGATGTTCTGATCTCCTCAGACCTTCCCCTTTCTATCCCTCTCACCACTCCTCTCTCCTAGAGTGATCACTTTCTACTTTCCTCCCAGCTCACCCGCTCTACCCCTCAGGCCAAGCCAAGTCCAGCACTGCAACCCACCTTCTCGGTCATCGGACCCATGAAGCGCGTGTCATTTGGGGCTTTCGCTGCCTCTTTCTCCCCCCTCCCTCTTTGGCCGACTCATACCCTGACACAGCCCCATCCATGCTCCACTCTGCTATATCTAATACTCTTGATGCTCTTGCCCCTGTCATGAGGATCTGCCTGAAACCCAAAGCCAAATGCAACTCCTGGTACGACTCTGACCTTGTCGCCCTCAAACGCAAGTGTAGGGTGGCTGAGAGGAAATGATGCGCTTCATGCACATCCTCTGAAAAACACGCCTGCCGACTGCTCCAAAGGCAATACCGGCTCTTTGTCCTCACCAAGAAGAGAGCTCACATCCAAGCCCATGTCTCTGCGGCATCTAACAACTCGCCTGAACTCTTTAAAATATGCAGGGAACCGGCAAATCCTTCAACAGTCTCTACCTCTTCTGTCCCTTCCTAACCCCTCTGCACAACACTGGCTTCTCGTTTCATCTTTAAAAAATCAGGACATCATGTCCTCTCTATCCTCCTCTCCCCTTCCTCCCTCTACTCCCTGCTCTTCCTCTGGATCCTCTTTGGCCTCCTCTCCTCCTTCCTTCTCTGCCTTTCTGCTTTTCTCCCCAGACAAGGTTTCTAGGCAAGTCCGATATATGAAAGTCTTTTCAAAACAGGTTCACCCCTGTTCCTTTAAAACCATCAATGACCACTTTGACTCCCTGGCTCCTCCCATGGCTGTTTTCTGCAACCACTCCTTCACCACTGTGGTCTTCCCTTCCCCCCTGAAGCACACTATTGTGCACCCTCTTCTTAAGAAACCCTCTGCCGACCTGTCCTGCCCGGCTAACTTTCACCCATCACCTGTTTTCTGGGCAAACTCTTGTAAAAGTTGACCATCTCCCAGCTCAATCTCCACACTGAATCTGTTTGTTGTCTACATGATCACCAGTCTGGCTTAAGTTCTGCCAGAAGCACGGAAACTGCTCTCCTGCTCATCCGTGAAGACCTGCTCTCCAAACTCGATTCCAACACCCCCTGTGTTCTTATCTTACTTGAACTCTCTTCTGCCTTTGACACGTTTAACCATGCCATCCTGCTCAACCCTCTCCATGATAAACTAGGGCTCACCGGTCAGGCCCTGGCATGGCTGACTTCTTTGCTCTCTGATCGACCCTCACAGATTCAACTTGTGTCCTTCCTCTCCTCTATCTCTATCTCTACCTGTTGTGTTTCCCAGGGGTCTAACCTCTCTTCCTGGCTGTTCAACCTATACCTGGCACTTCTTGCCCACCGCATTGCAGCACTTTGCCCCAACTTCCAGTGCTATGTGGATGACACTCAGATCATTTTCATGCTGCCCTCGGCCACCTCTTCTCCCTCTCTCATCTCTGACTGTCTTTATGCTATCCAGGAGTGGTGTGCTGCCAATGATCTCTGCCTTAATGCCAGTAAAACAGAGATTCTCCTCATCGGCACACACACTCTCTCCTTTCCTGTCACTCTCTGGCTAGCCCCTCTTGGCCCTCCTCCTGCTCCCACCCGTGAGGCAAAAAATCTTGGGGTCATCATCAACTCCACACTCTCCTTCTCTCCCCACATCTCTGACATCTCTAAGAAGTCACACTACCTGCTTCACCTCCACAGAATCTCACTGTCTCCAGAGCTCTGGTTCTCTCTAGGCTGGACTATTGCGACAGCCTCTTTCTAAATCTGCCTCTTCTACCCTCCGCCCTCTGCAACTCATCCAGAACAGGACTGTGAGGCTTGTCCTTGGCCTCAAGTCCAGGGATCGTATCTCTCCAGGACTGAAATCTCTGCTCTGGCTCCCAGTGGCTGCGAGGATTACATTCAAAAGCCTCTGTATTGTCCATGGGGCCTTCTGGGGCCTGGTGCCTCTATACCTTCAACACTCTCTTACTAAATATCTTCGTTCTCAAGCTCTTCACTCATCCGCCTCCAACTCCTTCAGGGTCAGTCGCTTCTCCAAGCAACAAGTTGGTGGTAGATCTCTTTCTTCGGCTGGGGTCTCCCACTGGAACAGCCTCTCTAACTCCCTGAAACTTGAGGAGAATCATCTCGGGTTCTGGGAGCACCTCAAAACCTTTCTCTTTGCTTCTGCTTTCTCTCCTCCTCTCCCATGCTGACTTCCTGGCTGATACTGAAACTGCACTGGTTACCTGGCCACCCCCTGATCTCGAGTCCAGGTCCCCTCCCCCACTAGTTGCTTACCTGCACTACCTTCCTGGCAACCCTCGCAATAGGGGACTGTTTCTGTACCCCTACAGTCCCACTATCAGCACTTGACACCCGATTTCTGCACTTACCCTTGCACTTGCCACCCCTGGCTGTACCTTACCTACTGTTATTTATTCTATTATCTCATGCACCGCACTGTATGCCCCTGCTGTACTTTTCCCCTTCCCCCTTCCCATGCACTTGTGCAATCTGAATGACACTTGGAATAGTATGACCTTTGTCTGTTTTCCCTCTGTTCCCCCTACCTTACCTGGTCGCACCTTGAAACACTTGTGTATAGGCGTGTTATAAATGCCATATCATATCATATCATACATTCATGATCTAATACTTTTTTACTATTGTGTTTTTTCATGAGGTTGATGCAAGCGCGCCTCTTTACGATTTGTACATGTGGTTTTCTCTGGACAAAACATTCTCCTCAATTGTTTTAATTCACTGTCATCGCTGGAGATAGATGACACGCCACTGGGTCCTGGTGCAATTAGCTTTTCTAATACTTTCGCCGTTTGCCTGTTCACCAACAGGTCCTGAGACCCAGTAGCCATGTTCTCCATCTCATGCGAGACTAATGATGTGTATATACCCCCTTTTGCCCTGCTGTCAAACATGTTTTCCTTCATGTTAAATTTAGGTGCCCATCGTGCAATGTCACACTGAGTATCATGGCTCAGAATTTCCCTATTACAATCGGTACTCCTTACTTGGTTGTCATTTTTGGTCATGGTGGCTTTTGCCATGAAAAATGCTTTAGCCACATAATCTAGAGGTAATGCATTTTTTGAGGGCATTTCATTGAATTCGCAGCTAAAATAATTTGTTTGTACTGCTTTGGATACTATGATTCCCTTTGTGATCCTATTGTTCACTATGGGGGCAGGTGTCGATATTACACCTTAATTTATCATTTGAGATTTTGGCAGTTGCAGGGTTTTGTAAACTGGCTTAAACTGATAGA
Organism: Ambystoma mexicanum; assembly: GCA_002915635.3. Classification (NCBI taxonomy): domain Eukaryota; kingdom Metazoa; phylum Chordata; class Amphibia; order Caudata; family Ambystomatidae; genus Ambystoma; species Ambystoma mexicanum. The sequence continues at coordinate 837,716,183 of CM030321.1, read as the reverse complement.
TATATTCCTCAATCAACTTGTCATCAAGATGGATAATGTCATTACAGGGACTGGTACTTTGTACGTTAAAGGCTATGTCCCTTATGGGAGCCACTGAGATCATTACATTTTCAACAACTGAGGGCATGTCCACTACTTCTACCTCTTCACACACATCTTTTACACTTATAGGCAATACAACTGAGCTCTGCACCTCTTCGAGCTGGAATCGCAGCTTTCTAATAAACGTATTAGAGCCATACTCCGCCAACCTTTTCCTACCTGTTTTACTATTGGTTACTAATTGGATGTGTTCTCTTTCTTGTTTGTGTGTGTCCCTAGATTTACCATTGTCTTAATTTGGAATAGTCCTAATTTTATCTACGTTGATCATAGGTTTTGATGGTAATGCAAAACCAAACTGATTCGCCAAATAGGTTTTACACCTCCTTGATCTAGAGCAACAACTACTTAAAAAAATCATTTTTATATTAAGTTCACTTAGAATAAGTCTGTCTGCTCACAATAAGTCGTTAATGTTCTCATATAACATGACAGAGGCACTGAGGATTGAGTTCAAGGACAAAATAGATGGGGCCGATAATTTCTTCTGCTCGGCCACCTCCTTCAATGTATGGGGTACAAATTGGAAGCCTCTGCATCCAGCATTCATTTGTTAACGGACATGACTTCCAATAACTGTTAGGTACAATCCTGAGGTCCCACAAAAGAGTATTTTGGGGATATAGAGCCCTTGACAACAGAGTCATCTGAATCGCAGCTTGCATTTCGATCTTCAACTGGATTTGTGATGTCACTTAGGTCAAATGGCCCTTCCTCCATTGCGAAGCAGCTGATGACTTCACCTCCCTCCAATATGCTGTCATCGGTCATAACCCCTCCATCCCCTCTGCTCCCGCAGACTAGCCAACAGCAATTCCGGGTGTTTCATCTCTGTGCTGGTACATGCGTGCGGAAATAAGTCTGTGATCCTGGTTCCAGGAATAGGTGTTATTGTGGTTACAAAATTGGGGTTCAGCTTCAAATTCGAATCACCATGAGAAATGGATGAGCCCATTGTGGAGCACATTTTTTCAATTGAGGTGGAAATTCCAGGTATTCCTAGGTAGGCGCATATCATGTGCCATGCCCTCTTCACCAGCATGATGATTTTTTATTAGAATACTTTCTTATGCCTCCATGTTAGCTTTTGTTTCCAAAGCAATATATTTTTTTTACCACTTGACCCTGCACGAGTTCTGATCGATGTTTCTTAGAACATGTATTGGTATGTGTTATAGGCAGTGGTCATTTGACCAGAAATCTGGCCTTACTACCCGGCTTATTGCCAGGCATTATTTCAGCAATTGAGAGGTGGAGTGTCATTTTGAAGTGAGCTGAGTGGCTGTGTAACTTTTCTGCGTAATCAGATTGTGATATGTTATGAGTACAATACAATACGTTTCAAAAGTTCAAGCAGTTTGACCTACTCAGAGTGCAATGCTATGAATGTATATTGAAACAATTATTTCACGGTCACAAATGGTCATAGACACTGGGGATTTGATGGAGCGGATCAGATCCGATGTTCAACTCATCCCCCGGAAGCTACCTCGCCCCCCGTTGGTCCACTGCGGACTATAGCAGCCCATTCTCTGCTCCACTCTCTGCACCGCCAGGACCCTCTTAAGCACTTTTGGGGCCCTGGGCATGGACATCTTCGGGGCCCCCCTCCACCAAACCAAAGGAATTATGGGATCAAGAATACTGGTTGAGCTCCCCACCCGTCGCATTCACAACCCATAGATTGATATGCTGTATCGCAGCATAATAAGCACGTTTACTCCCTTTAAGTCCCCTTACCCTCTGCATTCTTGTTCTAATCAGAATGATGAACAAGTAGCATTTGAAGACCAACACATTACCAAACATGACCATTTTTAAACAAAGTATTATAGATGGGTGTTAAGCAAAATGGGAACGATTCTAGCGTCATTCTCTCCATCATCAAGGGAATATCAGCATACCAATCGATGTGATTTAACACATTTAATCTGGGTTTGTATTTTGTATTTTAAAGCTTTAAATACTTCCAAAACAATGGCTTGTGACATTTACATTTATAAAAGTGCATAGAAACCTTTGACTTTTACCAAAAAGCAAACCGTTTCTTGTGTCACACGAGCAGACATTACATTATGCTTGCCCGAGGCCTGCAACATCTGGTCCGCTCTCTTCTGTCTACCAGCCCTTCCACCCAAATGGCATACATAAGAAGAAAGATCAAGTAATGGACTAAACGATTCCAGCAGCATGCAATAAGACAAACCTCACAGAAGACAGCACAATAATGAAAGAGATATTAGATGATTTGACCAGGATCACTGTATCGTCTGCCGGCATATCCAGGATACAAGCATGAACGCTTTAGTTCCATAGTCTTGAATTTAAATACTTATGAATCTCTTGAACTAACAGTGTATGCCATTGTTGGAGACGATTGTCTAGGTTTTACCACACCCCATCTGAACAAACCATTTCTAGAACTTCACCATATGGATGACATGTTCGTTTTTATAGCAACCCCTATCTGGTGCAGGTACATTGCAGATAATAACAGATGTTGTTCTGCAAAACCAATTACATATGCAGGCAGGTTTATAAACTTCAGACATAGGAAAGGGTCAGCCAGCCTTGCTGGAATGTGATATTCTAATTTTGCATATGAACACATACCTCTGCAATGGATGCTTCATACACTGAGCTAACTTCTGAACCATTAAGGCACTCAATTTATCAATATGCATTTCACTACTGCCTATTGCACTTGATCAACATAATTCCCACATGATGGAAAGAATGCTAAAGAGTTGTGCCGTAAGGAACGCACAAACTATGTATACCACAGTGAACACAGAAAGCAATACATGATGAATTGATCAAGGCAGAATGTACTTGTCAAAACAGAAAGGCAATGGGTTTAAAGCCTCAGCAGCACCCCATTAATTATCCTGACGTGTACTATTCAAGACTGGTGAGCAATGGAATATAACTTCTTCAGATCAGGCAGCCCTGTAGGGGCCCCTTCAAGGTGGGGGCCCTGGGCAAGTGCCCCTTTTGCCCTCCCATAAAAAGCGTTTTGAACAATATGAGGCGTTTTTTAATGTCTTCCCTGCTGCAGCCTGCGTCACTCCACCTCCACCAATAGAGACTGAAAAAAGACTCTGGCTCCACAACTCCAAAGAAAACCACTCGCAGCTGCGCACTTCGTGCCGTGTGCAAATTAGGTGTTTTTGAATGTTTTCCTTGCTGCAGCCCCATCACTCTGCCTCCACCAATAGAGATGGAAAAATACTATGGCTCCACAACCCCACAGCAGACCACTCTCTGCTCCGCTCTTCTCTTTCTATAGTCCTTTGTGAGGGCAGGTAGCACCCTCTCCAGTGAGACTGTCACTCCAGACAAGGCTATTTTAGGAACAGGAATCAAAGTGCACAACCTTTTCAAAAGGACAAGCATCACACTAGTGTGCTGCATACCAAAAGAGCCTTTTATGCTATCGGCAAGGGAAGGCAGTGACATTACTGTAGACATTAGTGTAGAAAGAGGGATCTGAGACCAGCTGTACAAAGGTACCAATACCTCGTTTTAACTGTCTACTTCTCTTCCTTCCTGTCCCATCCACTTCCTTTAAAACAAAGCAGTTTGAGTCTGATGTCAGAAGGCAAAGTCAGCTTTTCTCAAGAACGGGGTTTGGACCCTTAACACACGTTTTCTTCTGTACAATCAAATGTAGATGTTTCCTTTTAAAAACAGTGGACTCCCACTCTTTCTTTCAATCATCTATGGACATTAACCCTTGGAAAAGATTTTGTTTGGACCATGTTGGTAGATCTGTCCTTTCCATGTCTGCCAATTGTACAGTGAAGACAGGCATTCCAAGGGAGACACAAGCTCTGCTCTCTAACCATCCCACAGGAATCTGTTGCTGGAGCAGGATCTGCATCACTGCTAGTCACACTGCTGGTCACAACCTCAACCTGCTGAGGGACATCTGAAGGTGTATTACAGCCTCTCGCATCTTCTGGAGACCAATAACAATGACTACTTTATCCCCTGACACCCTGAAGTGGTGCTCGCTGCTCCTGACAAGCATGATACTTAGAATGCTTGCAGCATCAGCGTCCAGCCACTTCAAGCCATGATTGGAGCAAGTTTTACTCGGTTTGAACCACCAGGACTCTTCGGACCTGCCTTGCAGTCTTGAAATTGTAGTTTAGCATGTTATGATATGATATGGCATTTGTAACGCGCCTATACACAAGTGTTTCAAGGCGTGAAGAGGCAAGGAAGGCAGAACAGAGGGATGACAGAGACAGCAATCTTACAAGGCCAAGTGACATTGAGATTGTGTAAGTACAGGGGAGTGCAGAGGGGAAATGTGCCTGAAGAAAGGGGAGGAGGGCAGTTCTGTAGATAGGATCAAAACAATAACAAGAAGTGCGGCCAACAGTTGGCAGGTGCAAGGGTAAGTGCAGACAGCAGGTGTCCAAAAGTGCAGGTAGGGGGACTGTAGGGTTACAGATACAGACCCAAATTCAAGGGCTATCGGGAGGCAGTGCAGGTGTACAACTAGGTGGGCAGTGACCTGGGCCCGAAGTCAGAGGGCAGCCAGGTGACCAGTGCAGTATCAGACAGGAAATCAGCAGGGGAGAGGAAGAGAGAAGGCAGAATCAAAGAGGAAGGTCATGAGGTGCTTCCAGAACCGCAGATGGTTCTCCTCAAGTACCAGAGAGGCAGGGAGGCTGTTCCAGAGGGAAACCCCAGCCGATGAAAGAGATCTATCACCAACCTGATGCTTGGAGAAGCAACTGTCCCTGAGGATTTTGGAGTTGGAGGAGCGAAGCCCCAGGAGGCCTTGTGGACAATGCAGCAGGTCTTGAATTTAATCCTTGCAGCCACTGGGAGCCAATGCAGAGATTTCAGTGCTGGAGAGGCCAAGACTCGCAGTCATGTTCTGCACAGGGCGGAGAGTAGAAGCAGACAGATTTAGAGAGAGGTTGTTGCAGCAGTCCAGCCTTGAGAGAACCAGAGCTCTAGAGACAGTGAGCTTCTGGTGGAAGGAGAGGAAAGGAAGAATACCTCTGAGGAGGTGCAGTTTGTAGTTTGACTTCTTAGAGATGTCAGAGAGGTGAGGATAAAGGGAGGGTGTGGAGATGAAGATGACCCCAAGGTCAACAGGAAGAGGGTCAAGGAAGGCTGGCCAGAGAGTGACAGGAATCGAGGGTGCAGGAGCAGAATCTCCATCATATTGGCATTGAGGAAGAGATCATTGGCAGCACACCAGTCCTGGATAGCAGATAGACTGTCAGAGATGAGAGAAGGCGAAGAGGTGGCAGAGGGGAGCCTGAAAACGAGCTGAGTGTCAAACAAGTTCGCCTCTGCATCTCCCCAGCTGAATCATGTTGTTGCCGCTGCTCAAACAAAGAAGCATTGCTGCATCCGTATTGTGGAAATCATTGTTCGAACCTCCAGTCTCTTTAGCACTGATCTAGTCAACGAGTGAAGCAAATCTTCTGGTGTTTTCACTGAACTGTGTTCTTCGAGAATCGTTTCGAACAGCAGCGACCTCCCGTTCAACTCTGACTCAACATCTTCTTTCTATCTGGACTAATGTGACTGCGACATTTTAGCCTGAATCTAACAGTCGGCAAGTAGTGAGAAACTTGTTTTACCATTGTTGAACTGACATGAAACTGCAAAGGTATTATTGCATGATAAATGCCCCCTTGTCCATTTTTGGGCCGTAGAGACTGGCCTGGTCACTATAATCCCTTTTGCTGCAAGAACATATTCTTCATAAAAACATTGTGCAATGTATTGTCCTTTCTCGCCGTTTCATTACCCATAGTGCTGTATCTTCATATTTTGCATAGTCAGTGCTCTTTCTACAAGGTGGGTATTTGTAGTTTTCTATTTAGTTAGTAGTGCAGATGGTGTGTTTAATTAAATTATATATATTTTTATAGAACCTCAATTGGAAATTCACTTTATTTTGGACTGTTTGCCTGTTAGAGATGCTGTTCGGGTTGTCACTGAATTACATTTGCGCCCCTCTTGAGAGAAAAGCCTTCCCTCATCCCACTTCAACACAAAAGATGAAGGAGGTACATCTCTTAACTGTGCCTGTTTAATTTTATTATTGGGTTCACTCTTGGTGTGTAAAAAATGTGTGAGGTCTGAGTAGATGTGGTAGTCTCGACTTATCCTTAGATATTGTGTCAGCCTGAACTGCCATGGACAAAAAGATGCCCACCGTCATAGTAAACAAAAGTCCCTTTTCTATTTATCTTCTAGAGGTGCAAGCTCTCAGTTGAAAGATCCCAAAAAATATATTAGGGTAAACTTTGATACAAATATGAACTGTCCTAAAACAATGGAAACTAATGCAAACGTAAAAAAGCCTTTCAGTTATGTTATCTTGCATTTGCATAGTGCCTCCTGCTATAGTTAGGGCATCAACACACTTTTGCCTGTTAGATGCAAAGGACTATGACAGAACATTCAGTAGTGGTAGGGAGGAGAAAGTAGACAGTTGGGATTAGGGTGAGTGATAGATAAGATGCTCAGGAAGAGATGAGAAGGAAAAGGTGGAGGAACTATGTGTATAATTAGACCCGATTTGTTTTGATATGGTTATTGATATTGATATTTTATTTCTATCGCACTCGTACCCAAGTGTTTCAGAGCAAGCCAATGCAAGGGATGGGAACAGGGGCAAACAAAACAGCGATCTTAAAAGGCCCAGTGACATTGAGAATGCGCAAGTGCATAGGAGAGGGGGAGGGGAAAAGTGCATGGATTGGGGGAGAAGTGGAAAGTGTGAAGAAAAGGAGAAACAGATAAATAATAATAAATAAATAAATAATAAAGGCAACAAACAGTGGTGGTACAGCCAGCAATTCGCAAGTGCTAGGTTTAAGGCAGCAGACAGGGTAGGTCTGATAAGTGCAGGAAGAAAAAGGGGGGGCTGTATGGGTACAGATACAGACCCCAGTGCAAGGGGTGGCTCAGAGGCAGTGTGGGAGGGTGACAGGATGAGCAGATACCTGGGTCCAGAGGACAGAGGGTGGCCAGGTGCACGTTGCCAAGAGCGAACAAATCAGTAGGGGCGAGGGGGAACAAAGGCAGAAGAAAAGAGGAAGGTCTTGAGTTGCTTCCGGAACCGGAGATGGTTCTCATCAAGGTTCAGAGTGGCAAGGAGGCTATTCCGGAGGGAGGCCCCAGCCAAAGACAGATATTTACCCCCAGCTTGTTTCTATGAAAAATGACTGACCTTGAGGGAGTTAGAGGTAGAGAAGCGAAGAGCTCGAGAGGGGAGGTATTTGTGGAGGGATAGCTGAAGGTATTTTGGAACCAGGCCCCAGAAAGCCTTGTGGACAATGCAGAGGGTTTTGAATGTAATCCTTGCATCCACTGGCAGCCTATGGAGGGATTTCAGAGCTGGAGAGATACAATTCCAGGGCTTGAGGCCAAGGCCAAGTCTCGCAGTCCTGTTCTAGATTACTAGGTTGCAGAGGGCGGAGAGTAGAGGCAGGTAGATTTAGAAAGAGGCTGTTACAATAGTCCAACCTAGAGAGAACCAGATCTTGGGAGACCATGAGCCTCTGGGGGAAGGAGCGGAAAGGCAGAGTACATCTGAGGAGGTGCAGTAGGAAGTTTGACTTTCTAGAGACATCAGAGATGTGGGCAGAGAAGGAAAGTGTGGAGTCAAAGATGACCATGAGGTTCTTAGCCTCACATGTGGGGGAAGCAGGAGGCCAAGGGAGGCCGGCCAGAGAGTGAGGGGAAAAAATGGTGAAGGTGCGCCGATAATGAGGATTTAAGTCTTGCTGGCATTCAGACAAAGATCATTGGCAGCACATCAATCTTGAATGGCAGTTCGGCAATCAGAGATGAGAGAGGGAGAGGAGGTGGCCGAGGGCAGCCTGTAAATGAGTTGTTTGTCAACAGCGTAGCACTGGAAATTTTAGCTGAAAATGGCAATGCAGCGGGTGAGAGTTGCCATGTATTGGTTGAAAAGACAGGGTGAGAGGTTAGAACCCTGGGGAACACCACAGGTAGAGAGGAAGATAGATGATAAGAAGGACCCAAGTTGGACCTTGGAGGGTCAATAAGAGAGGAAAGAAGGCCAGAGCCTGATCAGTGATACCCAGATTATCACAGACACAGTTGAGCAGGATGGTATGGTTGACCGTGTCGAAGGTAGAAGAGAGATCGAGGAGGATGAGGACAGAGGGAATGTTAGAGTCAAGGTTGGAGAGCAGATCTTCAGGAATGTTCAGGAGAGCAGTTTCCATGCTTTTGGCAGCTCTGAAGCCAGACTGGTGGTCATGGAGACAGCCAACAGAATTGGAATGAAGGTTAAGCTGAGAGATGGCCAACTTTTCCAGGAGTTTGCCAAGAAAGGTAGTAATGGAAATTGGGTGACAGTTAGCTGGACAAGAAGGATCAGCTGTGGGTTTCTTGAGAAGAGGATGCACAAGGGATTGCTTCAGAGGGGACGGGAAGGATGCTAAGGATTTCAATCAGGCAACACAACCTGGTCTCGCCTAGCATGTAAAGCACAGATGAAATACTTATTTATTATGACTATAGGTTCAGTATACTGAGCGATATACCACTCATATCACACCCTTCTCAAAATACCACCCAAGTCACAGTGGACCAGGAATCAGGATAGTTGCTAAAGATAAATATGTATTTATTTATTTATTTCAAATTCAAATCTCAGTGAGCAATGTCTTTGTTATTCTGTGGAATTTTGTCAATTTTAATCATAACTGTTTGGCCTACCAATTCCTAATTCAGTACATATCTGCGCAATTATCACTAGAGCATGGGCATACAATATTAAACGTGCAGCATTAATAGTTTTGGCACAATCAGTGTTTTGGTGTATCTTTGCTCCTTATGCAGTACAGTGTTCACTCACGTCTCCAAAGAAAGAGCATAACATTAGTTTTATAACTACCAATTTTTAGATGTGTCCTCCTTCATGTTGCAAAGTTAAAGCGTTTCAAAACTTAATCACAAATAGGCATTTAAAGGAATGGTTCGGTCAGAAATATTATTGGCCAAAAAGATGGCCAATAATAAAAGAAATGTCTAAAACATTTTTTTTTAAAGTCCCTATGTAAAGTATTGAGCAAATGAAGCTCAAACTTTAAAATGGGAATCACTAGGGGGCATGTAAACACTTTGAGCCTCGTTTTCTCAAAGTGTTTATATAGGAACTTCCATTCAAACTATGTCTAAACTATGTTTTAGACTATTGCCAACCATTTTATCAATTAATATTTCTGACCGAACCATTCCTTTAAACACCAAAAGTTTGTGGCAGTTTTTTTTTCTTTGTAACTTTCCTTTCAACAGGCAACAGCTGTTACATTCCTATGATCAGGATGGGGTCCTTGAGAGGGAGGAAGTTTCCTGCCCCTCCTTTGAAGGTATCAGTATGCAGCCTGCCATTGTCCTTGGCTGGGCCAGAGATGAATGTCCAATGTGCTCTTTGTTGAAATATGAGAGAACCTCCAGCATCAATTAAGCCTTCCTGTAGCAGGGGAGTGTCAACCTGAAGTGTCATCTTTCCCAAGCTGGGCACTGTCAAGTCAGAATTAATGATTTAATTAACTCCAGAATGGATTACTTTAAGTTGCCTACATCTTTCATTTAAAATATATACAAATGAACACAGTTTCAGTGTATTTTGACAGTTAAAGAATTAAGCCTTTCCACAAAAACATACTTTTAAACAGGTAAATTTTGCACTTAATGCAGGGAAAAAGCACATTTAAACTGAGTCTTTTACATCCAATTTTTTTCATGCAGCACACACACATTTAATTCAGCAATATCCTGTCCTTGAGTGCTAGAATTTTCTTGCAGTCTGGATATATGTATTCAGCCTTTTGTTTGTAGTTTCTGCCTAGCAATTTGAAATTGTTCCATGTTGCCAGTTTTAGCCGCATTTCTCAGATGGAAATGGAACCAAATGTTATTGATCTGGTTTTTCATAAAACACACTTAGCTGCTGTCTGTCAATGAGGCCCGGTTTCTCTTAGCCACCTGGAGGATCTGTGATTTCTATAACACTCACCTGGTATCCACGGGGACGGCACTCAGCCTGTTCTGACCTCTTACGACCTTGATCCCTTCCCTGGAGTCTACTCGACTGGAAACTGGGCCTGAAACACAGGATTGGCAGAGTGTAACTCCCTATTGTCTCTGTGTGCCCTTCTTCCCTGAGGTCCAACCCCTCCCTTTGAACCACAACTCACCTTGTTTTCTTGGAAAGTGTGCTCTCCATCCTGCTTTCAGTGCAGGGGCGCGTTGATTGATGCGGGCTCGTTGCTGCCTAGTTACTTCACTGGCAAGTGTCCGACAGGTAAGTATAATGAGTCTTTTGAACAGTTCTCTACCTTCGTTCCTTTCCTTCCTTAGATGATGGCTGGCGCCTGGGGATGGCGACGTGCTGCTGAGTTGAGTAGCGCTGAAGGTGATAGAGAGCGCGATGCGCGATGTAACACTTTCGTATTTGTATTGAACTGCTTTCTTTTTCTGTGTCTTTTAGGTGCTGCGAAGGTTTCAACGTGGTTACCGGTTATGAAGAAGAAATGCGGTGAGTAAGCACGGTATGCGGCGCCTCTAGATGTTTCCACGCTAACCTGGAGTGTCGTTTCCCACTTGCAGATGGATGAGAAGTTCCGGAGACAGAGTTCCCCCAGGGCGGCTGGGATTCAGGTAAGCGTTTGAAGCTCGTACAGTCTTTAGAAAATAAGCAAAGATTTGCTGAATGCTTACTAATGCCTTTTTTCTGTTCTTTTCCCTTTTCTTTAGGAAGCGGCGTACCCGGAATGGGAATGACACCACCGAAGATGCCCGCAGAATGGAAGGAGCGATGAATGATGGGCAGAAGCGCCGCAAGGTAAGGCTGTTCCTAACGGTGTTCTTGTTCTTGCAGGAGCTGAGCGCAGAAGAAAGATGCAGGCCTACTGGAGACCGATCCGAACACAGTGAGTGTCACCCTGCAAGTGCAGAAAACACAAAGCATGTTTCTCAGTCTGGGCATGGCTTAAATAGTCTCTGGGTATCCCAGGTGTCTCTGGGCTGAACCAAGCCCAAAAGACTAGACTGCACATGCAGTTCTGAGCCTTCTGGAGGAACTTGACCTCGATGTACTCAGTGTCACCGAGACATAGTTCATGGCCAGCTCTCTCAGAAGCTTTGACACGCTCCTCCCTGACGGCTACAAGATCCTCTCCGCACCCAGGTCCAACCACTCCAGAGCGGGAGTAGCCCTACTCTTCCCTGAGTGGATTCCTACCTCTGTCATTCCTGCGCAGTATACGCTCCTCTTTTGAATGCCTCACCTGCAGGCTCTCTCTGTCTCCTAGCCACTCCCTTACTGTGGCTAATATCTATCGGCCACCTGGTGAGATCTCCTCCTTCCTCTCTGAGTGGCCGGAACTCTCCTCTTCCCTTCTAGTCTCGACCACTCAACTGCTCCTCCTTGGAGACTTCAACATACACCTGCATGCTTCCTGTGATTCCTCTGGACTCTTTCGCGACATATGCAGCTCTCTCTCATTCTCTATTCTCCCCTCTGGCCTGACTCACTCTGCAGGGCAAACTCTGGATGTTCTGATCTCCTCAGACCTTCCCCTTTCTATCCCTCTCACCACTCCTCTCTCCTGGAGTGATCACTTTCTACTTTCCTACCAGCTCACCCGCTCTACCCCTCAGGCCAAGCCAAGTCCAGCACTGCCACCCACCTTCTCGGTCATCCGACCCCTGAAGCGCGTGTCATTTGGGGCTTTCTCTGCCTCTTTCTCCCCCCTCCATCTTTGGCCGACTCATACCCTGACAAAGCCCTTTCCATGCTCCACTCTGCTATATCTAATACTCTTGATGCTCTTGCCCCTGTCATGAGGATCCGCCTGAAGTCCAAACCCAAATTCAACTCCTGGTACCACTCTGACCTTGTCACCCTCAAACGCAAGTGTAGGGTGGCTGAGAGGAAATGATGCACTTCATGCACATCCTCTGACAAACACGCCTGCCGCCTGTTCCAAAGGCAATACCGGCTCTATGTCCTCACCAAGAAGAGAGCTCACATCCAAGCCCATGTCTCTGCGGCATCTAACAACTCGCCTGAACTCTTTAAAATATGCAGGGAACTGACAAATCCTTCCACAGTCTCTACCTCTTCTGTCCCTTCCCAACCCCTCTGCACAGCACTGGCTTCTCGTTTCATCTCTAAAAGTCAGGACATCCTGTCCTCCCTATCCTCCTCTCCCCTTCCTCCCTCTACTCCCTGCTCTTCCTCTGGACCCTCTTTGGTCTCCTCTCCTCCTTCCTTCTCTGCCTTTCCGATTTTCTCCCCAGACGAGGTCTTTTCAAAACAGGTTCACCTCTATTCCTTTAAAAAAATCAAGGACCACATTGACTCCCTGGCTCCTCCCATGGCTGTTTTCTGCAACCACTCCTTCATCACTGTAGTCTTCCCTTCCCCCCTGAAGATAACTATTGTGCACCCTCTTCTTAAGAAACCCTCTGCCGACCTGTCCTGCCCGGCTAACTTTCACCCAATCACCTTCACCTGTTTTCTAGGCAAACTCTTGGAAAAGTTGGCCATCTCTCAGCTCAATCTCCACACTTAATCTGTACGTTGTCTACATGATCACCAGTCTGGCTTCAGAGCTGCCAGAAGCACGGAAACTGCTCTCCTGATCATCCGTGAAGACCTGCTCTCCAAACTCAATTTCAACACCCCCTGTGTTCTTATCTTACTTGAACTCTCTTCTGCCTTTGACACGTTTAACCATGCCATCCTGCACAACCTTCTCCACGATAAACTGGAGATCACCGGTCATGCCCTGGCCTGGCTGACTTCTTTCCTCTCTGATCCACCCTCCCAGGTTCAACTTGTGTCCTTTCTCTCCTCTATCTCATCTCTACCTGTTGTGTTTCCAAGGGGTCTAACCTCTCTTCCTGGCTGTTCAACCTATACCTGGCACTTCTTGCCCACCGCATTGCAGCACTTTGCCCCAACTTCCAATGCTAATTGATGACACTCAGCTCATTTTCATGCTGCCCTCGGCCACCTCTTCTCCCTCTCTCATCTCTGACTGTCTGTATGCTATCCAGGAGTGGTGTGCTGCCAATAATCTCTGCCTTAATGCCAGGAAGACAGAGATTCTCCTCATCGGCACATCTGCACCCTCCTTTCCTGTCACTCTCTGGCTGTCCTCTCTTGGCCCTCCTCCTGCTCCCACCCGTGAGGCAAAAATCCTTGGGGTCATCTTCAACTCCACACTCTCCTTCTCTCCCCACATCTCTGACATCTCTAAGAAGTCACACTACCTGCTTCACCTTCTCAGAGGTATTCCTTCTTTTCTCTCCTTCCCCCAGAAGCTCACTGTCTCCAGAGCTCTGGTTCTCTCTAGGCTGGACTATTGCAACAGCCTCTTTCTAAAACTGCCTCTTCTACCCTCTGCCCTCTGCAACTCATCCAGAACAGGACTGCAAGACTTGTCCTTGGCCTCAAGCCCAGGGATCGTATCTCTCCAGGACTGAAATCTGTGCACTGGCTCCCAGTGGCTGCGAGGATTACATTCAAAAGCCTCTGCATTGTCCATGGGGCCTTCTGGTGCCTGGGGCCTCTATACCTTCAACTCTCTCTTCCTAAATATCTTCCTTCTCGAGCTCTTCGCTCATCCGCCTCCAACTCCTTCAGGGTCAGTCGCTTCTCCAAGCAACAAGTTGGTGGTAGATCTCTTTCTTTGGCTGGGGTCTCCCTCTGGAACAGCCTCCCTACCTCCCTGAAACTTGAGGAGAATCATCTCCGGTTCCGGGAGCACCTCAAAACCTTTCTCTTTGCTTCTGCTTTCTCTCCACCTCTCCCATGCTGACTTCCTGGCTGATACCGAAACTGCACTGGTTACCTGGCCACCCCCTGATCTCGAGTCCAGGTCCCCTCCCCCAAAAGCTGCTTACATGCACTGCCTTCCTGGCAACCCTCGCAATAGGAGACTGTTTCTGTACCCCTACAGTCCCACTATCAGCACTTGACACCCGATGTCTGCACTTACCTTTGCACTTGCCACCCCTGGCTGTACCTTACCTACTTTTATTTATTCTATTATCTCATGCACCGCACTGTACGCCCCTGCTGTACTTTTCCCCTTCCCCCTTCCCATGCACTTGCGCAATCTGAATGACACTTGGAATAGTATGACCTTTGTCTGTTTTCCCTCTGTTCCCCCTCCCTTACCTGGTCGCACCTTGAACACTTGTGTATAGGCGCATTATAAATGCCATATCATATCATATCATACATTCATGATCTAATACTTTTTTACTATTGTGTTTTTTCATGAGGTTGATGCAAGCGCGCCTCTTTACGATTTGTACATGTGGTTTTCTCTGGACAAAACATTCTCCTCAATTGTTTTAATTCCCTGTCATCGCTGGAGATAGATGACACGCCACTGGGACCTGGTGCAATTAGCTTTTCTAATACTTTTGCCATTTGCCTGTTCACCAACAGGTCCTGAGACCCAGTAGCCATGTTCTCCATCTCATGCGAGACTAATGATGTGTTTATAACCCCTTTTTCCTGCTGTCAACCATGTTTTCCTTCATGTTAAATTTAGGTGCCCATCGTGCAATGTTACACTGGGTATCATGGCTCAGAATTTCCCTATTACAATCGGTACTCCTTACTTGGTTGTCATTTTTGGTCATGGTGGCTTTTGCTTTGACAAATGCTTTAGCCACCTAATCTAGAAGTAATGCATTTTTTTAGGGCATTTCATTGAATTCGCAGCTAAAATAAATTGTTTGTACTGCTTTGGGTACTATGATTCCCTTTGTGACCCTATTGTTCACTATGGGGGCAGGTGTCGATATTACACCTTAATTTATCATTTGAGATTTTGGCAGTTGCAGGGTTTTGTAAACTGGCTTAAACTGATAGATATATTCCTCAATCAACTTGTCATCAAGATGGATAATGTCATTACAGGGACTGGTACTTTGTACGTTAAAGGCTATGTCCCTTATGGGAGCCACTGAGATCATTACATTTTCAACAACTGAGGGCATGTCCACTACTTCTACCTCTTCACACACATCTTTTACACTTATAGGCAATACAACTGAGCTCTGCACCTCTTCTAGCTGGAATTGCAGCTTTCTAATAAACTTATTAGAGCCATATTCCCCCGCCCCTTTTCTACCTGTTTTACTATTGGTTACTAATTGGATGTTTTCTCTTTCTTGTTTATGTGTGTGTCCCTAGATTTATCATTGTCTTAATTTGAAAGGGTCCTAATTTCATCTACGTTGATCACAGGTTTTGATGGTAATTCAATACATTCCGTTCCCACACACTGATTGGCCAAATTAGTTTTACATCACCTTGATCTAGAGCACCAACTACTTAAAATATCCATTTTTATATTAAGTTCACTTAGAATAAGTCTGTGTGCTCACAATAAGTCGTTAATGTTCTCATATAACATGACAGAGTCACTGAGGATTGAGTTCAAGGACAAAATAGATGGGGCCGATAATTTCTTCTGCTCGGCCACCTCCTTCAATGTATGGGGTACAAATTGGAAGCCTGTGCATCCTGCATTCATTTGTTAACGGAGATGACTTCCAATAACTATGAAGTACCATCCTGAGGTCCCACAGAAGAGACATTTGGGGATATAGAGCTCTTGACTACAGAGTCATCTGAATCGCAGCTTGCATTTCGATCTTCGACGGGATTTGTGATGTCACTTAGGTCAAATGGCCCTTCCTCCATTGCGAAGCAGCTGATGACTTCACCTCCCTCCAATATGCTGCCATCCGTCATAACCCCTCCATCCCCTCTGCTCCCGCAGACTAGCCAACAGCAATTCCGGGTGTTTCATCTCTGTGCTGGTACCTGCGTGCGGAAATAATTCTGTGATCCTGGTTCCAGGAATAGGTGTTACTGTGGTTACAAAATTGGGGTTCAGCTTCAAATTCGAATGACCATGAGAAATGGATGAGCCCATTGTGGAGCACATTTTTTTCAATTGAGGTGGAAATTTCAGGTATTCCTAGGTCAGCGCATATCATGTGCCATGCCCTCTTCACCAGCATGATGATTTTTAATTAGAATACTTTCTTATGCCTCCATGGGAGCTTTTGTTTCCAAAGCAATATTATTGCCAGGCATTATTTCAGCAATTGAGAGGTGGAGTGTCATTTTGAAGTGAGCTAAGTGGCTGTGTAACTTTTCTGCGTAATCAGATTGTGATATGTTATGAGTACAATACAATAAGTTTCAAAAGTTCACGCAGTTCGACCTACTCAGAGTGCAAGGCTATGAATGTATATTGAAACAATTATTTCACGGTCACAGATGGTCATAGACACTGGGGATTTGATGGAGTGGATCAGATCCGATGTTCAACTCATCCCCCGGGAGCTACCTCGCTCCCCCTTGGTCCACTGCGGACTACATCAGCCCATTCTCTGCTCCACTCTCTGCACCGCCAGGGCCCTCTTAAGCACTTTTGGGGCCCTGGGCATGGACATCTTCAGGGCCCCCCTGCACCAAACCAAAGGAATTAAGGGATCAAGAATACTGGTTGTGCCCCCCACCCTTCGCATTCACAACCCATAGATTGATATGCTGTATTGCAGCATAATAAGCACGTTTACTACCTTTAAGTCCCCTTACCCTCTTCATTCTTGCTCTAATCAGAATGATAAATAAGTAGCATTTGAAGACTAACACATTACCAAACATGACCATTTTTAAACAAAATAATATAGATGGGTGGGAAGCAAAATGGGAACGATTCTAGCGTCATTCTCTCCATTATCAAGGGAATATGAGCATACCAATCGATGTGATTTAACACATTTAATCTGGGTTTGTATTTTGTATTTTAAAGCTTTAAATACTTCCAAAACAATGGCTTGTGACATTTACATTTATAAAAGTGCATAAAAACCTTTGACTTTTACCAAAAAGCAAACCGTTTCTTGTGTCACACGAGCAGACATTACATTATGCCTGCCCGAGGCCTGCAACATCTGGTCCGCTCTCTTCTGTCTACCAGCCCTTCCACCCAAATGGCCTACATAAAAATAAACATAAAGTAATGAACTAAACGATTCCAGCAGCATGCAATAAGGCAAACCTCACAGAAGACAGCACAATAATCAAAGAGATATTAGATGATTTGACCAGGATCACTGTATCGTCTGCTGGCATATCCAGGATACAAGCATTAACGCTTTAGTTCCATAGGCTTGAATTTAGATACTTATTCATCTCTCGGACTAACAGTATATGCCATTGTTGGAGGCGATTGTCTAGGTTTTACCACACCCCATCTGAACAAACTCATTTCTATAACTTCACCATATGGATGACATGTTAATAGCAGATCTTGTTCTGGAAAACCAATTACATATGCAGACAGGTTTATACACTTCAGACATAGGAAAGGGTCAGCCAGCCTTGCTGGAATGTGATATTCTAATTTTGCATATGAACACATACCTCTGCAATGGCTGCTTCATACACTGAGCTAACTTCTGAATCATTGTGGCACTCAATTTATCAATAGGCATTTCACTGCTGCCTATTGCACTTGATCAACATCATTCCCACTTAAAGGAAAGAATGCTACAGAGTTGTGCCATAAGAAACACACAAAGTATGTATACCACAATGAACACAGAAAGCAATACATGATGAATTGATCAAGGCAAAATGTACTTGTCAAAACAGAGAGGCAATGGGTTTAAAGCCTCAGCAGCACCCCATTAAGTATCCTGATGTGTGCTATTCAAGACTGGTGAGCAATGGAATATAACTTCTTCAGATCAGGCAGCCCTGTGGGGGCCCCTTCAAGGTGTGGTCCCTGGGCAAGTGCCCCTTTTGCCCTCCCATAAAAAGCATTTTGCGCAATATGAGGCGTTTTTGAATGTTTTCCCTGCTGCAGCCTCCGTCACTCCGCCTCCACCGATAGAGATTGAAAAAGGACTCTGGCTCCACAACTCCACAGAAGACCACTCGCAGCTGCGCACTTCGTGCTGTGTGCAAATGAGGTGTTTTTTAATGTTTTCCTTGCTGCAGCACCGTCACTCTGCCTCCACCAATAGAGACGGAAAAATACTATGGCTCCACAACCCCACAGCAGGCCACTCTCTGCTCCGCTCTTCGCTTTCTATAGTCCTTTGTGAGGGCAGGTAGCACCCTCTCCAGTGAGACTGTCACTCCAGACAAGGCTATTTTAGGAACAGGAATCAAAGTGCACAACCTTTTCAAAAGGACAAGCAGCACACTAGGGTGCTGCATACCAAAAGAGCCTTTTATGCTATTGGCAAGGGAAGGCAGTGACATTACTGTAGACATTAGTGTAGAAAGAGGGATGTGAGAACAGTTGTACAAAGGTACCAATACCTTGATTTAACTGTCTACTTCTCTTCCTTCTTGTCCCATCCACTTCCTTTAAAACAAAGCAGTTTGAGTCTGATGTCAGAAGGCAAAGTCAACTTTTCTCAAGAACGTGGATTGGACACTTAACACAAGCTTTCTTCTATACAATCAAATGTAGATGTTTCCTTTTAAAAACAGTGTACTCCCACTCTTTCTTTCAATCATCTATGGACATTAACCCTTGGAAAAGATTTTGTTTGGACCATGTTGGTAGATCTGTCCTTTCCATGTCTGCCAATTGTACAGTGAAGACAGGCATTCCAAGGGAGACACAAGCTCTGCTCTCTAACCATCCCACAGGAATCTGTTGCTGGAGCAGGACCTGCATCACTGCTAGTCACACTGCTGGTCACAACCTTAACCTGCTGAGGGATGTCTGAAGGTGTATTACAGCCTCTCGCATCTTCTGGAGCCCAATAACAATGACCACTTTATCCCCTGACACCCTGAAGTGGTGCTCGCTGCTCCTGACAAGCATGATAGTTAGAATGCTTGCACCATCAGCGTTGAGCCACTGCGAGCCATGATTGGAGCAAGTTTTACTCGGTTTGAACCAACAGGACTCTTCGGACCTGCCTTGCAGTCTTTACATTGCAGTTTAGAATGTTATGATATGATATGGCATTTGTAACGCGCCTATACACAAGTGTTTCAAGTCGTGAAGAGGCAAGAAAGGCAGAACAGAGGGATGACAGAGACAGCGATCTTACAAGGCAAAGTGACATTGAGATTGTGTAAGTACAGGGGAGTGCAGAGGGAAATGTGCCCGGAGAAAGGGGAGGAGGGCAGTTCTGTAGATAGGATCAAAACAATAAGAAGAAGTGCGGCCAACAGGTGGCAGGTTCAAGGGTAAGTGCAGACAGCAGGTGTCCAAAAGTGCAGGTAGGAGGACTGTAGGGTTACAGATACAGACCGAAATGCAAGGGTTCTCAGGAGGCATTGCAGGTGTCCAACTGGGCAGGCAGTTACCTGGACCAGAAATCAGAGGGTAGCCAGGTGACCAGTGCAGTATCAGACAGGAAATCAGCAGGGGAGAGGAAGAGAGAAGGCAGAGGCAAAGAGGAAGGTCTTAAGGTGCTTCCGGAACCGCATATGGTTCTCAAGTTCCAGAGAGGCAGGGAGGCTGTTCCAGAGGGAGGCCCCAGCCGATGAAAGAGATCTATCACCAACTTGTTGCTTGGAGAAGCAACTGTCCCTGAGGATTTTGGAGTTGGAGGAGCGAAGCCCCAGGAGGCCTTGTGGACAATGCAGCAGGTCTTGAATTTAATCCTTGCAGCCACTGGGAGCAATGCAGAGATTTCAGTGCTGGAGAGGCCAAGACTCGCAGTCATGTTCTGCACAGGGCTGAGAGTAGAAGCAGACAAATTTAGAGAGAGGCTGTTGCAGTAGTCCAGCATTGAGAGAACCAGAGCTCTAGAGACAGTGAGCTTCTGGGGGAAGGAGAGGAAAGGAAGAATACCTCTTATGAGGTGCAGTTTGTAGTTTGACTTCTTAGAGATGTCAGAAATGTGAGGATAAAGGGAGGGTGTGGAGTTGAAGATGACCCCAAGGTTCTTATTCTCACAGGTGGGAACATGAAGAGGGTCAAGGAAGGCTGGCCATAGAGTGACAGGAATGGAGGGTGCAGGAGCAGAATCTCCATCTTATTGGCATTGAGGAAGAGATCATTGGCAGCACAAAAGTCCTGGATAGCAGATAGACTGTCAGAGATGAGAGAAGGAGAAGAGGTGGCAGAGGGGAGCCTGAAAACAAGCTGAGTGTCAAACAAGTTTGCCTCTGCATCTCCCTAGCTGAATCATGTGGTTGCCGCTGCTCAAACAAAGAAGCATTGCTGCATCCGTATTGTGGAAATCATTGTTCGAACCACCAGTCTCTTTAGCACTGATCTAGTCAACGAGTGAAGCAAATCTGGTGTTTTCACTGAACTGTGTTCTTCGAGAATCGTTTCAAACCGAAGCGACCTTCAGATCAACTGTGACTCGACATCTCCTTTCCATCTGGACTAATGTGACTGCTACATTTTAGCCTGAATCTAACAGTCGGCAAGTAGTGAGAAACTTGTTTTACCATTGTTGAACTGACATGAAACTGCAAAGGTATTATTGCATGATAAATGCCCCCTTGTCCATTTTTGGGCCATAGAGACTGGCCTGGTCACTATAATCCCTTTTGCTGCAAGAACATATTCTTCATAAAAACATTGTGCAATGTATTGTCCTTTCTCGCCGTTTCATTACACATAGTGCTGTATCTTCAAATTTGCATAGTCAATGCTCTTTCTACAAGGTGGGTATTTGTAGTTTTCTATTTAGTTATTAGTGCAGATGGTGTGTTTAATTAAATTATATATATTTTTATGGAACCTTGATTGGAAATTCACTTTATTTTGGACTGTTTGCCTGTCAGAGATGCTGTGCGGGTTGTCACTGAATTACATTTGCGCCCCTCTTGAGAGAAAAGCCTTCCCTCATCCCACTTCAACACAAAAGATGCCTGTTCAACTGTGCCTGTTTAATTTTATGATTGGGTTCACGCTTGATGTGTAAAAAATGTGTGAGGGCTGAGTAGATGTGGTAGTCTCTACTTATCCTTAGATATTGTGTCAGCCTGATCTGCCATGGAAAAAAAGATGCCCACCGTCATAGTAAACAAAAGTCCCTTTTCTATTTATCTTCTAGAGGTGCGAGCTCTAAACGAACGTAAATAAACCCTTCCAGTTATGTTATCTTGCATTTGCATAGTGCCTCCTGCTATATTTAGGGCATCAACACACTTTTGCCAGTTAGATGCAAAGGGCTATGACAGAACATTCAGTAGCGGTAGGGAGGAGAAAAGTCAGGTAGACAGTTGGTGTTAGGGTGAGTGACAGATAAGATGCTCAGGAAGACATGAGAAGGAAAGGTGGAGGAACTATGTGTACAATTAGACCCGATTTGTTTTGATATGGATATTGAGATTGATATTTTATTTCTATCGTGCTCGTACCCAACTGTTTCAGAGCGCGACAATGCAAGGGATGGGAACAGGGGCAAACAAAACAAGGATCTTACAAGGCCCAGTGACATTGAGAATGCGCAAGTGCATGGGAGAGGGGGAGGGGAAAAGTGCATGGAAGGGGGAGAAGTGTAAAGTGTGAAGAAAAGGAGAAACAGATAAATAATAATAAATAAATGAAAAGGCAACAAACAGTGGTGGTACAGCCAGCAATTGGCAAGTGCTAGGTTTAAGGCAGCAGACAGGGTAGGTCTGATAAGTGCAGGAAGAAAAAGGGGGGGCTGTATGGGTACAGATACAGACCCCAGTGCAAGAGGTGGCTCGGAGGCAGTGCGGGAGGGTGACAGGGTGAGCAGGTACCTGGGTCCAGAGGACAGAGGGTGGCCAGGTGCACGTTGCCAAGAGGGAACAAATCAGTAGGGGTGAGGGGGAACAAAGGCAGAAGAAAAGCGGAAGGTCTTGAGGTACTTCCGGAACCAGAGATGGTTCTCATCAAGTTTTAGAGTGGCAGGGAGGCTGTTCCAGAGGGAGGCCACAGCTGAAGACAGATATCTACCCCCAGCTTGTTTCTTTGAAAAACGACTGACCCTGAGGGAGTTAGAGGTAGAGAAGCAAATAGCTCGACAGGGGAGGTATTTGTGGAGGGATAGCTGAAGGTATTTTGGAACCAGGCCCCAGAAAGCCTTGTGGACAATGCAGAGGGTTTTGAATGTAATCCTTGCATCCACTGGCAGCCTATGGAGGGATTTCAGAGCTGGAGAGATACAATACCAGGGCTTGAGGCCAAGGGCAAGTCTTGCAGTCCTGTTCTAGATTAGTTGCAGAGGGTGGAGAGTAGAGGCAGGTAGATTTAGAAAGAGGCTGTTACAATACTCCAACCTAGAGAGAACCAGAGCTTGGGAGACCATGAGCTTCTGGGGGAAGGAGAGGAAAGGCAGAGTACCTCTGAGGAGGTGCAGTAGGAAGTTTGACTTTTTAGTGAAATCATAGATGTGGGCAGAGAAGGAAAGTGTGGAGTCAAAGATGAACCTGAGGTTCTTAGCCCCGCAGGTGGGGGTAGGAGGAGGCCAAGGGAGACCGGCCAGAGAGTGAGGGGAAAGGATGGTGAAGGTGCGCCGATAAGGAGGATCTAAGTCTTTCTGGCATTCAGACAAAGATCATTGGCAGCACACCGATCTTGAATGGCAGTTAGGCAATCAGAGATGAGAGAGGGAGAGGAGGTGGCCGAGGGAAACCTGAAAATGAGTTGAATGTCATCAGCGTAGCACTGGAAATTTTAGCAGAAAATGGCAATGCAGTGGGCGAGAGTTGCCATGTATTGGTTGAAAAGCCCGGGCGAGAGGTTAGACCCCTGGGGAACACCACAGGTAGAGAGGAAGAGAGATGATAAGAAGGACCCAAGTTGGACCTGGGAGGGTCAATCAGAGAGTAAAGAAGGCCAGAGCCAGATCAGTGATACCCAAATTATCACAGACACGGTTGAACAGGATGGAATGGTTGACCGTTTCTAAGGCAGAAGAGAGATCAAGGAGGATGAGGACAGAGGGAATGTTAGAGTCAAGGTTGGAGAGCAGATCTTCACGAATGTTCAGGAGAGCAGCTTCCATGCTTCTGGCAACTCTGAAGCCAGACTGGTGGTCATGAAGACAGCCAACAGAATCGGAATGAAGGTTAATCTGAGAGATGGCCAACTTTTCCAGGAGTTTGCCAAGAAAGGGAATAATGGAAATTGGGTGAGACAAGAAGGATCAGCTGTAGGTTTCATTAGAAGAGGATGCACAAGGGATTGCTTCATAGGGGACAGGAAGGGTGCTAAGGATTTCAATCAGGCAACACAACCTGGTCTCGCCAAGCACGTAAAGCACAGATGTAATACTTATTTATTATGTCTATAGGTTCAATATACTGAGTGATATACCACTCATGTCACACCCTTCTCAAAATACCCCCAGGTCACAGTGGACCAGGAATCAGGGTAGTTGGTAAAGCTAAATATGTATTTATTTATTTATTTCAAATTCAAATCAAACACACATTAATAATATATATATATATATATATATATATATATATATATATATATTATAATATATATATATATATATATATATATATATATATATATATGGGGCAGCAATCAGCAATGTGGTGACAATACAATCAGAAAATAAGTAAGGCAATTGAATTCACTTTCAAGCAGCACAGAAGGTAAAACACAGGGAAAAACAGTTTTGGTTTGAGAACAGATAGCCCTTAGGTTAAGATTTCCCCCTGCAAAGTTCTTTATTCACAATTGAGCAGTTCTACACAGATGTAAGTAAGCAATAGGTATTCAGGAATTAAATAATAGTGTCTAGAGTTTAAATGCAATCTTCCCTCCCCAAACAAGAGGGGAAACCGTTTTTGGAAATGTTACACTTTTAAAATGACAGGTGAAAAATGTCTTTGTGAAACAATGAAAAGTGTGCACAAATGTTTAAATTGATAAACATTCCTATGGGAGCAACACTAAACAGTTTCTGGCAAACATAAGCTACCAGATAAGCAACAGAACACACATTAAATCAGAATGGCAGTGTGGAAATACTTTGAATGTGAAAAAGACGTGTGTGAAACTTTTGCAAAATGCGAATTAGCGCCTAATTTCCGCTATGCGATATTTAATAAAAACTGGTCAAATGTGCTGTTTCACAATGCGGTTTATAGTTGTAGATGTAGCTAAGGGTCTAAGGTGTAAGTGAGAGCTGAAATTGTGTTTTTATCTGTAAAATTCAAAACGTTATGCAAGTTTGAATAAGAGGAGATTTTGAAAATAAAGACACGAACATGAAAATAGAAATCAGTTCTTACAGTGACAATTATGCTCTAAACTAGGGTATTCAGCCTGGTTACCAGTTTAAAACACAGTAAGTCCTAGAGTGGTCCGTTGTTACCAACCCCAGCACCCCCATGTCCACCTTGGAGGACTAAGTCGGATTACCCGTCGGATGATTTAAGGGTTTGGGATTTTCGCTAGACAAAAGGATTTTCTAGAAATGATCACTAGCACTAGAAATCAAAGCAAGGTTTCAGACTGGTGTGACACTATTATAAGTTCTTAAGTTAACGATAGGATGGGTTATAGATGGGGATAGGACAAGGCAATTATACTATGGGTTACTATAATTTCTGTTGATACTTACAGTCCACTGTAAATTAAGATTGGAGCATCAGGGTTCTGGTCATCCGGATCGGGTCTACCGGCAGCAGGGCACCTCTAGCAAGATGGTCAGCTGGGTGGTTCTGGTTGAATGGACTGGCACCTCAGACTGGATTTGGATTGGATTGGCCCTTCTGGTCACTGGACACGGTAGATTAGCGGGATGGAGAGTTCAGTAGGCAAGCATGAATGGTAGCAAGCCTGACTGGATCAGAATTATTCTTTCCAGAAGTTTGGGATGGTTCAAGAATTGGGCTTAGCTGAAGAAGAGTTTAGCAAATGCTGGGCCTTGGTTTTATAAAGTATTCTGGATCAGCACAAGATGAAAAGTTCTGGAACAGGATGAAGAAGTCAGGAACAAAGCACTGCATGGAAATCAGGATGTAGTCAGGAATCAGTGTGTGTCTGTGTGTGGTGAATTTCCTATATTAATCATGCCAAGTGACATCACAAAGTTTATGATAGGGGCAGAATTTCAAACCACACCCACACGGCTGTTATAGGTCAGAGGGCTGTTATAGGTCAGAGAGACTTGCCTCTTTCTGGTTGGAAGTCAGAAAGAGCTGTCATATTTTATGGTGTGACTTAGGAACTCCCACCGTGATTTGGACCAAAACTTAACCTTTTCACAAATACAATTTCTATAATTATGCCCTCCAATAAAATCAGACACATGCATTACACATTTGATGGGTTATCTTTATATTCAGTTCCCATCTCAGTGAACAATGCCTTTGTCATTCTGTGGTATTTTGTCAATTTTAATCATAACTGTTTGGCCTACCAATTCCTAATTCAGTACATATCTGTGCAATTATAACTAGAGCATGGGTATACAATATTAAACTTGCAGCATTAATAGTTTTGGCGCAATCAGTGTTTTGGTGTATCTTTGCTTCCTTATGCAGTACAGGGTTCACTCACGTCTCCAAAGAAAGAGCGTAACATTAGTTTTATAACTACCAATTTTTAGATTTGTCCTCCTTCATGTTGCTAAGTAAAAGAGTTTCAAAACTTAATCACAAATAGGCATTTAAAGGAATGGTTCGGTCAGAAATATTATTGGCCAAAAAGATGGCCAATAATAAAAGAAATATCTAAAAAATCTTTTTTTTAAAGTCCCTATGTAAAGTATTGAGCAAATGAAGCTCAAACTTTAAAATGGGAATCACTAGGGGGCATGTAAACACTTTGAGCCTCATTTTACTACCATTCAAAATATGTCTAAACTATGTTTTAGACTATTGGCAACCATTTTATCAATTAATATTTCTGAGCGAACCACTCCTTTAAACACCAAAAGTTCTTGGCAGTTTTTTTTTCTTTGTAACTTTCCTTTCGACAGGCAACAGCTCATTCCTGTGATCAGGATGGGGTTAGTTTGTTCGTTTGTTTGTTTATTTATTTGTATTGCGCGCCAGACCCAAGGGTAACCGGGCGCAGTGAACAGAATATACGAGGCTTACAATGTTGCATAGAAATTACAGTGTTACAGCAAATTACAATGTTGCATAATTAAAATTTACAATAGTGATAATTGCTCTGCCCTTGAGAGGGAGGAAGTTTCCTGCCCATCCTTTGAAGGTATCAGTATGCAGCCTGCCATTGTCCTTGGCTGGGCCAGAGACAAATGTCTAATGAGCTCTTTGTTGTAATATGCGAGAACCTCCAGCATCAATTAAGCCTTCCTGGAGCAGGGGAGTGTCAACCTGAAGTGTCATCTTTCCCAGGCTGGTCACTGTCAAGTCAGAATTAATTATTTAATTAACTCCAGAATGGATTACTTTAAGTTGCCTACATCTTTCATTTAAAATATATAAAAATGAACACAGTTTCAGTGTATTTTGACTGTTAAAGAATTAAGCCTTTCCAGAAAAACATACTTTGAACAGGCAAATTTTGCACTTAATGCAGGGAAAAAGCACATTTAAACTGAGTCTTTTACATCCAATTTTTTTTATGCAGCATACACACATTTAATTCAGCATTATCCTGTCCTTGAGTGCTAAAATTTGTCTTGCAGTCTAGATATATGTATTCAGCCTTTTGGTTGTAGTTTGCCTTGCAATTTGAAATTGTTCCATGTTGCCATTTTTAGCCACATTTCTCTGATGGAAATGGAACCAAATGTTATTGATCTGGTTTTTCATAAGACACATTTCTTAGCTGAGGTCTGTCAATGAGGCCCGGTTTCTCTGAGCCACCTGAAGGATCTGTGATTTCTATAACGCTCATTTGGTATCAAAGGGGACGTCACTCAGCCTGTTCTGACCTCTTACAACCTTGAACCCTTCCCTGGAGTCTACTCGACTGGAGACTGGGCCTGAAACACAGGATTGGTAGAGTTTAACTCCCTATTGTCTCTGGGTGCTTGAACCCCTTCTTCCCCGGGGTCCAACCCCTCCCTTTGATCCACAGCTCACCTTGTTTTCTTGGAAAGTGTGCTCTCCATCCTGCTTTCAGTGCAGGGGCGCGTTGATTGATGCGGGCTCGTTGCTGCTTAGTTACTTCACTGGCAAGAGTCCGACAGGTAAGTATAATTAGTCTTTTGAACAGTTCTCTAACTTTGTTCCTTTCCTTCCTTAGATGATGGCCGGCTTCCGGGGATGGCGACGTGCTCCTGAGATGAGTAGCGCTGAAGGTGAGTGAGAGCGTGATGCACGTTGCAACCCTTTCTTATTTGTATTTTCTTTTTCTGTGTCTTTTAGGTGCCGCGACGTTTTCAGCGTGGATGCCGGTTATGAAGAAGAAATGCGGTGAGTAAGCATGGTATGCGGCGCCTCTAGATGTTTCCATGCTAACCTGGAGTGTATTTTCCCTCTTGCAGATGGATGAGAAGTTCCGGAGACAGAGTTTCCCAGAGCGGCTGGGATTCAGGTAAGCGTTTGAAGCTCGTACAGTCTTTAAAAAATAAGCAGAGATTTGCTGAATGCTTACTAATGCCTTTTTTCTGTTCTTTTCCCTTTTCCTTAGGAAGCGGCGTGCTGGGATGGGAATGACACCACCGAAGATGCCCGCAGCATAGAAGGAGCGCTGAATGATGGGCAGAAGCATCGCAAGGTAAGGCTGTTCCTAACGGTGCTCTTGTTCTTGCAGGAGCTGAGCCCAGAAGAAAGATGCAGGCCTACTGGAGACTAATCCGAACACGGTGAGTGTCACGCTGCAGGTGCAGAAAACACAAAGCATGTTTCTCAGCCTGGGCATGGCTTAAACAGTCTCTGGGTATCACAGGTTTCTCTGGGCTGAACCACACCCAAAAGACTAGACTGCACATGCAGTTCTGGGAACCAAAATATGTGGGGGCATCCATCTTGTCCCCATCAATGCGCTACAAGTCCAATCCCCAATGTTATCCTATGGGAGTGAGTGAGTCTGGTGCGGGGTAGAGACCGCAGCAGGGTTGGCCAGCTCCTTGCAGATTTTAAAGAGTTCGGCCGAGTTGTTAGATGCCACAGAGACACAAGCTTGAATGTGGGACTCAACTGTGTTCTATGGGGCACAGCACCGAAAAGAGAGCTAGCTGGAGATGTGGAGCTGGATGCTTCAGGGGGTATGTCTGGAATGTACACACTTCATTTTGATCCTGTGCATTTTGAATCCCTGCTTTAGGGCCTAATTCACAGATGTGTTTTCTTATGGTACAACACCTTTGGAAACTGCTCTGTGAATAAGGGACTTAGACTCTTTAGCAGGCTTAATGGGGTCAAGTAGTCTCTCTGCTTCCCCTCACCAAAGAAGCACAATTTTGTGGTGGCATGTGGCTCAGACATGAAATACCACAAGTAGTGTGAAGCATCGGGCTGTTTAATCAGAGGCTTTGCAGTCAGATTCAATTCCGATTTGATGAACATGTTTTATGTATTATGCTAAGCAAAAGCATGTGCTTGGAATGTGTAGATATCATGGATTGTAGTACAGGTTCCTTGCACAATCGCACAGCCAAGGAGGCGTGCCAAAGTGACTCGCAGTGGTTTGGCTTCTCGGAATCAGCCCCTTCAGCAAGAGACCACTTCCCTGGTCCCTTGTGGGTGGTTAGAAGAAAATGTCTTCCAACCATCTGTAATGCTTATTTTCAAGTTTATGGAATGGCTTTTGAACTAAATCTGTTTCAATACGATCACAAGTTAAATGCTTCATATGTTTTTTCTAGATGATTCTCTGGATTACTACAGCTTAATTCTGACTTGATTTATCTGTCTACAAGCCTGGCTGTTAGTAGATGTCGATAATTACTCTCCTATGATGAGACATAGCCAAAGTTCAAACACGGCAAGAAACCATGTAAGGGTACAAAAGAGTGGTGTTAAACTATTTTCAAGTTGGCAGAGACAGTCTTTTCTTAGTGGCTTGCCTCATATCTACTGTGAAATGACCACCCCATCCAATCTCCAATAGATAAAAGAGTCCTTTTGGTAAGCCTGACCACCCCATGCTATTATTGCCTCTTTGAAATGGGCATAGTTATTCATTGTCGAGGAACGCTGACCCTTTCTGTGAGTTTGGGATGTTAGAATCACAGCATACAAGAATTAGGGGGTTGGGGTACGGGGTGGCGGCTGCACAAGCTAGTTTGAAGTTCAACCTAAAGGGAAAACCTGTCAACAGGTGCTTTTTTACCTTCTCAAACCATGAGCGAAAATCTGAGATATGTTGACAGTTCTACTTACCCAGCAAGTCTGATAACTTTAATGTTATCCCTTAGGTTGCTGAAAGAGATTCTCATTGGACAAGATGGAGTCTATACAAAATAGTAGAGCAAACAGATTGTACAGAAAATTTCCCATGACTGCCCAAGCGGCTTTACTAACCTGCTTTATACCGTGGTCACTCACTATAAGGCCCTTCAGATGTGTTGGACTACAAATCAGATGATCCTTCACCACTGACTATGCTGACTGGGAATCTTTGGGGTTGAATTGCTAATTATCCGATGGTCCATGTAAACTGTATCTGTGCTGTATAGTATTGTATCAAGAAAGAGGCAGGTTCTATTAGATTTTTAGACCACCACCCTTGGGCTATAATTGCTGTTTTATGTCTATAAGCCTCATGAAATGCCCTAACGCTAGTCATGCTTTTAACTGGGGTTGCTGTTGGTACTCTTGTTCAAAGGAGAATTGCCTAGCATTTCAGTGCTGGACTGCCCCTGGACAGGACAAAGACTGATATGTTTGGGATATTTCTCCTCTGTGTAAGATAGTGAGCTAAAAAATCTGGGTAAGGCTCCCGCAACCAGGACTAATGTCTGGCAGAGAGACTCCCAGGACACCCATTGTTTTTTTCATATTTAAGTAACTTTGGGTCTCACCCCAAGTTACTAGTGGAATCCAGACGTGGACCCTTTGCTCACTATTCTTAGAGAGGCACAGCTCCACCCTACTGATGAGGTCCAACCAGACTGAAACACGTGTCTGGAGTTGCTGTTGGAACTCTTGTTCAGAGGAGAATTGCCTAGCATTTCAGGCACTGGACTGCCCCTGGGCAGGACAAAGACTGATATGTTTTGGATATTTCTCCTCTGTGAAAGATAGTGAGCTAAATAATCTGGGTAAGGCTCTCACAACCAGGACTAATGTCTGGCAGAGAGATTCCCAGGACCCCCCTTGTTTTGTGTTTAACTATCATATTGGCACCTCTAAAATATGATTCGGCCATCGGACTGGGTCTATAAATCTAAGTTTTACATGCAGGCCACTATTGACCTATTATCAGCAAATGTGAACACTGAAAATGCAGTCAATAGCTACTAGTATTGAATGCATTTCAAACATTCTGACATCAGAAGAGAACATGAAACAGCAGAGCGCATTTGCAATATTTCGAAAAACAGCAAAACTATTCCTGGGTAACATTTCTTTCAAAAATACACTTTGTCTTGGAGGAATCGTTTTTTCTCAGTACATTGATGACAGGAATCATCAAATTGAACACATGAAAGTGAAAGTAAAAACATGGACAAATGCTGTCACTTTCGTGTAGAGCAACAGCCTGTGTTTACAGCACGCCGAAAGCATGATCATGTGAAAACATTCCAGTACAAACAAGTATATAAGTGTATATTCATTAGATAATACTAGATCCATCTCTTGTTAGGAACTAGTTTTATCTGTAAAATTGGTTGCAATTCTGCCAACGGTTATAGTGTTAATTGAAGATATTGTAGGTTGATTTTGAAAAATTGTTTCCGTTTTTCCTTTCACAACGGTCAGTGTGACTTTATTTCTGAGCTATCTATTTTAATTAATTATGACTTGCATAGGAGTTTTACAATGCGCTTTATACTGAAAATGTATCTAAGTGTCCACCCAGGATTTGAACCTGTGTTGCTCTGCATCATCTTGCTTCCAAGACGAGTCCATTGCCACTGAGCTATACTACCCATGGATAAACCATACACACAAATAATTTGGAGGCAAGCTTCAGTGTGTCTTCCCGAAGGGGATGTAGGCTGCTGTGATTTGTGTATAAGGTATGCTAAACAGAAATAGTATGCCACTTCTAAATTAATAACAACCGGCATTGCATTAGTAAAAGAAACCCATTGATTTGAAGCTCAGTTTGGGGCTTGTCAGCCCTTTAAAGTCAATAATATATTTTCTCCACATACTGTTGGTGCTACAAGCCTCCAGGTGACAACGGCCAACTATATATATATGTATATATATATATATATATATATATATATGTATATTACATGGCCACGGTGGTTATGGTTAGTTGCTGTTTCCATAGGAAGAGCACTTTTTGGGTGGCTTATAACTTTATAACTCACCTCCCCTGGACGAATCCGTACCAAGTATATGGGCCACTCTGAATTTTTCCCCCAAGTAAGGAATCGTCCAGGGGGAGCAAAGTTATAGGGGGGGTCCCAAAACTTATTTTTTTCCCATAGACTGAATGGGGCAAAAACTTTGCGCACGGCTACAGGGCAAACCACTGTACAGATTGTCGTCAATTTTGCGGCAGGGGCTTGTGAGAAATCATACTGTACTTTCCTTTAAAACTATCAAAAAGTAGCAGTCTAAGAATTAGTGATATCTATCACCGCTCCGCGGTCCCACTTCCCTGTTCGCTCAGTGGAGCAGATTTCTATTGGCTAATCTATGGCATGCTGTACGTCAAGATGTAGCGCTTTCACCGATTGGTGCTGCCTCAGCGTCAAGTGCGTAGCATTCTTTTGATACGGCCACCATGGTCATTTAGTTTTTGTGTTGAACGCCGAAATGTACGCAAACATACCTTCATGAAACACTGTGTCGAAAGATAAGCATTAGTTATATGTGGTAGTACAAAGTGAAACAGTGCTTTATTCTTGTTACCAATATCGTCCCGTACATTGAAACTTGGTAGGCAACGTACGACAAGCCGTTAATGCGTCTATGTAAGAAGCCACCACCTAAAGTAGTGCGGTTAGACTGGCGTCCTATGTTTTGGAATCTGAGGCAGCCACCTACACGGATTCGTCAACACAGCACATTTGCACGTGGTCGGGAGTAATGGTTCTCATTATTGACTGCTGATATGTTGTTGCAAAATGAGAATGTATTTGTGTTCGGAGTGAAAGTCAGTTAATTTCATTTCATTTTTTCAGTAGGCGCTCGGTATTGGCACACATGTAGCAA
Source organism: Ambystoma mexicanum (assembly GCA_002915635.3). Taxonomy (NCBI): domain Eukaryota; kingdom Metazoa; phylum Chordata; class Amphibia; order Caudata; family Ambystomatidae; genus Ambystoma; species Ambystoma mexicanum. Next base: position 837,683,833 of record CM030321.1, on the reverse strand, counting down.
ACCTCATAAGGGTCAATTGTTTTTCGACATTCACGTACACGGAACAGAGACAGAAAGAATAGGGAGTCACAGTTTATGAAACATTCCCTTTGATAAGTTATGTTTCAAAAAAGGTTTGTGAAGCTCATGATATATCAGTTTCTGAGGACGTCTTACTGAAAACAACAACTGTGTGACTGCGGAGGCCAAAATAGAGCCGGTGCACATAATGTGGTGCACTTATTTTTCAGGCCTTTAAAACAAACTGCCATTATTTACTTAGTGTGAAAAAAATAATAATATTACTAGTAATGAATTTGGAAGTTTGTGTGGCGATGAAATTTCAGATTGCACATTACCGCCGTCTGTATGATGTCACTACAATTTCCGCTATGACCTACGAAATTTATGTGGCACTGATACTTTTTTACCTAGTATCTCTATTGCACATTGTCGCCGTTTGTAGGGAGTCAGTATATTTCCCATATAATATTCTTTATTTATAAAGATGCTATGTAGTACGCCTTACATTTCTGCAAAGGCTTCATATTGATAGATCTTTTTTGTCATTTTCCTCTCAGCTACTGCATTCCATATTGCCAGTGTCATGGATTGCAGCGTCCGAGTGACAGGTTTTTCAATCGTCAATTGCAGCTATTCGTCACCGGTTGTATGTGCGTCATTATTGAATGGGATGACCGCATCGGACCTCTATGTACCTAGCGGTTGTAGCAGTAAGAAGCAACATACCCTCCTTTATGGTGTCATATTTCACTGCCATTCATGTTGCCTTGTAAATCACTGTGACAGGAATACACCTACTGTGTCAACAACGCAAAATGTATGTTTGGTTACCCAACACTGTCACCATTGCCACTAACATTATACTTTGTGATGGACTACATCACAGCGATTGACGGCATCTTGCCAATGAATGTGAGAGGAAACTGACTACTGTGTCGCCACTGCACACTGTGTGCGTGATAAAAACTGTGGTGCCAATGCATGGTGACTGTGTGGGAACACATCAAAGTGACTGTCAAAATTAACATTTTCATTGTGCGTCGGAGACACAAACTTCAAATTTCTTTGCAACTGAGAAAAGGGCGATGATTTAGCGCTGTGCATTGTGAAATAAAAGTACAGTACTACTTTTTACATGTGAGTGTGTTTTTTATTCATTTCATGTTGCCCTTCACAATCTGCCATGGTACGTTGCAGGTTGTAGTATGTTCTTTAATAGGTGCCGTATCACGGTGCGTAAGCCTTTAAGAAAGTATTTGTTTACTCTGCAAAGGTACGTTTTCCAGAACACTATTGCACACCACTTGCTTTGGCAACGTAAGGCTCAGGCCCATCTATTATGCTTTAGTGCCGTGAGGGCATTTTCTGTTACGCAGCTGCCACAATTACAAAGATTACTTCTGCATGAATACGCTGTGTTGTCAGATTTCGTATCTTTCTAAAAGTGGAAAAATTAGATCAGGGGCACTGAAAGTGTTTGCTGTACAGAAACGTTTCAAAAGCAATGCTTCATTATACCTTTGCACTACACATTTCTTCACCCTTTTCACCTTGTGGCAGTTATACAAACATGTGTGCACTGGTCAGTGGTAAGGGTGTTGCTTGCCATCTTTCTGCCATTAGTGCACTTAATTTCTCTTCACAGAGTTTAGTGTGATTTTGTCCAGACATTAGAAGACTACTCCTTTGACTTCTGTACAATCATTTTTGCCAAACATATTTTTTATATGTTCCACACATTTATGTAAAGTTCATTGTCCATGACCAAACACCATTGTGTTTCACATGTTGTACTGTTTTCATACTTTACAAGTGTCGTCATGCACATAACAAATGAACGGTACGCCTTTCGTCTCTGAGCGGTAGCCTGTAGGTATGCCAATGTCGCGGAGGTAAATACTCCCATTTACTGGTTGCGACAAAACATTATATTGAAGTCGCCATGTCCACCAGGCTCTGCCTTTCTGTTAAAGGTGTTGCTGATAACCACACATTTTGGAACAAATACAAATGTTGTTCACCCACTATGGTCCCACGTTTTCCTTTTTTACTTTCTGGCAGCTGTAATGGAAAGCGCAAAAAGACTTACTATGGAACGCCTGCCTTCCCTTTCCATGGTGGCCATCTTGGAAAAGGATTTTTTCTCTTCAAACGGGAGCGCCGGAGGCGTTCCGGTTGAAGATAAAAAAATCTTTTTTTTTATCACATGGGTTAGTGCCGTAAAATCTCTATTGGTAATGGAATTTATCCCCCCTTTTTTTAGAGTAGAATGTGGTTTACTGTTTGAAAGATCTCTGTATGCACTCTTGCTTCTATTGTGGTGCAACTTGCCCTGTTGAGTTGTGCATGGGAAGTGTTGCAGTTACAAGTTCGTATAACAACATACAATGTCATTCCGCACTGTCAACTACTCGCACATCTTATTGTGAAGTGTGTATGAGTTCTGCACCATGTGGCCATGCTGGGCAAGAGCATATGCTACTGTGCAATTCGTATAAAGATGGCCAGTGCAGTCAAATGTTCCTTTACAGTATGCTTATGTTTTACTATTGGCATACTTCGCTATCATAAAAAAAAAAATGATGTTGGTCAAATGAATCACTTACAGTAATGCCAATCTATGCAAATCATTGAAAATGTGTTTGTGAAAGGGACATTATGGTTACGTTGCCCTACAAAAAAACGTTGAAAATTCACAACAAAAAAAACATTGTTAAAGGGATGTTATGGTTAAGTTGCCCTATTAAAAACATATGCCATTCTGTACAAAAAATTGGTAAAAAGGATGTTATGATTACAAGTAAAATCTAAAAACCCCTGAAACCCAGCAGTTATGGTAAGCACCAATTTCTCCCATCAGCACTCTCCACTGGTAAACTAAGCCCCCAACCCTGCCACCACCCCTGTGCACTGCTAACACTAACACCCAGACCATGAAAGATGTTATCTCAAATGTCAATGATGACATGAATGACGACATCACTTGTTTAGCCACTCTCTTTTCCTTCCCTGCCATACATATATATGTGCATTCAGTGAAAACATTTCACTAAAGGAATGTTATACTTCACAGTGCAACCAAACACCACTGCACATTCCCCCATTATAGTAAGCTAAGCAACCATAACTCGCACCATCTACGTTCATTGCTAAGACTAACACCGAGGACACCAAAGATGACATCACAAATCTCATTGATGACATCACTGATGACATATATATGCATGCTGTTGGGGAGGCAATGCTTTTGGTTTTAAATTTGCACCTTGCAAATGTCAGTTTGAAATTTGTATCTGTAAAGAAGCAAATCGGATGTGCAGATTCTATATGTCCTGTTCTTAATGTTCTAATGATTTGAGGTACATTTTAGATGATTTACATTTTTTTAATAAATGTTGCTAATAGATTTACTCTGCACTTTTTGCCACTTCTTTGAGTGCAATCGTTTACTATTTTCTTTGCTTCTTTTTTGTTTTTCTTCCTTCTTTTTCCTTTTTTGTGTGTTCTAGTCTTGCCTTTACAAATCAGGTATTTAATTCAATTTCGAAATGTATATTGAAAGGATGTAAATTAACAGCTAAATAAAACAATGTAAAAAAATACTTTCACTTGTCTGGACACCATTTACAGACAAACAAAAATCAATATTACTCTGTTTAAGCAAAAAATGCTGTACTTTCTTAACCATGTGCTGTGCAGGGTTTTGCAAAGGGGAAAAAGTGTGTTTCTCTTTTTCATTTATAATGCTGTTATACATGTGTGCCGTGCCTAACGGACACTGTTTGCTACATTCTCTCTTTGTGCATTCAGCAACCTAACCCTCCCATAAATATAACAAACTAGTTGTCTTCAGTGTAACAGACTAACTCTATCCTACTTATGTTAAATTATACATGGCAGTAACAGACACAAAATGTCACTTTATTTCAATTTCCTTATTCTATATGTTCACTCTCATTTGGGGACAGGTGGGGACGGGCCCTTGCACATCACCGCCTTTATCTCCATCTTCAAAGATAGATGTATCTCTTTCAATGTTTGATCAGACTTTTTTTTTTATACACACTACAAAAAAACTTTGTTAAAGGGATGTTATGGTTAAGTTGCCCTATTAAAAACGTATGCCATTATGTACAAAAAATGTGTAAAAAGGACGTTATGATTACAAGTAAAATCTAAAAAACCCTGAAATTCGGCAGTTATGGTAGGCTATGGTAGGCTATGCAGATAAGCTTCAGCAGCAAGAGACAGAGGAGGAACATAAAAGCAGACTTCAAAACAATTGTAAATCAAGTTAAGTGAGGAGTAAGTGGCATCAGTGACAAGTGATCAATTTTTGTTGCTTTCTGACTGTATTTGTTTTAAAGAAAAATTGCACACATATTTGCAGACTATTCCATGTTGCCCTGTTGTTTTCTTCTCTTTTTTTGTATCTTTTAGAGGGTGGAAGTTGTGATTGCTATTGGTAAGAATATATGTAATGGTAATATTATGAGCTGTAACATTGTACTCTTTATTGTGTACAATAAGAACAAATATTTTAACAAAAGCAAACCTGGTGCATTTTCTGATTTCATTTCATGCCTCTAATGATTACTGTTTCAAGGGGAGGGAGTGGTTGGAAGGTTTTGAGGTTTACACCACAGTGGTAAAACATTTACCACATTTGTTACTGGCAAAGGTACATTTAGGAAACAAGGAAGAATATTCATGTGCAAGATAGAAGGTTGTGTGTGTGAAAAAAGGAAGTGGACAGAAGAGTTATAAATAGAATGAAGAGGGAAACAATAATAAGCAGAGAGACCAAGTAATAACAATGAACAGTAGTCAATCCAAGAAAAGACAAGAGAAACAAGAAGAAGTTTAGTGGCAAGAAAAGACAGATAAGCATGACAAATGTAAAACAGAGCATAGCGGCAAGAGCGAGCGATAAAAGCCATATAGAGAGAAAAAAAATAGAAGTATCAAAGATAACACCCAGGTTGCGGGCTGGCTGAGGAAGAAAAGGAAAGGCAAGATGGGGAAAGGAAAGGAATGGGAGAAATAGTGGAAGAGGGAAAGAACAGAACCTCAGTTTTTGAGGGATTAAGATTTAGACAGTGAGAAGACATCCAGAAACAGTTTAAAACAGTAGAATGTAAGACAGATTTAAAAGAATAAAAGGAGAGAAAAATCTGGGTGTCATCAGTAAAAAGATGAAAGGAAAGGTTGGAAGAGGAGATAAGAGCAGAAAGAGGAGAAGTGTAGAGAGAGTAAAGAAGAGGACCCAGTACCGAACCTTGGGAGACACCATAAAGAAGATGACGTGAACAAGAAGACTGTCCAGCCCAAGTAACAGAATAAGTGTGTTGAAAAAGGTAAGAGTGAAATCATTTGAGAACAGACCATGAAATGCCCAAAGTGGAAAGAGAGGAGATAAGAAGGGAGTGATCGACAGTGTCAAACACTGCAGGTAGATTGAGAAGAATAAGAATAGAAGGGAGCTTAGAGTGGCGAGCATTAAGTAGAGGATTAGAAACATGAAGAAGTACAGTTTCAGTGGAGACGGACGAAAACCAGACTGCAAGGGGTGAAGAAGAGAATGAAGACTCAGATAATGGGTTATCTGGGTATAGGCAGCCCATTCAAGAATTTTAGAAAGAAAAGTTAGGGGGGAAGTAGGACAAAAGCTAGCCAAGGAAGAAGGATCAAGCGGCAGCTTTTATTTCCGAATTGGGATAATGAGCACATGCTTGAAAGCAGTGGGAAAGCAAGAGTGTAGAAAGGAAGAGGTAATGAGAAAAGTAAAATAGGGAAGAAGATGAGGATATACTTGGGAAATAAGAGAAGAAGGAAGAGTGCCAGAGGAATAAGCTGTGGAATGAGCACATGTTAAGAGAGCAGAGGTGTCAAGATCTGTAAGAGGAGACAATGATAAAAGTGATGAAACAGAAGGAGGAGAGGAAAATGAAGAAGGAGAAGGAGTAAAAGCTAGCTGTAGATTAGCTACTTTGGATGTAAAGTAGTTAGCGAAATCAGAAGAGGAAAGGGAGGATAAAGCAGAATGATCAAGGGCTTTAGCAGAAAGAATCTTGTGCAGAAGCTGATAAAGACAACAAGGGTGGTGAGTTAGAGAAAGTGTAAGTTCAGAAAGGTAATATTTCTTTGTAATGAGTAGAGCAGAATCAAAGGAAGAATGTAGCATTGAAAGTGTAGTAAGGTGGAAGAAGAGTGGGAGCTTTTCAAAAACCGTTCAGCTTTACGCAAGCTATGGCAGCGAGTAATTAGACTTGGAGTAAGCCGCGGCTGTGAAGTTTTGTGAGTAGAAGAGAATGGATGTCGAGAGAAAGTAGAGTCAATAACAGATTGCAGAGAAAAGTGTAGAGTACTAGCAGCTAAGTCAGGGAAAAAGGAGGAAAAAGGCAAAATTGGAGGAAGAAAAGAGCTCAGTGACAAAAGAAAAGATGTAGAATCAAAAGAAGAGAGGTTATGGCGCACAGAGATAGAGGGAGGGGGAACATTATGTATAAGACATGAAATACCTTGCATCATCAGACCGCATTCTGATTGGCTGGCACCACAACCTGCTGACACTATTACAACACTGGTGTCTGTTACTGTTGTGGCTTTGGATGTTGCGCTTATCCACAATGGCCCAATTAACTTCTGGTGGGAAAGGAGGCATTGAAATGTTGCCTTGACCAGAAACTATCAAACTCACTCCCATCTCATACCGGGCCCCAACTTACAAGACAATTTGCTTAATCTTGGACAGCTCATCCCGTACTCCCTTTTGATACATCCTACTGCCTGCAGGTGCTCAATCTAACTGGGATACAGTGCAATATTCTAACATTTCTATGTAAACCCCTGTAAACATTTTACATTTTTTAGTCTCTGTAGGTTTTATAACGCTGATTCTTAATCCGTTATGTATCTAAACAGAACAATGCATGGCACATTTGTTGTTTACTCTCCTATGACACTTCATCCCATCTTTGACCTTGTCCATTACTTTTTGTTGAATATTCTCGTTATGGATCAGCTGCTAATGTTGTACATTTCCATGTGCATTTCATGTTCAGATGCTGCTCACAGGCTGCAGCTCAAATAGTTGTTTTTTTAATTGTAAAGTTTTGATTTGCATCCTATTCTTTTGCATAATTTTCGTAAGGGCCGAGAGTGCTGTATTCGGCTTTGAGTCAGTCTCAATCCTTGGAATTGCTAACCCCATCATTGTGGATAAAATATGTGACGATGTGCATTTAATTGACTAGTTTCCTCTTATCAAAGTGGGAAAAGGTAGTTTTTTTAGGACATGAGAGTAAACATCTTATTGAACATCTCGGCAAATCAATGAACATGCAGCATGACATAGCAGCCTTGCGAATAAACGTAAGAGTGAACATCTACCCCTCATGCCTAGTTTCAAATTGAAGGCTAAGAAGATGGCTAACCCCCATATCGATAGGGAGCCTAGGGCAGACGTTCTCTGAATTGTCAATAAACAATCAATTAGTTGTAAATTGGAAAATGCACCACGTCTGTTTGATAAAATCCTTTTAAATTACCAAGCTTTCCGTTAGAAATGTATGATGAATGAGGAAATTAAAGCCCCTTACCAGTAGCCAATTCAAAGGGAAAAGGGGGTTTTGCTCTTCCTAACATGCCTTTTTCAGTCAGATATAAGGCCTGAAAGTGACAACCATAAAAAGGGCAGATTGATTGCAAGAGTATGGTTGTCAAAATAAATATGTTGAAGGCATTGAAAATTAATCCAATTGACTCCAGTTCTATTGGTCGAAGTAGGAGAGAATAGAAGTTGACCATAAACAATAGAAAACGAGAAATGGTAGTGAAAGCTTGGGGCTTGTTGTTAGATGCCTCTTGCAAAAAAGATTGGAAAACGCTCTGGGAGATTGTGAAGTCTGATCCTATATATGATATTTATTCCTCAAGATATTATCTGCCCCAGACAAATAGTTTATGTGAAAATTCTGCATTTTGAAGGTCGAACACAAACAAAGATCAATGTATTTCAGCTGATTTAGTGCAGTCTTCAAAATTCAGATAGCTCACATATGTTGGCTGGGTTCTACCCCTCCACCCCCTGGAAAATCCCAGGGAATCTGATCCCCCACCTAACCCCACACTCTCCCACACTTGTGGGATATCACAGCAATCTGGGTGTTTCACCCCCTGAGCTCTCTTTCCTTCCCTGCCACCTACCTACCTCACCCAAACAATTCTCTGCAACCCCCACCACAGAAACACTTACATGCGAAAATGTACCCACTCTCCCTGCACTCCCCATAAACAACACTCCTGCTTCTCCTCAAAACCGAGATACATTTTTGTGAATGCAAATAAGTGAATAAGACATTTTCACTTAAGACCGTACTGACAGATTCCTGGGCAACTCACTTCACCAATTTAATCATGGATAAGTGTCAGACACAAAATATGCCCACGGATATTGTACAGTGATAGTTCATCTTTGTTTCAGGGTATTTGATGCATTGCTAATTTAAACTTGGCATGGGAGCTTGTCTGGAAAGTTATTTACATTCAGAGTTAAGGTGAATCTCCCGGTATGGATAGGGTGCCTGTAGGTTTATTTCAATATTACTCTACCTTCTGGTCTGTAATTGTTTTCCCTCTTTAATTCCATGCTCAGCATTACCCCCTTTCAAGGTCTTTGAAAGTTGCTCTATTGTTTCCAGTTCACAAATAATTTAATCAGGATATTCCTACATTGTTCAATCCAATTTATCTCCTTGATTTCATTTAGCATTTTTGCCTGTACCCTTTAATTTTATATATTAGACTAGCTGCTTACCCATGGCTTCGCTCACGTGGATTTTGGGATTTAGTACCATAGTGGTTCTCCCTTCAGGTGCTAGGATTACCAGAGAGTTAGGTGAGCTCACTCTAGAAAAGCCCATGTAAAACTGCCCATGCCCTCTATCTTTTAGAGGATGGAAGTTGTGATTGCTATTGGTAAGAATATATGTAATGGTAATATTATGAGCTGTAACATTGTACTCTTTATTGTGTACAATAAGAAAAAATATTTTAACAAAAGCAAACCTGGTGCATTTTCTGATTTCATTTCATGCTTGTAATGATTACTGTTTCAAGGGGAAGGAGTGGTTGGAAGGTTTTGAGGTTTACACCACAGTGGTAAAACATTTACCACTTTTGTTACCGGCAAAGGTACATTTAGGAAACAAGGAAGAATATTCATGTGCAAGATAGAAGGTTGTGTGTGTGAATGGGTTTTCTCTGCATGCTGAACAGAACGTGGTGCCTTCCAAGGCACATAATTTAATAATGTAAATAAATCAGTAACATGAGCTACATGCAAGAAGTTGCATTCTGTATAATCTTACTGAGTTCCCTGAATGTGTGCAGGCTCCAAAGGTTCTTTATTGTCAGCCAAAGGTGGGTCATCATAATAAAAAAGGAAGTTTTTTTTTATTATAGGGATGCATGATGGAAGGTATGCTCACCACTAAAATTAAAACTATACTGCAAAAATAAGATACCACTAAAAAATACCACCAAAGTAAGCTAGCACTAAATTCCCACCAGAATAAGATAGTTCTGAACTATTATCAAAATAGGGTGACACTGAACTACCACCAATGGTAAGGCCCATTTGCTGCCAAAATACTGCCAAAATACCACAATACTAAAATACAGCCAAATCTGGAATTAGCCCTAAAGACAAAATCTCCTACAGGAGCAAATGTCAGTGATTATGAAGAGCCCCATAATTTGCAGGCCTCTGAAAACAGATTCACACATAAACTGTGGGGTGTGCCTCCTTGTGCCCCAGTCTTTAATCTTCACTTGGAATGTGGTGTTTCCTAGATTTCTCAGCTTTGGAAAGTGTTCCACTTAAGCTATGGTTAACCATGTAATCTAATGTTAAAGCAGTAGTGGCAAATGCTCTTCTAGGTCAGATGAACTCCCACTGTAAGGTCCACAAAATACAGAGGAATAACTTTGTTATGCAATTTATAACAGCTAGTAAAGCAAACAACTTTTTTTTATTTACTAAGGCAGACATTAGGAAGATAATTATGAAGGTTAGTGCTATAAACAGGGAAACAGCATGGAATGCACAGCATTGGAAATGAAATATAATGACTTTCAATCAATTTCTGTCATAGGTATGCAACAATTGTTATGTTTCCCTTTATTCCAGCAGGAACGCTGGGCAGTGACTAGGCTTCTTTTCAACTGTTTGCCTTTTGACAGATTGCCTCTCATGCTGGAGCAAGCAAGAAGGTCAGTTGAACGGTTATTGCCCATTCTGTTCAACCAAACTGGAGACAAGTTTTCACTGTCTATGTCTCTATGAAAAATATGCATATTTGCATGTGCAATACTTAATACCTATATTAATACTCATTAATTTCATGAAATGTAAAGTGCCTATGTATGATTAGCTTCTTTTAATGTTAGATGGGTATTTCACTCCTCAAGTGACTAGTAAGATTCCTTTGATATCAATCTAATCCATTAATCCATTAAGTTTGCATGACCTATAAAGACTCATTTAATTCGTTTTCAGATTAGAATGTTATAATTTTAAATTTGTATTGCTATGCATTGAGGAAAAATGTCATTTTGATCTTGTTTGATTCATGAAATGTGTAGGATGTGTGTGGGATGTTTCTATTTATCTGTGTGTGTGGTTTGATGTATTGTTTATACTCAAACTCCAGGATTTGATAGGAGATGATGTAATTAAACCATCCCAACCTCATGGCTGAGCATGTGAGATTAGAGAACATGCAGCAGGCATTCCTCAGCCATTCTATTTGTCTGGGGTGTAGACTAATGAGAATCAATTATGTACTACCTTCACCACCTGCCAGAAGACTTCACTCTATGATGTACTAAGGGCCCCTCTCCAGCCACTACCCATAATTGACACCCTTTTCTACGGAATAGGCATGGATATTGTTGGGCCAGTGGAGCCCTCCAGGACTGGAAACACGTATGATATGATGATATGATATGATAGTTTATTTATATAGTGCCTAAACACAATGTATTTCAAAGCACTTCAAGGCAAGGGAGGGAACCAGGGAAAATACAACAACATTCTTACAGGCCATGAACAGTAAGGATGTGAAATTAACTATCATACTCGGCTTGATGACATTTCAGATAATGCAAGATCTAAGACATAGGTAAGGAAGGGTGGGGGGAAAGTGGAATGGAATTGGAAACAGACAGGCAACTACCATACTAGGCCTGACGAAATTTTTGGTAGAGCCGGAGAAAAACAAAAGGTGAGGGGTGCAGAAAGTGGGGAGAAACAAAACAAGTGACTATTGTACTAAGCCTGGCGACATTTCAGATAGTGTTGGAGGGGGGGACAATTAAAGGGAGGGGTGAGGAGAAAGACGAGGTTGCTATCATACTAAGTCCAGGGACAATTCTGATAGAGTAAGTTCAAAGAAGAAAGTAAGGGGACAAGGGGAGGAGATAGGAAAATGGAGAAGGGAGAGGAGGAGAGAACAAAGAGTAAGCAGTCAAAAAGAGTGGAGAAGCAAGTGGGGAGAGCGAATACAATTGCAGAAGTCAGTAGTAACACATAATGTTGCATGCCAGGCTACAAGAGGAAGATGGGAACAGCATGATTCAGGGCCATGATGAGTACAAAATGCAAAGGAAGTCCAGCATGAGAGTTGAGAAAGGATGACGGACCATCAATCAATGTAGTCCATAAAAGTCAAATCCAGCATGGCTACAAGACGGTGATGGTGAAACTAGAATGTATCAGGACAGAGTCCTGCTGAAGTAGACTGGAGGGGGGGGGATCAGGTTAGAAGAATCAAACAAAACAGGCAACACATGTGTGCGAGAAGGGTGGGGGGCACACAGGAAAATCACAGGGGGATTGAAGGGGGTGGGATGGCCTGTGGGGACAGAGGTGGAAAACAAATGTTGATGCATGCTTACCTGATGTCTGAGCAGGTAGTCGGGCCCTGGGTCTTCCTGGTCTGAACAAGTCCAAACAGGAATTGCCCTTTTCTTTGTCATCACTTTGGATGCCCGGGCGAGAGACGCCATTGATGTAAGAGTTAAGAGCAGAAAGTACAACCTTGTCATACGGATTATGCTACTCATTATACAGATATACTTCCTTCTTCACCTTGTTCAGCTTCCGAACACAAATACTCACTGACCAAGGCAGCAGTTTCATGTCTAGTCTGATGGGTGAAGTGGAATAACCCATGAAAATGAAAACTCTGAGACTGTCAGTGTATATCACCATCAGACCGACAGACAAGTCAAATGAATTATGAGTCTACCAAGTGCATCTTAAGAAGGTTGTTTGCAGAGGATGGGAACAACTGGATTGATCTAATACCAGGTGATTTCAGTGTGAAAGTCTCCCCAATCATTTGCTTGTTTCCCTCCCTTTGGGTTTATGCATTGCTGAAACACACTAGATGTATTGGTCATCATGAGGGAAATGTGGGAAGCATGGGAACGATGTGGGAGTGAACAGACCAGTGACCACCCTATGCTACAGAGCACCAAGTAGTGTATATAAGGTGTGAACACTGGTCAAAGGTCATCGGTAGTGTCAAGGCAAAGTCTGTCCCAACGCAGAAGTAGCAAGAACTCCTACCTCCCCTTGACGGTCTTGGCGCCTGGATTGGTTTAAACTCAGGTCACCGTGACCCTCACGGGGAAAGAGGGTTAGGGTCCACGGATTGGATGGGTTTCGGGGTTGTAGGGTCACCGGATCGAGGGTTAGGGAGAGGTTATGGATAGGATAGGGGTTATTGGGGTTAACATGCTTCTCTCAGCTTTCTTAAGTCTGAGCTTTTTTCCTTTTGATTAGCAGCTTTTAGCATTTGGACTCTCATTCATGCGTTCATATCTCATGCATACAATTCCTTGTGATTAGCAGCTGTTTTGCATTTGGGCTTTCATTCATGCATTCATATCTCATGCATGCATTACCCCTTAGACTGGAGTCCAACACTCTGTTTTTGTCCTCATTCACAAAGTTTGCCCAAACCTTGGGTTTCTTTAGACACAGTATCCTGTTTTGAGTTCAATACTCAGATTCTACATATACTAGATTCATTACAAGATTCACATCATTAATTCTAATACAATGCTTTGGTCACATTAATGCACTTAGCTCTGGTCTTCCCAAGTGCTTCTTCCGCCCGCCGACTCCGCTGACTGTGAGCTGGAAAATCAGGTCTCTGAAGGTGGCGGTAAACTCCTGACAAAAAGGAGATAATTAGCTTTGCCCCTTTTACACCTTCTGGCTTTTCATGAGTACTCATAATAGCGAATACGGAATTGAACTGCCCGCAACAGGCGAGCACCAAGTTACGTTGACACTCGCAACCGGCAAGTGCACATCTCATGCAGTTTAGTGAGTTAATGATTAGTTTGGAACCATTCACGGGTCTCCCCCGCAGTTCAAGAGATTCCCAATTGTTATTGGTAACCAGAGCCTTTTTCCGACTTTAATATCCCTTTAGCAAGCGTTAAATAGCTGACAATGTACTTATCTTTGTGGTCGCGGGGCCTGGAAGTGTATCCGGCAGCAAGGGCGGCCCCGCGAGAAGTTTCGCTGGAGCTTGGTCAAATGCGTCCTCTCGGTAGCTGAATCGAGCACGGACAAACTTTCGGGTGCCGCGCATGCGCGATAGCCTCCTCGCGCATGCGCGTTCTGTCGGGCGTTGTCCTGGGCGTTTCCTGGGCCGGCTGGGCTGTAGTCCATGGCCCGAGGCTGCTGGGAAGCGTAGTCTTCCTTGGGTTCTGCCTCCTGCACACCTTTTACCCCCACACCTGAAGCACCTACACTGGGGACAAAGGTGACAACGACTTAAGGAGGTTCCTCCCACTACCCCTGCAACCCTCTTACCCTTGTTTTGGCCTCGGGGACGTGGCTTGGACCAGGGGTTTATGACAGTACATCCCCTCCCCGCAGAAGGGCCAGGTTTCGTGGGATGGTTGTGGTGAAATAAACGTATTAGCCTAGGGGCATGTAAATTGGTGGCGGGTTCCCAGGATCTATCTTCAGGGCCGAACCCCACCCAATCAACCAGGTAATGCAACTTTCCCCTTCTCACCCGTGAGTTTAGTATGGCTTTAACTTCGTACTCTGGGTACCCTTCTATGAAAACTGGTGGAGGCCTCTCCATGCGTGTACTGGGTTTTGCTGGTTTTAGGAGCGCTACGTGGAATACAGGGTGAACCCTCATGTGATCCGGAAGGTGAAGTCGCATTGCCACCGGGTTAATCACTTGTGTGATGCGAAATGGACCTAAATAACGGGGTTTCAACTTTCGGGAACCTGGGAGGTGCAGGTGTCGTGTTGAAAGCCAAACTTTATCCCCCACTTGGTATTTTGGGTTCGCACAACGCTTTCTGTCAGCATCTTTTTGCTTCTGTTTTTGGCTGTGATTAGGTTCTGGCGGGCTTTTTTCCAGATTTGTGTTAGTCGAGTTACTTTCGTTTGCACCGATGGTAATGTATCCGGAGTACGTTCTCCACTTGGTTGTATGTATGGGTTGTATCCGTATGTCATTAAAAAAGGAGAGTATCCTGTAGAGGCATGCTGTGAGTTGTTATAGGCTAGTTCTGCTAACCACAAGAGTTCGACCCAACCCTCCTCGGTTCCACGTGTAAAACAGCGAAGATACTGTTCCAGCCTTTCATTCAGCCGTTCCGTCTGCCCGTCGGTTTCTGGGTGGTAACTACTAGACATCTGTAGCTGTATACCTATCTTCTCACAGAAATGTCGCCAAAACTTGGACGTAAACTGCGATCCTCGATTCGAGACTATGTGTCGTGGTACTCCATGCAGGCGAACAACATGTTGGAGACAAAGGTTTGCAAACTCTTCCGCTGTCGGCAGGCCGCAACTAGGTATGAAATGGGCAAGTTTGGTAAATGAATCTATTACCACCAGTATCGTGGTTTGTCCTTGATCTGGGGGTAGTTCCACTATAAAGTCTAACGACACCGTATGCCACGGTTGGGAGGGAGTGGGCAAACGCCTCAGGAGTCCTGCTGGTTTTTTATGATCCGTTTTATTTCGAGCACATATTTCGCAATTTGCCACATATTCTCGTACATCTCTATGTAGGTTTGGCCACCAGTAGTGTCGCTGTAGTAGTTCTCGTGTTTTGTTCATACCCGGGTGACCTGCCAACAGTGAATCATGGCACTATTTGAGGTCTTGAGTCTGTAGATTCTTGGTTGGTAAATATATTGCTTTCTTGTTCTCTTGTCCGGGCCGATATGTTACCATGAAGTCAAAATCAGCGAAATACATCGCCCATCGTAGTTGTCGTGGGGTGAGAGCTCGTGCTGACTTTAGAAATTGGAGATTGCGGTGATCCGTCAGCACCGTTATGGTGTGTCTTGCTCCCAGTAGATAGTGTCGCCATTCTGCGAACGCCGCCTTTATGGCTAGCAGCTCGCGGTCTGCAATCGTATAATTTTGCTCTGCAGGATTCAGCTTTCGTGAATAATAAGCTACCGGGTGTAAATGTCCTGATTGGTCTCGTTGAGATAAAATCGCCCCAAGAGCATAACTGGAGGCGTCAGTTTCCACTAGAAATGGTAACGTTGGATCTGGATGTAGCAGAACGGGGGCTGTAGTGAACGCCTCTTTTAACATCTTAAAACTATGCTCTGCCTCGGAATCCCACACAAACGGTTTCCCCTTTTTAAGTAGACGGGTAATGGCTAGGCTTTTCTCTGCGAACCCATGAATGAATCTTCGGTAGAAGTTTGCAAATCCCAGTACATAGTGTAGTTCCTTGACATTTTGTGGGGCTGGCCAATCCAGAATTGCTTGCACCTTGTGCGTATCCATTTTTATGCCTTCAGGAGAGAGTATGAAGCCGAGGAATTCCACTGTGGTGCAATGAAATGTACATTTTTCCAATTTGGCGAACAGATGGTGTTCTCGTAAGCGTTGTAAAACGGATCTGACATGTTGCACATGTTCTTCCTTGTTCCGGGAGTAAATCAGGATGTCATCGATATATACAACGACGAAGATGTCTAGAAAACCACGTAGGACCTCATCTAAGAAGTGCTGGAAGGCGGCGGGTGCGTTGCAGAGGCCGAACGGCATGACCTGGTACTCATAAAGTCCAAATTTTGTTCTGAAGGCAGTCTTCCACTCATCCCCCTCACGCACCCGCACCAGGTGGTAAGCACCCCATAAGTCTAACTTGATGTAAATGGTGGCTCCTCGAACTTGATCCAGCAGGACCGGTATCAACGGTAGGGGGTATCGATTTTGATCGTAATACGGTTCACCGCACGATAGTCGATACATGTCCTGAGATCTCCGGTTTTCTTCGGATCGAAAAACAATGGTGATGAGACAGGGGACGTGGAGTGACGGATGAACCCATTTTTGAGGTTAGCAGCTATGTATTCCTTGAGATGCTGGTTTTCTGATTCTGTTAAGGCATAGATTTGGCTGCACGGCAGGGCGGCCCCTGGTTCCAGATCTTTCCTACAGTCAAATGATCTATGTGGTGGTAATGTTTCTGCCGCCTTTTTACTAAAGACATCCTGAAAATCTTGATAGTCTTGCGGTAACCCTACTAACGGCTCGCCATTGTTTTCTTGTGTGGCTCCTAGAACCTGCACCACGTGTTCCAATTCTTTGGTGCACTGAGTCCTGCAAAAACTAGAAGAAAAACAAACTGTTCTGCGTGCCCAGTCAATTACCGGGTTATGCAGCGCTAGCCAAGGCAGCCCAAGAATGAAACCAAACTGAGGGGCAGCAATAATGTTGAACCGAATGTGCTCTTTATGTCCTTGGATGTTCAAAATCATCTCCCCGTCTGCTGTGTCACTGGCCCAGATGTTAACAGAGATCCATCGACTGAACGAACATCTTCATGTATATTCTTAGTGGCTACTGGTAAACCCAAGTTAACTGCGTAATCGGAATCCACAAAGTTACCAGTAGCACCAGAATCCACCATTAGTGTAATCACCTGATCCCTTTGGCGTGTCTGCAGAATCCCAGTAACAGTAACATGGGCTTTGTGAACCTGGGCCACATTACCCAAGTAATGCTTGGGGGCGTTATGATGATTTTGGCTCGGCAGATCCCCCCTCCTTACTGGCGAGCGTTGGCGTTTCCCGACGAAGTGGCATTTCTTGGTTTAACCCCAAATTCTCTCACGAAATGTCCGGTCTTGCCACAATACATACATAGTTTTTCTCTTCTGCGCTTTTCTCTTTCTTCTTTAGTTATCGGTCCCCGAACCGTCCCGATTTGCATGGGTTCTACTTCTGAAGACTTCTCAGCTGCCTTGCCTGAACCAGGGGCAGTTCTTGGGTAATCCGTTCTGGTTGGATTCTGTTTTACCTCCCATTTACGTCTGTCTTGTCTCCTTTCGCCTTGCCTGTGGTCTAAACGCAGGGCTAACTCAATCATTCCTGTGCAGCTAGTTGGTTGTGGGTCCACTTGCACTATTAGGTCCTTCAACTCCTCCCTAAGCCCTTGATAAAAAAGGGCCAGTCTTTTTTCGTGAGGCCACTCAGCTTCAACTACTAACCTGTTGAACGTGGTCACATACCAAATGAGTTCCCTATTTCCTTGCCGCAAGTAAGTAACTCTCGATCACGGATCAAAGAGGCTGCCTTCCTATCAAACATTTTGCCGAACTCTTCCTGAAATTCCCCCCAGTCGTACAGCAAGGCATCATCCTTTTGAACTAAGGGGGTTTCCCAAGCCGCAGCGTCCCCCGTGAGGTAAGAAATCACAAAAGCTGTGCGGGACTGGGCTGAACGAAAGATCGATGGCTTGGTCAGGAAATGCAGCTGGCATTGGGTCATAAATATGGAGAACTTTTGTGGATCACCCCCATACATTTCCGGGGTGGCAAAGGGCATGGGCGGCTCTGTGGTCACTTGCACCTGCACCGGGGTAGGAAGGGGCCCTTCAGGAAGGGGCCTAACTTGCGCGGTGAGATCATGCACACGCTGGGCTAGCGTTGCGTAATCCTGCCTAGTGGCATCTAAAGCATCTTTTAGCTCATGTAGGACGTGAGCTATATCTTCCATGATCACGGAGTTCGAGCTACTTGGGTGTTTAAAAATACGTGGGTCCGTGCTTCTGTCAAGGCGAACTCTGTCCCAATGCAGAAGTAGCAAGAACTCCTACCTCCCCTTGACGGTCGTGGCGCCTGGATTGGTTTAAACTCAGGTCACCGCGACCCTCACGGGGAAAGAGGGTTAGGGTCCACGGATTGGATGGGTTTCGGGGTTGTAGGGTCACCGGATCGAGGGTTAGGGAGAGGTTATGGATAGGATAGGGGTTATTGGGGTTAAAGTGCTTCTCCCAGCTTTCTTGAGTCTGAGCTTTTTTCCTTTTGATTAGCAGCTTTTAGCATTTGGACTCTCATTCATGCGTTCATATCTCATGCATGCAATTCCTTTTGATTAGCAGCTTTTTGCATTTGGGCTTTCATTTATACGTTCATATCTCATGCATGCATTACCCCTTAGACTGGAGTCCAACACTCTGTTTTTGTCCTCATTCACAAAGTTTGCCCCAACCTTGGGTTTCTTTAGACACAGTATTCTGTTTTGAGTTCAATATTCAGATTCTACATATACTAGATTCATTACAAGATTCACATCATTAATTCTAATACAATGCTTTGGTCACATTAATGCACTTAGCTCTGGTCTTCCCAAGTGCTTCTTCCGCCCGCCGACTCCGCTGACTGTGAGCTGGGAAATCAGGTCTCTGAAGGTGGCGGTAAATTCCTGACAAAAAAGGAGATAATTAGCTTTGCCCCTTTTACACCTTCTGGCTTTTCATGAGTACTCATAATAGCGAATACGGAATTGAACTGCCCGCAACAGGAGAGCCCAAGTTACGTTGACACTCGCAACCGGCAAGTGCACATCTCATGCAGTTTAGTGGGTTAATGATTAGTTTGGAACCATTCACGGGTCTCCCCCGCAGTTCAAGAGATTCCCAATTGTTATTGGTAACCGGAGCCTTTTTCCGACTTTAATATCCCTTTAGCAAGCGTTAAATAGCTGACAATGTACTTATCTTTGTGGTCGCGGGGCCTGGAAGTGTATCTGGCAGTGAGGGCGGCCCCGCGAGAAGCTTCGCTGGAGCTTGGTCAAATGCGTCCTCTAGGTAGCTGAATCGAGCACGGACAAACTTTCGGGTGCCGCGCATGCGCGATAGCCTCCTCGCGCATGCGCGTTCTGTCGGGCATTGTCCTGGGCGTTTCCTGGGCCGGCTGGGCTGTAGTCCATGACCCGAGGCTGCTGGGAAGCGTAGTCTTCCTTGGGTTCTGCCTCCTGCACACCTTTACCCCCACACCTGAAACACCTACACTGGGGACAAAGGTGACAACGACTTAAGGAGGTTCCTCCCACTACCCATGCAACCCTCTTACCCTTGTTTTGGCCTCGGGGACGTGGCTTGGACCGGGGGTTTATGACAGGTAGTCAACCCAGGCACACCAAGAAAAAGTCTACAATAGACAGGCATGACTATCCACCTTTCAAGTGGGAGAGAATTTTATGGTTCTTCTGCCCACCACTCAGAACAATCTACTGGCTATGTAGCACAAACTGTACATCCTCATGGAGGTTGTGTTACATCTCATCTACGAGGTCCAGCCAGCCAATATCCCTACTAATAAGCTGAAGGCCTGTAGAAAGAAAATTGCAACCCCAAACTGCTTGCATTGTATGATAAGAATACCCATGATACTCCCTTTCCAACTCAAGTTCATGGAGTAACCGTACCACCACCTCTCCCCACCTCCAATCATAAGGAGCTGGCTGAGTTTCTAGCAATATACGTGGCTGTGTTCTCTGGATAGGTACTGGGAAGAGTACTTAATATCAAGGTTCTACTCTGAAGATTTATCCACCTCAAGCCTTATTGGCTGTTACTGAAACTTGAAAAAAGGTAGTCAAGGAAGACCTAAGAAAAACGCTGATCTTTGGCATAATAGAATGATCTTACAGTATGTGGTCCTCTACAATAGTACTGGTACCATGGTTTGACAACTGCTGAAGGCTCTGTGTACACTTCCGGCGACTGAATGAAACCTTGCAGTTTGGCGCCTACCGAATGCCCCAAATAGACGACTGGTGTAGACCCTTGGATTGCTAAAAATACATTTCTACTCTGGCTCTTCTGAAAGGGTGTTTGCAGGTGCCCCTGGCTGAAGAAGGAAAACAAACTACTCTTTTCCCCATACCGCATCGCTACTTGGACTTCACAGCAAACCCATGTGTCTGTCGTGCAACCCTTGCTACTGTAAGCATTCATTCAGCTGCTTACTGTGATTCCCATGGTCCTGCTGCCTTTGGTTTCTACCCAACATTCATGCCTGTAATCTGTACACATAGCATTCTGATAATTTGTTCATGTCCTTTGTGGCAACAACTTGACTACTTGACAGCACACTATTCATGAGGAAGAAAGCCATATGTATTTAAGAGTGACATTTGAATTTTTTTATGCCGATCAATCAATGAATCAATCAACCAAAAAATCAATCAAGAATGTAGGTATCTACAATTCATATTTTAGACACAAATTTCTACTGAGATGTGGCTATACACTATCATCAGAAATCCCACTTTACATGTTAAGGAGGTTTTGCTACCACTTTAATGTTGATTTTGTGGTGTTAGTGAGGAGCTTAGTTGGTCTAAGCATACTTTGCATTCAGAGGCATGTCAGTAGGGGATCATTTGTAAGATTGTGGCAGTTCCAATGAAGAATAGATCATACTGTTCTTGTTTCATCAAAAATTACATATACATTAATAATTTCTGTGGCATTAATCTATGGTCTGTACCTCTGGGGTTGAAAACACCATCAAAATATCTGCCAATGAAGTTGGTTGACAGATTCCAATTTCTAAGATCTCAGCTGAAAGAGTTTTTCATGACTAAAATATGTTTTTAACAAAATGTCGTGTTCAGTCCATGGTATCTCACATAAAGTCCTCTTGATATTATAAAACCTCATTCATACTTTTAATTGGATGTTCCATAGGTAACAAAATGTTACGACGTTACAAAACATAATATGACAGGTCAGTGACTGCTAGTTTATCTTAACTTGTGAAGTATGATTACGTACTACGACTGCACTGTTTAACGGACTAAACTTGAGATAACAAAAATATTTACTATACTTTAGTAGGTCATAAATTGTGTCAACATTATGTTTTCTAAAATCATCTTAAGTACCAGAGTACTAATGTGGGTAAAGTGTAAGAATTATGATCACATAGTTCAGTATTTCCATCACACTGACATGTACCCTCTAGGTGGTTTGCTAAATATGTACACAGTGTACTGCATCTGTTGTTCACAAACAACCATTATATCTCCTGCAAAACTGAATCTGGAGAACATGGCATTTCACAGAGAAGGGGATCCATTTCCCCAACCTTCATGTTCCATCTGCACCCAAAGGGAGATGGAATTGTTGGCCATGATTTGGCATCTTGGTTCCATATCATGACCTGGTAGTTGACTCGTATTATAGCAGGTACAAAAGCACATCTTGTAAATGGCAACTTTTCTCAGCTAGTCTGTTTCTTAGAAATCATAGTACAGAACAAAACTGCAAGTTTAGAACTAATAGTATTGGGGTGACTGACTTGGTAAATGAATGCTTTCAGCTTCTCCAGTACCTAATCAGGATTTCTGTTGATCTGTTCCTATTGAATCAAGTGAATTGAGTGCCAAAAGTGGCTCTTCAGTTTATATAGGAATGCTTAAGAGTATGTTATTTTAACTTACCCCTAAAGTTCACGTTTTAAAGGAGCACAAAGTAAGAATCAACAGGGGGTTTTGGAGACTGTTTTATGGCAAGAATACATGAATCTGCTGTGCAGACATATAGAGTTTTGCAGCTCTTTTTTTATGTGGTATTGATGGCATGCAATTTACCTTTGTCTCTGCTTCTACCATTAAGAATGTCCAAAGAATAACTTGAGGTGGCTACTGCTGTATGCCATCCCACTAAAAAGTTTATTTTGATCATGTGTGCACGCTGAAACATTTTACAAGCTATGCAAGCAGTTTATTTATCTTAGGTGACAACGTGTGAAAGTAAATTCTTCATAATAATATTATTGATTATAATGAAGGTGTGTCTTGTCCATGATTTTGAAGTGGGTTGGTACAATTCCTTAGAGTCTCTTTTGCCATGTCATGCATCAATTAGTACGTGTTTTTCATTATACTCCAGGGGGCGAAAATAGGATTTTTGACCAGGAGCAAAAAGGAGCTTCTGGGTATCAGGCATCACCTGTTAGGCAGGTGCTACGTCTGTGGAACTAGGAGCTAGTACATAGTGCACTACCTCTCTGGACCGAATTCTGTCCTCTCTCCCCGCTGATCTCCTAAAAATGATTGTCTCCCTCAAACCTGATACTTACTCTGATGATATAATCACAGCTACCATCATTAAACAATTGAGGGATCTGGCGAATAACATGCTGGTCAGCATAATTAATGCCTCCTTCGCAGAAGGGTCATTCCTGGAGACCCTCAAGACCTCAAGACTGATCTCATACAACCTCTTTTGAAAAAAAAAAACAACCCTAGATACAACAACATGGTCTATTACTGACCCATTATGAACCTCTGTGTCATGGCCACAGAGCAAGGACCACAAGCTCCATCACATAAAGGTTCTGCACACTTTTATTCTGGTGCACGTGTTATTTCCTCCCCTGCAGGGCCTCCACGAGCGTCCAGGTCGGGCGTGGCCATAGGAATACATTGGGCTGCATGTGCAGCATCTTCTGGGTGTGGCAGGGTGGGGCCACAAGGCAGAGCAAAGGGGCGTGGCTGGGACCAGGCTATTTAAGCCTGCCCCGCCCACCTGCAAGCGCTTCGCGTTAGTCTGCTCACCGCCGCCTGAATCGCTTCTTACCTGATTCCAGTGATACCATCACCTGGAGCGCATCTTACCTGATTCCAGCAATACCATCGCCTGAAGTGCATTTTACCTGATTACAGCAATACCATTGTCTCAAGCGCATTTTACCTGATTCCAGCATTATCATCGAGAGTAGAGCATCTTACCGGATTCCAGCAATACCAACGCCTGAAACGCATCTTACCTGACTCCAGCAATAACATCGCCTGAAGCGCGTCTTACCTGATTCTAGCAATAATCATCACCTGCAGCACAAATTACCTGATCCCAGCAGCCACCGCAGTTGGAGCGCATCCTTACCTGTTCCAGGCTTCCAACACTTCCTCGGAAGCTCATCTCAGCCAGTACCCTCGCAGATCCAGCCATCCATCACCCGCCAGAAGATCTTCGGATAGCTGCTCCCCATCTGACTTCGCCAGGCCATCCCTGTAGGAGAAAAGGACAAATGAGGTTAGAAACAACATAAAGACATTACGCTAAGGTCGCGTGCATCACAATCCTTGCGCTTGACCTCAGAACCAAGCTTACCATATACTTGGGACATAGTAACTACTCAGGGCTCCATTGGGGCTTGCTTCCAGCACCACGACTTTGCTGGGCCTCTCATCACCCATTGGGGAGAAGGAAAGACATTACAAAGGATACAGACAATAATCACAGAAAAATGACATTGCAAAGAATACGGACAATAATAATTGTTGAAGAACACTTACTTTTGAAGTGGTTCAGCCACAGCCGGTCTGGGCTGCCATGCACATGGACCAGTGAAGAAACTAGGTCTATCTAAGGCGCCCCTGCACTTGAAAAGCAGGATGGAGAGCTCTCCCTCATAAATAAACAGGTGAGACTATATGGGTAGGCGCATGCTCACCACATTCTGGGAAGAAGTGTCAGAGGGAAACAACAGCCATATTACAGCATTCTGACGGCCTCTCGTATTCTCGCTGGGGAAGTATCAACAACCAGCACAGTCCACAACGCAGGAGCAGGGAAAGTACCCTGACCCAGGGAGCCAGTTCCAGGGAGGGCTGCAACCATGCCCCAACTTCCCCGCAGAGACCAGGTGAGCGTAACACTCTGGTTTATTGTCAAAATCTTGTAAAAGTAGTTGCTTCACAATTACTCACCAGAATCAAACAACTCCACATCCGAAATGACCATCAGTCAGCATTTCGCCCCTAGTGTAGCATCAAGACAGTCACCATTCATGTTTTGGATGATGCCCTCCAATTCCTGGTCAATGGAGACTCATGCCTCCACGTCCACCTTGACCTCTCAGCTGCAATCAAGAACAGGGAATGCTCTGGCACTGTCCCAAATGGGTTGACCTCCTACTTCTCAGGCAGACACCAGGCATCCAAATTAAAACTTTCCAGTTTCCTGTAGAGTCCCTAAAAGCTCCATCCTCTCACCAATCCATTTTAACATGTACATGGGGACTCTGATCACTCTTTTCAAAATTCCCAATATAGTCATCCACCATTACATAGACAATACTCAGTTGTACATGAGAGTAAATACTAATAGTGTGCAAGACATCATTCTCCTCCACTATTACCAAGTCATGTTCCAGTCCTGGATACTGAGTGTCAACCACAAACTAAACCCATCCAAGACTCAATTTGTCCTCATTAGCCTGCCTGCCAATGAACAACTTGTCCATCAATGACTCAATGACATGATCCTAGAAGGATTTAATCTGCAACTCTCAGATTCCACAACATGCATAGGCTTCACCATTGACAGCAGCCTGTCCTGACAGAAACACATAGCCAAGAAAATCAAAACTTGGAATCTCCGTCCTTCAAAAATCAAATCTTTCATCCCAGGAATTTCTGACTGTTGTTCAGTTCCTTAAGGTCTCCACACTGATGAGGGAAATTACCTCCTACATGGCTCCAATCTGCTCACTTGGATCCCCTAAAAGCAGTCCACCGCGCTAGAGCACATCTTCTTATGGGTGTGTGGAAATTCGGCCAAATCACCCCATCCTACTCAAACTACTTTGGCTACCTCTACACCCAGAATACTGTTCAAGAGTGCATGTGTCATATACAAAGTTGTCATGAGCAGCACACCAGTATACCTGGTGGCTAATCTCCACATATTCAGTTGCACACTCTACTTACACAGCAAATTGACATACCGGGTGGAATCAAAAATTGTCTACAAAGAAAAACCTATAAGCAATCCTTCTGTTGTCAAGCTCCCACCCTCTGGTGGCTTTTTCAACAACACCTGACAAAGGAATAATCCCAATGGTCAAACAGACTGATGCATAGATCACAACTCACAGTACTGTGCGACTGTTAAAATATGTCAACCCAAACGCTGGCTATCCACACCATGTACTCTGCTGCTCTCGAGCAAGGTCCGAGCTTTAAATAATACAATAAAATGTGTTACATTTCTGCCACTTTGCAACACTATGAACCCAGAGCCGGTTTAAACCCAGGAATGAATGCTATTTTGCAGTACCAGTTGAATGGCTATTCATCTGAATGTCACCACCGCATCAGATTTGGTTGTGATAGCACTTGACCATTCTATCGGTTGGAAGGGAAGCACCTGGTTGGCTCTTGGATTGCTTAAATACTGAAGTGCACATGCGTGGAGCATAAGTTACTACTGTATACAACCTAAGAGAAACTACAATTACATGCATTATTGCATATCTCCTAGTTTAGGCAGAGAGCAGTCAAAGAGAAACACATTAGTGACCAACTGATGTCCCTCACTTGGAATGCTCTTTAACAAAGACAGGACCCTTGAGAGTCTGTGTTTCACTGATTTTACAGTACTTCAATACATTAGTGAATTAAACTGCCTCCTTGACCTAAAGATCAATTGCCATAAGCAGTATTGTTGTTCATGTCAGCTGGAAGTAGTCCTTAAACAACCATCTTGAAAAGGTGACATTGCTTGTAGTAGCTGAGGAACACAACAGATTTGTGTGGCTGTCCCTGATTGTTTCACTGGAATAAACGAGAAGGCTTAGCGGACCAGTGCATCTTTCTTCCATACTGATAACAGAGCATGGAGACTACAATCATCTAATACAGTATATTTCTCAGTGCCTCACCACTGACAAACCAAAGTGCAAAGATGTGAACACTAGTAAAGGAATGCCTAATAACAAGATATCCAGGATATCAGAAAAGGTAAAGGGTAGTGCAGTCTGGGTCTTAGGACCCTTAATAAAATCTGAATGTTTGGAATTGCTAAAGAGTCGCAGGAGGAGGAAGAGCGTGAGGGGGCGACCAGGGAAGAGAAGCCCATAGTGATTAAAGCGGCACTGGTGAATGCACGGTTTGCTGTGGCACATGCAGTGGGGGTGCGGGAACTGATTCACGAGTATTATCTTGAGCTTCTTCTACTGACAGAAATGCGGGTCACAGAGGGTGCCCAAAATATTTATCATCAATTAGTTCCTGAGGACAATGTCATCCAGGTAAATAACCAAGTGAATAGGAGAGGGGAGTATTGCAATAGTGTATAAATCCTCCAGCGCTATTTCGCATATGGTTGAGCTAGATTGTGCAGATGATGCGCAGATGTGGGAAATGTACTATAATGATGTCTCATTCGAGGTCATTAAAAGAGATTCTGGGATACAGACCACCAGGCCCAGTGGGAACATTTTTGAAGAAACTGGACTTGCATATGAGGGTGGTGGGGAGTAAATACAAAGAACTCCTGTGTTTAGAGGATTGGAACATTTGGTTGGAGAGCCCCATACACCCAGACTCAGCTGAACGAGCTGAAATTCTGGATAAACATGGTATGGAGATTGTGAACAAGAAAACATCGCATAACAAAAGCCACTGCTTAAACCTTTTAGCAGTAAGAGGAAAGTCTGCACTGTTCTATCAGACACTCTCAATACTATGGTCTAACCATTGCGCCCAACTATTTGGACTACTTGGAAAGGAGGTGAAGGGTTGAGGAGGTAGAGAGAGTACAGAAGTGCAGACTCAGGTGGGTTTAACAGGTATTGATGCTACGCTTCAAAGCGAAGAGTTTTTTGTTTTTAACACTGGAATGGGTATCCTAGAGGATACATGTTCCAAGTATGCCCTGGTAAAAGCAAAAAAAACAAAAAACTAAGAAGTCTAAACCCTGATTTGGACCCACCCTGGCCTTGCTGCACAACAGCTGCGGCTGGCGAATAAGCTCTGGAGGGAAATAAAACTGAGCAGGGATGTAGTCAGAGCTAAGGGGGTATTAAAATATTACAAAGTGGCCTTGTTTTGCAGCAAAAAGAGACTTCCTGCATAGGAGATTGAGCAGGCGGGGAACCAAGCAAGAACAGTGTTTGCTGTGGTCTGCTGATTTGTGAGCCTAGCATGAACTGTGTCTTCTATTACCCCCTCACAGGATCAAACAAGTAAATGTAATATCTTTTTTAAAGAAAAGATTTTGAACATTCAAAAGAACATTCCAAGTGGGGGGCGGGGGGGTCAAGAGAAAGGTGGGGATGTTATACAAGAGGAGGATATTTGGGAGAAGAAGTTAGGAAAATAGTGTTTCTGCTTTCAGTCTGTAAATGCGGAACTAATACACCTTGATTCTCCAACTGAAGCCAACTACTGATTTGACCTTTGTAATGTCTGCATGTGCTGCCAAGCGTTTGGTGGCTAATAGCACACCGTTCATAACCCCATTTGTGAACAAGTCACTGCTGGAGGGGAAGGTTCCAAATGCTCTAAAGAGAGCACTGGTGAGACCTTTGTTGAAAAAAACCAAACCTGGATCCAGGAGATTTGAAGAACTATCGGCCACTGGCCAATATGATCTGGCCAGCCAAGATTTGGAAACGGTGGTGTCTTCTCAATTTCAGGGATTTGTGGACAGAGAGGGACTACTGGACGAATTCCAGTCTGGATTCCGACCCAAACATGGGATGCAGACAGCGTTGTTAATGGTATATAGTGATCTGTTGGAGGCTGTGGAGTGTGGGGGGTCCACAGTACTTTTGATGTTGGACCTGTCCACAGCCTTTGACACAGTGTATCATCAGATCAGGCTACAACGCATCATAAATGTAGGGAAAGCATCTGAGAAAGTGGCTACCTGGTTCGGATCCTTCCTGAAAGATAGAACTCAGCGGGTGGCGATGGGGGGCTTTACCTCAGAGTTGGTACGTCTAGATTTTGGGGTGCCACAGGGCTCATCTTTATCCCCGCTGATCTTCAACCTGTATGTTTGTCCAGTGCTCAATATTGTGAGGAGACATCGGTTGAGTTTTCACTCATATGTAGATGTAACGCTCACCTGGCTCCCACGGAGGCGCTGATATGGTCTGGATTGCTGTGACCTCTTCAAGCGTGATGCGCAGGATTCGAAACACCGACTGAACTGGACCCCCAAATCTGGCTTGTCTGGCCCGTAGAAAAATCTTTCTGTAGGTGGAGAAAGGGGATTAACTGACTGCAGAGTATTGTGATTGCTTCCCACCTCCCCTTTACTCTTCTCTGACCACCTCCGAAATCCCCAATCAAGGCTCACCTTAATGTTTGAATGGATGAGCTCTTCATCCTGCTTCTGGTGAGGGGCGCGTATTTGACCAGTTACTTCACTGGTTTCGGAAGGTGAAATGCCGTAAGTATGCAGTTTAAAAAGTTCCAGAGTAGAGTCTTCTCTTTGTTTGCTTTTCTTAACCTGCGATCTGTCCTTATTTTCAGGTGCGGAGCGGAAGTGATACTTCGAGGGATATTGCCAGAGATAAACTCAGGTGAGTTTGTGATAAAATGATCCCTTTAAATGTCTTTGAATCCCTCTAGTAATGTCTTTCTTTTTTCCCCTTAGGGGCCGGGGTGCGGTATCAGGCCAAGAAGTGGTGCCGACCCGAAATGAGGAGTGGTTCCGTCAAATATGGCCAGGTAAGTCTTGTGACGGAAAATCAGGCTTTCCTCATTTGTTCATCCTGCTCACCTTTTGGCTCTTCTTCTCCCCTGCAGGTGCAGAGATGTGGCGGAATGCCCAGAAGGTCACGGTGGATAGTGAAGAGCCCACGAGGCATGTGAGTGATGCGCGGCGCTGCAACAAGTAGCGCGATGCTTTTAAAGAATGTCTTTCTTCAGGATCGCTGGCGTGTTGGTTCCGGACACAGGTAGGAAGTTAGATTAAGTTCTTGGTTTTCACCTTTTCTCTTCGCTTCCTCCCTTTCAGGTATCCCAAGATCGAGGCGGGCGTGGCTGAAGGCAAGATGCAGGAGCAGGCACGGTGAGCGTTCAGTTGCTAGATGCAGAGCAACGCGAAGCACGTGTGGCAGTCCGGGCGTGGTTTAAATAGCCTTGGAAGAAGTTCCAGGTAAGTATTCTTCCACGGTCCCCACCCAAGTAAAATAGTTCCTTTGATAAAATAGTCCCTCCTAAGCCTCATTTGGCTTGAGGCTTCATGCAGCATGGTCTGCGTCAGGTAAGTGCACCAAGCACCCTCTTTTATGAGCCAGGCGCCTATGGCGCCAGGACTGATGTCCAACATGAGCCTGGCGCCAAAGGCGCCAGGACAAAGTCCAAAGAGCCCCTATTAGGGGCCGCTGGGCTTTTACCCGAGGGCATGATGCCTGCTCCCGGGGGTGCTGGGCCTGTCCTGGTGCTCCGGGGGTAGGCATCATGACAGCACTCCCCCCCAAGGCCCCTCCCAAGGTCGTTCCCTCTGGGGGTTTCGGTTTGTTTGGGAAATCCCGATGGAGCTTTTTTACCAGCCGAGGTGCATGTACGTGGTCGCTGGGTTCCGAAGACCTTTCCTGAGGCCCGTACCCTTTCCAATCAATTAGATAGAAAAGTTTTGATTTTGAAATTTTAGAATCCAAAATGTTCTTCACCTCGAATTCAGGCTCCCCATCTATCTGAATTGGTTCTGGTGGCTTTATTAATCTGGTTCCTGGTTGCACTGGTTTCAAAAGTGACACATGAAAAACGGGATGAATCCGCATGTTAGCTGGCAGATCGAGCTTGACTGCCACTGGATTCATGATAGCTTTGATCAAATAAGGTCCCAAATACCTTGGATTAAAAGTTTGAGGTCCCTTGAGCAATAAATGTTGGTAGCCAACCATACTTGGTCTCCTATTTGGTATGAAGGCGCCTCCTTCCGATGCAGATCTGCATTTTTCTTGTATTTCTCTTTCGCTTGTTGCAAATGGGCAGTTGCATTCTTGAATGCTTGAGTTATAGTGGAATGCAAATGGTCTACTGCGGGCATTTCAAGGCTCAGAGGAGAGTCCAGGTCTGAAGTACGAGGGTGATGTCCATATAGGGTGTAAAAGGGGCTTTGTCCAGTTCCAGAGTGCACCGAGTTATTGTATGCATATTCGGCCACCCATAACAAATCCTTCCAATTACCCTCCGATTGGTGCAACATACACCGTAGGTATTGTTCAAGGGTCTGGTTCGTTCTCTCCGTCTGACCATCGGTCTGTGGGTGATGGCTGGTTGAGAGTCTTACGTCGATTAGTGCCAGTTGACAACACCTTTTCCAAAAATGTGAAATAAACTGGCTTCCCCGGTCGGAGACTAATATGGACTGGAATCCATGCAAGCGGATGATATTTTCGAGGAATTCCTTAGCAAGGACAGAAGCTGAAGGTAATCCTTTCAACGGAATAAAATGAGCCATTTTAGAAAATAGATCCACCACAACCAGAATAGTATTGTATCCATTACAAGGGGGCAGGTCCGTGATAAAATCTAGTGACAAGGTGTGCCAATGCGCTGGTGGAATGTCTAAAGGCTGAAGAAGACCGGCGGGTTTTGTCTTTTGTCCTTTGTTTTGGGCGCAAACTCCACAGGACATCACGAAAGATTTAATATCCTTTCGCCAGGAAGGCCACCAGAATTGTTGTTTAATTTTTTCCTCAGTTTTGGCAATGCCAGGATGTGTAACGCTCACCTGATTCCCGTAGAGGCGCCGGTCTTGACTGGGCGTACACCGTATCTTCAAAGGTGATGTGTAACACACGGCTGGCTCTTTGGGCTGGACCTCTGTGCACTGTATGTCTGACTCGAAGGGTAAGATGTCTGCAGATAGAAAATATGGGATTAATGAACTGGGTTATTGAATGTCTCTCTCTTCTTCCCTTTCTCTTCTCCTGTAGAACCCCAAAGGTTAACGCTCTCACCTTAGGTAAGTGAACGCCGTGCTCTCCATCTGCCTCGGGGCAGGGTGCTGTAACCAGTTTCTTCACTGGATAAGGGGAGCAGGCCTCTTGACTTCAGAGGACTGCTGTCCGTCGTTTACTGCACGAACGGTAAGTTTCGAGTAATTCTAATGTCTTTAAAGTCTTTAGTAATGATGTCTCTTGTTTTGCAGGGTTCCGGCGATGGGGATGACGGGCTGAAGTGAGTTGAAGATGGAGCCCGTGTGATGAATAGAAGCGCCTGGAAGCACGTAAGTAAGCGCTTGTTGCCTGCTTCACGATGCGCTCTAACTGTCTTTTATTTTGCAGGTACGAGTTCGGAGCGGCTGCAGGGTGCCGGAATACCCACTGGGTTAGTGTGGAAAGAGTAATGGCACGTGAGTATTAAAGTTCCCCAATGTCTTTAAACGCACCTTGTTTTGTCTTTCAGATGCGGGATGCAGCGCCGAAGGCCTCCGGAGCGTGCAAAGAGTTGGTAAGCTTTGTCTTTCAGATGCGGAATGCAGCGCGAGGCGTTGGTGACAGCCGATGGACCAGGTAAGTGAAGAGCTGTCACTGAAGACCGTAATGCTAACCTGTTCTTTCTTGTCTTTATAGGTGTTGCTGAAGACTGGATTCAGGATGGTAAGCCTTTTTCCTTAGGCCCAGGATCAGATGCAGAAGACACGATGAGCGTTCTGCTGCAGAGGATGCAGAATAACGCAAAGCAAGATTCATCCATCGGGTGTGGTTTAAATAGCCTCCTGTAGTGCTTAGGTGTCTCCTTCCACAGCCACGCCTAGGTAAGAAAAGAGTTCCTGCTTTCCAGAAGAGTTCCAGTGTTCTGAATCTAGGGAGTGGCTCCTGCCCCACCCAACAGGAAAAGTAGTTCCAAACAGAAGAGGATCAGAGGCTCAACTGGCAGGCAAGTAAGCAGCATGGTCTGCTGCAGGTAAGTCCACCCAAGCATTATGAGCCCGCGCTTCCAGCGCTGGGACTGGCATATTTATGAGCCTGGTGCCACTGGCGCCAGGACTGGGTCCAAAGGTCCAATGGACTGGTTGCACTCGGAACCTGGGTTATGGATCTGCTTCCAAGGGAGTTGGGAAAACCCTGACCTTTTGGAAGCAGAGATCATGACAGTACCCCCCCTCAAGGCCCCTCCCAAACCGGGCTTCTCCGGGGGTTTTGGCTTGTCAGGAAATGTTCGGTGAAATCTTTTGATTAGGCGAGGAGCGTGGACATATTCAGCAGGTTCCCAGGATCTCTCTTGGGGGCCGTAGCCTTTCCAGTCAATTAGGTAAAATAGTTTAGATTTGGAGATCTTGGAGTCCAGAATGCTTTTGACTTCAAACTCGAGTTCTCCATCAACTAGGATAGGTTTTGGAGATTTAGTTAGTCGGGTTTGAGGTTGCACGGGTTTTAATAGAGAGACGTGGAAGACCGGATGTATCTTCATGTGCGGGGGCAAGTCCAACTTGACCGCTACTGGTTTACTATGGTAGTGATGGAATAGGGACCAAGGTATCTTGGGTTGAATGTGCGTGGCCCTTTTAGAGGTAGATATTTGGTGGATAACCAGACTTGATCCCCTACTTGATATTGAGGGGCTTCCTTCCGATGTTGATCTGCTCCTTTCTTGTATTGTTCTTTAGCCCTTTGAAGGTGAGAAACAGCTTCCTTAAAGGCTTGGGTGATTGTAGAATGCAGGTAGTCTACTGCTGGTGTTTCAAGATCTTGGAGGGGATCCAACTCCGAGGTTCGAGGGTGACTGCCGTACAAAAGAAAAAACGGGGTTTTCCCAGTTCCCGAATGGACAGAGTTATTGTAGGCATATCGGCTATCCAAAGGATGTCTTTCCAAGTTTTTCAGTTTGTTGCAGCATGCAGCGTAAATACTGTTCCAGAGTTTGATTGGTCCTCTCGGTTTGTCCGTCGGTCTGAGGGTGGTGACTGGTCGATAGTCTCACATCAATTTGAGCCGACCGACAGCAACTTCGCCAAAAATGAGAAATAAATTGACTACCTCGATCCGAAATTAGAACCGAAGGAAAACCGTGCAGTCGGACGATGTTTTCGAGAAATTCTCGGGCCAGAGTTGCTGCTGTTGGCAAGCCTTTGAGCGGAATGAAATGCGCCATCTTGGAGAATAAGTCCACGATTACTAGAATCGTATTGTATCCGGAGCATGGAGGTAGATCGGTGATGAAGTCCATAGAAAGCGTATGCCAAGGGCGAGGTGGGATGTCAATAGGGCGTAAGAGGCCTGCTGGTCTTTCCTTTTGACTCTTGTTTTGGGCGCATACTCCACAGGACATTATAAAGTCTCTGATATCTTTTTTCCAAGACGGCCACCAGAAGCTTGATCTTTTCTGAGGTCTTGGCCATACCGGGATGTCCTTCCATTAAAGAATCGTGATAACAAGAGATTACTTTTTTCTGTAAATCTGTGCTGGGTAGGTATAATCGTTCTTGGAAATACAATAAGTTGTCCTTTACTGCAAAGTCCTTTCCCTGCAGATGCCAATTCTGTATGTCTGCTGGAGTTACAAGTTGCCTGGCTTTATCCTTAACTTCCTCTATGGATTCTGTGGCGATTACACCCAGAATTCTTTGTTCGGGAATGATTGGTACAGGTTTAGGGTTGATCAAGTGTTCTTCCACTCCCATCCGAGAAGGGCATCAGCTTTACCGTTCTTTGTACCAGGTCGATAGGTAATTATGAAGTCAAACTCGGCAAAGAATAATGCCCAACGGAGTTGTCTAGAGGATTGGGCTTTTGCGGTTTTCAAATATTGCAGGTTTCGGTGATCCGTAATCACAGTAACGGTGTGTCGGGCCCCCAGCAGATAATGCCGCCAAGCCTTAAAGGCAGACTTGATAGCCAGAAGTTCCTTGTCAGTAATCGTGTAATTGATTTCAGGAGGCGAGAATTTGCGGGACCAAAATGCCACGGGATGCAACTGATTGGTTACCGGGTCCTTTTGTGATAGAACTGCCCCCATGGCAAGGCTTGAAGCATCAGTTTCCACGATGTAGGGGAGTTCGGGGCGAGGGTGTTTTAAGATTGGTGCAGAGATAAATTTAGTCTTCAAATCCTGGAAAGCTTGTTCCGCCTCGGTAGACCATTCAAAACGTTTGTTTTTCTTTAACAAGGCAGTGATGGGCTGGACTATTCGAGAGAATTCGGGGATAAACCTGCGGTAAAAGTTAGCGAAGCCTAACATGCTTTGCACACCTTTTACGGAGGATGGTGATGGCCATTTGAGAACTGCATCGACCTTCTTTGAATCCATACGCACTCCGCCAGGTGATAATATGAATCCCAAGAATTCAACTTCAGTCACGTTGAAAACACATTTTTCCAACTTAGCGAAAAGTTTGTGTTGACGCAATCTTTCGAGGACCATTTTCACGTGTTTCCGATGTTCAGATTCCGATGAAGAATAAACGAGGATGTCGTCAATGTAAACAACAACACACACATCTATGAGCTCTCTGAGGACATCGTTCATAAAATATTGAAAGGCGGCCGGGGCATTGCAAAGTCCGAAGGGCATGACCTGATATTCAAATAGCCCATACTTGGTGCGGAAGGCCGTCTTCCATTCATCGCCCTCTTTTACTCGTACCAAGTGGTAAGCTCCTCTAAGATCCAGCTTTGTATATATGCATGCTTTTCTGACTTGGTCCAGGAGTTCAGGGATCAAAGGTAACGGATATCTATTCTTAACGGTGATCTGGTTCAGGGAGCGATAATCTATACAAGTTCTAAGGTCTCCTTCCTTTTTTTGGAACGAAGAACAAAGCTGAAGAAGCAGGGGACTTGGAAGGACGAATAAACCCATTTGCCAGGTATTGATCCAGGTATTGTCGAAGGTGAAGGTTCTCAGGCTCGGTGAGGGCATAAATTCTACTACAAGGAGGAGTAGATCCAGGTATCAGGTCTATCTGGCAGTCATAAGACCTATGAGGAGGTAGAGAGTTAGCCTGATCCTTCCGGAAAACATCTTGGTATTCTAGGTATTCGGGAGGTAACTGGGGAGTCTCTGAAGAAATTGCTGCCAGTGCAACACCAGGTGGAGGGTGACAAGTAGAGACACATTCTGGAAACTGGACCGTTCTTGCTCGCCAATCGATCAGAGGATTGTGTTTCTCTAACCAAGGTATTCCTAGAATAATCTGAAACTGAGGGGCCTTGATCACATCGAACACGATCTTCTCATGGTGTCCATCTTGACTTACTAGCGTCACTCTTGAGTGGTATGCGTTACTGGCCCGGAGGCTATCTCCGTACCATCCACCGTAGTAATGACGTCCTTTACAGCCTTGGGACAAAGAGTTAGATTCATCCTCAAAACCATTTCATGATCCACATAATTGCCGATGGCACCGCTGTCGACGTAAGCTTCAATTGCATGTAATCGATCCGGATTATCAGGGCTAATGAGGACCATAGGTATCACGAAATGCGAGGTCACGGAACTGGTTTTCACGCTCGGCAAGAGGACCTCTATTCTTGTCGGGCGAGGTCGTTTCCCTGCTCAGAGTTTGTAACTTTGGTAACTGCAGCTCCTACTGCCTTCTTGGCAGGTTTCACCGGACAGTCTCGAAGAAAGTGCCCTGAGTTTCCGCAATAGAGGCATAATTGCAACTGTTTTCTCCTTTCCCGCTCCTTTTGTGTTAGAGGACCTTTCAGACCCCCTATTTGCATGGGTTCCCCGGAGTCTACTCCTTTGGAAGGAGTTGGCGGTTTGGAAAATACTCGAGCATCAAACTTGGAACGATCGGCCTTCCTGTTCTGCAGTCTGTGATCTATTTGAACGACTAAGTCTATATAGTCCGAACAATCTTGTGGGGGATTCACTACTTGGGCTAACACATCTTTGAGCTCTCCACGTAGACCTCTATAAAACAGCGTAATCCTTTTGTCCTCAGGCCATTGAGTTTCCACTATCAGTCTGTTGAAAGACGCAATATAAGCCAAAAGGTCTTGATTACCTTGTCGCAACGAAAGAAGCTCATTGTCCAAGGCCTGCCCCTGTGAATGTCTTGCGAACAGTTTTTCCATACTGAGCTGAAAAGCTTGAAAATCATGGAGACCGGATCATCTTGATTACTAGAGGGATCGACCAGTCTGCCGCATTGCCACTAAGGTACGAAAGCACGAAAGCTACTTTAGCTTGATCAGTTGGAAAGGCTGCTGGCCGGCATAAGAAAGTGCAACCGGCACTGATTGATAAATACTGCAAACCTCTTTGGGTCACCAGAAAATCGTTCGGGCGGAGCCAGAGGTACATTCCCAGGTAGGTTGATCTGCACTGGATTCATAGAGGATGTAGAAGGAAGATTTCCCCAGATGCGGGTAACGGGGTCTGTCCGGCTTGTGACTGTAGCAATTGTCTAGCGAGATCATCTGTTCGCTCCTTGGAAATAATCAGTTCCCTTCTTAGAGCGTTCGTTTCCTGACGGGCTGCATGCACTTCTGCCCTTAGTTCCCAAGTAACTGGGCTAGCTGGTCGGTATCCGAGGTTTCCATAGCGCCTGGACGGGAGTTTTGTGGTAGGCTTTGCGTTCTGTACGCTCACCTGATTCCCGTAGAGGCGCCGGTCTTGACTGGGCGTATACCGTATCTTCAAAGGTGATGTGTAACACACGGCTGGCTCTTTGGGCTGGACCTCTGTGCACTGTATGTCTGACTCGAAGGGTAAGATGTCTGCAGATAGAAAATATGGGATTAATGAACTGGGTTATTGAATGTCTCTCTCTTCTTCCCTTTCTCTTCTCCTGTAGAACCCCAAAGGTTAACGCTCTCACCTTAGGTAAGTGAACGCCGTGCTCTCCATCTGCCTCGGGGCAGGGTGCTGTAACCAGTTTCTTCACTGGATAAGGGAGCAGGCCTCTTGACTTCAGAGGACTGCTGTCCGTCGTTTACTGCACGAACGGTAAGTTTCGAGTAATTCTAATGTCTTTAAAGTCTTTAGTAATGATGTCTCTTGTTTTGCAGGGTTCCGGCGATGGCGGATGACGGGCTGAAGTGAGTTGAAGATGGAGCCCGTGTGATGAATAGAAGCGCCTGGAAGCACGTAAGTAAGCGCTTGTTGCCTGCTTCACGATGCGCTCTAACTGTCTTTTATTTTGCAGGTACAAGTTCGGAGCGGCTGCAGGGTGCCGGAATACCCACTGGGTTAGATGTGGAAAGGAGTAATGGCACGTGAGTATTAAAGTTCCCCAATGTCTTTAAACGCACCTTGTTTTGTCTTTCAGATGCGGGATGCAGCGCCGAAGGCCTCCGGAGCGTGCGAAGAGTTGGTAAGCTTTTGTCCTTTCAGATGCGGAATGCAGCGCGAGGCGTTGGTGACAGCCGATGGACCAGGTAAGTGAAGAGCTGTCACTGAAGACCGTAATGCTAACCTGTTCTTTCTTGTCTTTATAGGTGTTGCTGAAGACTGGATTCAGGATGGTAAGCCTTTTTCCTTAGGCCAGGATCAGATGCAGAAGACACGATGAGCGTTCTGCTGCAGAGGATGCAGAATAACGCAAAGCAAGATTCATCCATCGGGTGTGGTTTAAATAGCCTCCTGTAGTGCTTAGGTGTCTCCTTCCACAGCCACGCCTAGGT
Organism: Ambystoma mexicanum; assembly: GCA_002915635.3. Taxonomy (NCBI): domain Eukaryota; kingdom Metazoa; phylum Chordata; class Amphibia; order Caudata; family Ambystomatidae; genus Ambystoma; species Ambystoma mexicanum. The sequence continues at coordinate 837,646,127 of CM030321.1, read as the reverse complement.
AAGAAAAGAGTTCCTGCTTTCCAGAAGAGTTCCAGTGTTCTGAACTCTAGGGAGTGGCTCCAGCCCCACCCAACAGGAAAAGTAGTTCCAAACAGAAGAGGATCAGAGGCTCAACTGGCAGGCAAGTAAGCAGCATGGTCTGCTGCAGGTAAGTCCACCCAAGCATTATGAGCCCGGCGCTTCCAGCGCTGGACTGGGCATATTTATGAGCCTGGTGCCACTGGCGCCAGGACTGGGTCCAAAAGGTCCCAATTGGGACTGGTTGGCACTCGGAACCTGGGTTATGGATCTGCTTCCAAGGGAGTTGGGAAAACCCTGACCTTTTGGAAGCAGAGATCATGACAGTACCCCCCCTCAAGGCCCCTCCCAAACCGGGCTTCTCCGGGGGTTTTGGCTTGTCAGGAAATGTTCGGTGAAATCTTTTGATTAGGCGAGGAGCGTGGACATATTCAGCAGGTTCCCAGGATCTCTCTTGGGGGCCGTAGCCTTTCCAGTCAATTAGGTAAAATAGTTTAGATTTGGAGATCTTGGAGTCCAGAATGCTTTTGACTTCAAACTCGAGTTCTCCATCAACTAGGATAGGTTTTGGAGATTTAGTTAGTCGGGTTTGAGGTTGCACGGGTTTTAATAGAGAGACGTGGAAGACCGGATGTATCTTCATGTGCGGGGGCAAGTCCAACTTGACCGCTACTGGGTTTACTATGGTAGTGATGGAATAGGGACCAAGGTATCTTGGGTTGAATGTGCGTGGCCCTTTTAGAGGTAGATATTTGGTGGATAACCAGACTTGATCCCCTACTTGATATTGAGGGGCTTCCTTCCGATGTTGATCTGCTCCTTTCTTGTATTGTTCTTTAGCCCTTTGAAGGTGAGAAACAGCTTCCTTAAAGGCTTGGGTGATTGTAGAATGCAGGTAGTCTACTGCTGGTGTTTCAAGATCTTGGAGGGGATCCAACTCCGAGGTTCGAGGGTGACTGCCGTACAAAAGAAAAAACGGGGTTTCCCAGTTCCCGAATGGACAGAGTTATTGTAGGCATATTCGGCTATCCAAAGGATGTCTTCCAAGTTTTTTCAGTTTGTTGCAGCATGCAGCGTAAATACTGTTCCAGAGTTTGATTGGTCCTCTCGGTTTGTCCGTCGGTCTGAGGGTGGTGACTGGTCGATAGTCTCACATCAATTTGAGCCGACCGACAGCAACTTCGCCAAAAATGAGAAATAAATTGACTACCTCGATCCGAAATTAGAACCGAAGGAAAACCGTGCAGGACGACGATGTTTCGAGAAATTCTCGGGCCAGAGTTGCTGCTGTTGGCAAGCCTTTGAGCGGAATGAAATGCGCCATCTTGGAGAATAAGTCCACGATTACTAGAATCGTATTGTATCCGGAGCATGGAGGTAGATCGGTGATGAAGTCCATAGAAAGCGTATGCCAAGGGCGAGTGGGATGTCAATAGGGCGTAAGAGGCCTGCTGGTCTTTCCTTTTGACTCTTGTTTTGGGCGCATACTCCACAGACATTATAAAGTCTCTGATATCTTTTTTCCAAGACGGCCACCAGAAGTAGCGCTTGATCTTTTCTGAGGTCTTGGCTATACCGGATGACCTTCCATTAAAGAATCGTGATAACAAGAGATTACTTTTTTCTGTAAATCTGTGCTGGGTAGGTATAATCGTTCTTGGAAATACAATAAGTTGTCCTTTACTGCAAAGTCCTTTCCCTGCAGATGCCAATTCTGTATGTCTGCTGGAGTTACAAGTTGCCTGGCTTTATCCTTAACTTCCTCTATGGATTCTGTGGCGATTACACCCAGAATTCTTTGTTCGGGAATGATTGGTACAGGTTTAGGGTTGATCAAGTGTTCTTCCACTCCCATCCGAGAAAGGGCATCAGCTTTACCGTTCTTTGTACCAGGTCGATAGGTAATTATGAAGTCAAACTCGGCAAAGAATAATGCCCAACGGAGTTGTCTAGAGGATTGGGCTTTTGCGGTTTCAAATATTGCAGGTTTCGGTGATCCGTAATCACAGTAACGGTGTGTCGGGCCCCCAGCAGATAATGCCGCCAAGCCTTAAAGGCAGACTTGATAGCCAGAAGTTCCTTGTCAGTAATCGTGTAATTGATTTCAGGAGGCGAGAATTTGCGGGACCAAAATGCCACGGGATGCAACTGATTGGTTACCGGGTCCTTTTGTGATAGAACTGCCCCCATGGCAAGGCTTGAAGCATCAGTTTCCACGATGTAGGGGAGTTCGGGGCGAGGGTGTTTTAAGATTGGTGCAGAGATAAATTTAGTCTTCAAATCCTGGAAAGCTTGTTCCGCCTCGGTAGACCATTCAAAACGTTTGTTTTTCTTTAACAAGGCAGTGATGGGCTGGACTATTCGAGAGAATTCGGGGATAAACCTGCGGTAAAAGTTAGCGAAGCCTAACATGCTTTGCACACCTTTTACGGAGGATGGTGATGGCCATTTGAGAACTGCATCGACCTTCTTTGAATCCATACGCACTCCGCCAGGTGATAATATGAATCCCAAGAATTCAACTTCAGTCACGTTGAAAACACATTTTTCCAACTTAGCGAAAAGTTGTGTTGACGCAATCTTTCGAGGACCATTTTCACGTGTTTCCGATGTTCAGATTCCGATGAAGAATAAACGAGGATGTCGTCAATGTAAACAACAACACACACATCTATGAGCTCTCTGAGGACATCGTTCATAAAATATTGAAAGGCGGCCGGGGCATTGCAAAGTCCGAAGGGCATGACCTGATATTCAAATAGCCCATACTTGGTGCGGAAGGCCGTCTTCCATTCATCGCCCTCTTTTACTCGTACCAAGTGGTAAGCTCCTCTAAGATCCAGCTT
>CM030321.1:837619008-837643243 GCA_002915635.3 Ambystoma mexicanum | reverse complement strand
ATACTGCAAACCTCTTTGGGTCACCAGAAAATCTTTCGGGCGGAGCCAGAGGTACATTCCCAGGTAGGGTTGATCTGCACTGGATTCATAGAGGATGTAGAAGGAAGATTTCCCCCAGATGCGGGTAACGGGGTCTGTCCGGCTTGTGACTGTAGCAATTGTCTAGCGAGATCATCTGTTCGCTCCTTGGAAATAATCAGTTCCCTTCTTAGAGCATTCGTTTCCTGACGGCTGCATGCACTTCTGCCCTTAGTTCCCCAGTAACTGGGCTAGCTGGTCGGTATCCGAGGTTCCATAGCGCCTGGACGGGAGTTTTGCGGTAGGCTTTGCGTTCTGTAACGCTCACCTGATTCCGTAGAGGCGCCGGTCTTGACTGGGCGTACACCGTATCTTCAAAGGTGATGTGTAACACACGGCTGGCTCTTTGGGCTGGACCTCTGTGCACTGTATGCCTGACTCGAAGGGTAAGATGTCTGCAGATAGAAAATATGGGATTAATGAACTGGGTTATTGAATGTCTCTCTCTTCTTCCTTTCTCTTCTCCTGTAGAACCCAAAGGTTAACGCTCTCACCTTAGGTAAGTGAACGCCGTGCTCTCCATCTGCCTCGGGCAGGGTGCTGTAACCAGTTTCTTCACTGGATAAGGGGAGCAGGCCTCTTGACTTCAGAGGACTGCTGTCCGTCGTTTACTGCACGAACGGTAAGTTTCGAGTAATTCTAATGTCTTTAAAGTCTTTAGTAATGATGTCTCTTGTTTTGCAGGGTTCGGCGATGGCGGATGATGGGCTGAAGTGAGTTGAAGATGGAGCCCGTGTGATGAATAGAAGCGCCTGGAAGCACGTAAGTAAGCGCTTGTTGCCTGCTTCACGATGCACTCTAACTGTCTTTTTATTTGCAGGTACAAGTTCGGAGTGGCTGCAGGGTGCCAGAATACCCACTGGGTTAGATGTGGAAAGGAGTAATGGCACGTGAGTATTAAAGTTCCCCAATGTCTTTAAACGCACCTTGTTTTGTCTTTCAGATGCCGGAATGCAGTGCGAAGACCTCCGGAGCGCACGAAGAGTAGGTAAGCCTTTGTCTTTCAGATGCCGGAATGCAGCGCGAGGCGTTGGTGACAGCCGATGGACCAGGTAAGTGAAGCGCTGTCACTGAAGACCGTAATGCTAACCTGTTCTTTCTTGTCTTTATAGGTGTTGCTGAAGACTGGATTCAGGATGGTAAGCCTTTTATGCAGAAGACACGATGAGCGTTCTGCTGCAGAGGATGCAGAATAACGCAAAGCAAGATTCATCCATCGGGTGTGGTTTAAATAGCCTCCTGTAGTGCTTAGGTGTCTCCTTCCACAGCCACGCCTAGGTAAGAAAAGAGTTCCTGCTTTCCAGAAGAGTTCCAGTGTTCTGAACCTAGGGAGTGGCTCCTGCCCCACCCAACAGGAAAAGTAGTTCCAAACAGAAGAGGATCAGAGGCTCAACTGGCAGGCAAGTAAGCAGCATGGTCTGCTGCAGGTAAGTCCACCCAAGCATTATGAGCCCGGCGCTTCCAGCGCTGGGACTGGGCATATTTATGAGCCTGGTGCCACTGGCGCCAGGACTGGGTCCAAAAGGTCCCAATTGGGACTGGTTGGCACTCGGAACCTGGGTTATGGATCTGCTTCCAAGGGAGTTGGGAAAACCCTGACCTTTTGGAAGCAGAGATCATGACAGGATGTCCTTCCATCAGGGTATCATGATGACGGGAAATAACCAGTTCTTGTAATTCCTTTTCTGGCAGAAATAAGCGTCCTTGGAAGTAAGGTAGGCCATCGTTGACCGAAAAGTAAGACCCCCTTTGGATCCAATCCTGCAAGGCGGTAGAGTCCAGGAGTTGTTTTACTCGTGCTTGAATGTCTTCAAAGGTTTGTAAGGAGGTTAATCCCAAAATTCTTTGTTCGGGAATGATCGGCACAGGTTCTAAATTAGTGTCTATTTCTCCCATTCCTATTCTAGATAGTGCGTCTGCTTTGCCATTGTTACAGCCGGGACGGTAAGTGATTACGAAATCAAACTCAGCAAAGAACAAAGCCCATCGGAGCTGACGTGATGATTGAGCCTTGGCAGTCTTTAAATATCGTACATTTCGGTGATCAGTGATTACGGTGATGGTGTGCCTGGCGCCAAGAAGATAATGCCACCAAGCCTTAAAGGCGGACTTAATGGCTAATAATTCCTTATCGGTAATTGCATAATTTACCTCAGGCGGTGAGAACTTTCTGGACCAAAATGCTACAGGATGCAGTTGGTTGGTTTCAGGGTCTCTCTGAGACAGGACAGCTCCCATGGCTAAACTGGACGCGTCAGTTTCGACTATGTATGGGAGATCGGGACGCGGGTGCTTCAAAATAGGTGCAGACGTGAATTTAGCTTTCAATTCCTGAAAGGCCTGTTCGGCTTCCTTGGTCATTCGAATGTTTATTTTTCCGCAAAAGTGGAGTGATGGGTTGTACTACACGTAAAAATTCCGGAATAAATCTGCGATAAAATTGGCAAAACCAAGCATGCTTTGGACCCTTTTACCGAGCTAGGAGATGGCCATTTGAGGATGGCCTCCACTTCCGTGAGTCCTTTCGGACCCCATTAGGTGTCAGGATGAATCCAAGAAACTCCACCTCGGTGGTATGGAAAACACACTTTTCCAGCTAGCAAAACAGTTTGTGCTGGCGCAATTTCTCAAGGACGGCCCGGACATGCTTTCTGTGATCAGATTCCGAAGAGGAGTACACAAGAATGTCATCGATATATACGACAACACAAACATCAATAAGTTCCCGAAGGACATCGTTCATGAAGAATTGGAGGTAGCAGGCGCGTTGCACAACCCAAAAGGCATCACCTGATATTCGAATAAACATATTTTGTACGGAAGGCCGTTTTCCATTCGTCGCCTTCTTTTACTCGCACCAGATGATAAGCCCCCCAGAGATCTAACTTGGTGTATACGCAAGCGTCCTTCACCTGGTCAAGGAGTTCAGGGATCAAAGGCAGAGGGTAACGGTTTTTAACCGTTATCTGGTTCAATGCGCGGTAGTCGATACAAGTTCTAAGGTCGCCTTCTTTTTTGGAAACGAAGAACAAAGCCGAGGATGCTGGGGACTTTGACGGGCGAATGAAACAATTGGCTAGGTATTGATCTAAATATTGTCTCAAATGCCGGTTCTCAGGTTCAGTAGGGGCATAAATCCTGCTACAAGGGGGTTGTGCACCGGGCACCAGATCGATTTGGCAATCGTACGATCTTTGGGGGGGTAACGTGTTGGCCTGTTCCTTTTGGAAGACGTCCTGAAAGTCTTGGTATTCCGGAGGTAGTTGCATGGAGACAGAGGTTACAGATGCTAGACTAATCTTCAGATTTTCTGGGTAGAAGGTTTGTGCACAATCCGGGAAGGTTATTCTCTTTGCTCGCCAATCAATTCGAGGATTATGTGTCTCTAACTAAGGAATTCCAAGAATAACCTGAAACTGTGGGGCCTTGATTACGTCAAACACAACGGCCTCCCGATGGCCGACCGGACCAATAAGAGTCACCTCAGTAGTGGAATGTGTTACCGGTCCTGAGGCAATTTCAGTTCCATCGACTGTGGTGATGACATCTTTGCTGGTTTTTGGACGCAGAGGGAGGTTAATCCTAGAGACCAATTCACGATCCACATAGTTTCCTATAGCCCCACTATCGATGTATGCCTTTATTGCATGCAACCGCTTAAGCTGTTCCGGATCTACGAGAACCATTGGCACAATGAAATGCGAGGTCTGAGAGTTAGTTTTCAAGCTCGGCAAGCGGACCCCTACGCTTGTCGGGCGGAGTCGTTTCCCGAAACAGAGTCTTCATGGTTTTTATCAGCGGCTCCTACCACCTTCTTGGGCGGTTTTGCCGGGCAATCTCGTAGAAAGTGTCCAGAGTTCCCACAATAAAGACATAATTTTAACTGCCGCCTCCTTTCACGTTCCATTGGGTTAAAGGTCCTCTAACCCCTCCAATTTGCATAGGCTCGCAGACATCGGCACCCTTGGGAGTGACGTGGGTCTTGACCAACACCCGAGTTTCAAACTTGGACCGATCTGCTTTTCGGTTTTGGAGCCTGTGATCCAATTGGACCACTAAGTCTATATATTCTGTGCATTCTTGGGGCGGATTTACAACTTGGGCCAAGACATCTTTAAGTTCTCCGCGTAGACCGGATAGAATAATGTGATTCTTTTATCCTCTGGCCACCCAGTTTCCACGATTAGTCTGTTGCTATGTAGGAGAGGTGGTCTTGGTTGCCCTGTCGCAGGGATAGAAGTTCATCATCCAGAGCTTGTCCCTGAGAATGTCGAGCAAATAATCTCTCCATGCTTGCTTGAAATCCTTGGAAATCCCGGAGGATTGGGTCATCTTGAGTTACCAGTGGTACTGACCAATCGGCAGCACAGCCGCTAAGGTATGACAACACAAAAGCTACCTTGGTCTGGTCATTAGGGAAGGCCCCAGGTCTGCATAGGAAGTACAAACGACATTGATTCATGAATACGGCAAACCGTTTGGGGTCCCCAGCAAAGCGTTCAGGTGGGGCCAGCGGCATATTTCCAGGTAGATTGATTTGCACAGGGTTACTTGAAGCCACAGGAACAGAATTCCCCCCAGAACCAGGTAGAGGGGTTTGCCCAGCTTGACCTTGCAATACCTGCCTAGCCAGGTCATCAGTTCGTTCCTTAGATACGATTATTTCCCTCCTGAGGGCATTAGTCTCTTGACGAGCGCCATGTACTTCGGCCCGTAATTCCCCTAGTAATTGGGCCAACTTATCAGTCTCAGAAGTTTCCCTCTAGTAATGTCTTTCTTTTTTCCCCTTAGGGGCCGGGGTGCGGTACCAGGCCAAGAAGTGGCGCCGACCCGAAATGAGGAGTGATTCCGTCAAATATGGCCAGGTAAGTCTTGTGACGGAAAATCAGGCTTTCCTCATTTGTTCATCCTGCTCACCTTTTGTCTCTTCTTCTCCCCTGCAGGTGCAGAGATGTGGCGGAATGCCCAGAAGGTCGCGGTGGATATTGAAGAGCCCACCAGGCAGGTGAGTGATGCGCGGCGCTGCAACAAGTAGCGCAATGCTTTTAAAGAATGTCTATCTTCAGGATCGCTGGCGTGTTGGTTCCGGACACAGGTAGGAAGTTAGATTAAGTTCTTGGTTTTCACCTTTTCTCTTCCCTTCCTTCCTTTCAGGTATCCCAAGATCGAGGCGGGCGTGGCTGGAGGCAAGATGCAGGAGCAGGCACGGTGAGCGTTCAGCTGCTAGATGCAGAGCAACACGAAGCACGTGTGGCAGTCCGGGCGTGGTTTAAATAGCCTTGAAAGAAGTTCCAGGTAAGTATTCTTCCACGGTCCCCACCCAAGTAAAATAGTTCCTTTGATAACATAGTCCCTCCTAAGCCTCATTTGGCTTGAGGCTTCATGCAGCATGGTCTGCGTCAGGTAAGTGCACCAAACACCCTCTTTTATGAGCCAGGCGCCAAAGGCGCCAGGACAAAGTCCAAAGAGCCCCTATTAGGGGCCGCTGGGCTTTTACCCGAGGGCATGATGCCTGCTCCCGGGGGTGCTGGGCCTGTCCTGGTGCTCCGGGGGTAGGCATCATGATAGTAGAGGACACACAAGTTTATATTGAGATACAAAACATTGAAGACACCTTTGAAAATATCAATTGCTGTATGGCAGACATTAATAGATGGATGGCATGCAACCAGCTTCATCTGAATGCAGCCAAGACTGAAGTGGTGCTGTTTGGTCCCAAAGGGAAAATGATAGATGAGAGGCAGGCCCCGACCCCTCTGATCCTGGGTGAGGAATTTAAGTTTGCCAGGAAAATAAAAAAAACCTTGGCTGTATATGGTAAGAGAACCTGGGCAGTGAAGCACAGGTAGAGGCCAAGGTTAAGGCAGTATATCATTCACTGTGGTTGTTGAGGAATGTTCTTCCTTTTATTCCTGTGGAAGATCATGCAGTGGTGGTGGGGGCAATGACCAACACACACCTAGGTTACTGCAACAGGTTGATGGCAGGGATTCCAGTAAAGCAAGTGTGTCGACTGCAGAAGGCCCAGAATGCGGCAATCAGATTGACTAGACATCCGAGGGAGTGGGACCATGTATCTGCCTTGCGTAGATCCCTTCATCGGTTCAGGGTAGAGGATCAAATTCAATTCAAAGACGCCTGCCTGATGTACACGTGCCTTAATGGGCTAGCCCCCCATTATCTTACTGTCAAGATCTGCCAGTACCATCCAAGTAGAGATCTGCGCTCTGGAGAAAAAACTAACGGTGAGCGTACCATGATGTAAATTGGTATCTAGTGGACAGGAGATTTGAGTTTTTGGCCCCAAACTGTGGAACCAGCTTCCCTTGGAAATTAGAGCATGCCAATCGTTGGAGCAGTTCAGTAAGAAGCTAAAAACTCATCTGTTTCGATAGGTAGCCTTAAATATAGACAACACACTGTTGCTCCACTGCTAATATTGTTGGATAGTTGTCATCTGCGCCCGAATAGAGTTGAGTCTGTTTGGTGTGCTGTAGAAATCATCAAAATCATAATCAAAAAATCTCTTCTATGGAATTGTGGAAATTTAATTTGCAGTAGGCTGAACCTAATTTTCGGAGTATTTATAGCACACCCTGTTTGTGATTTCAGGATGTGCTTTAAAATGCACAGAAACAACCAGTTATTTTCAAAATTCACAAAGAGGGGAAACATGTGAGAGTACCTAGGATGCGCTCATTTACACCCCCTTTGTGAATTGGGCTGCTTGTTTTTTTGGCGCAAATGAGCAAATGCGCTTCTCCAGCCTCCCTGCCCCTCTCTAACTTGAACAGGACCACCTAAGGTTCCGGAAGCAACTCAAGACCGTCCTGTTGGCCTGCGCTCTCTCTCTCTCTCTCCCCTGCTGATGACCTGTCTCTTGGGTCTAACTGGGTACCCGGCCACCCTCTGAAACTTAACGGGCATCAGGCTCCTTCACGACCAGTAGACCCTTGCACTGTCTCCAGTCTACCGCGCACTTAGGGTCTGTATCTGCAACCCTACAGTCCCCTGACTCCTAGCACTTACTCAGAGCCGGCCACCCCGACAGCACTTACTTAAACTTTGCCTATTGCACTCTCTCCCTCCCTTCCCCTGACACTTCTCCTCTCCCCTCTCCCTTGCACTTGCATGATTTGAATGACACAAGGCCTAGTAAGATCCTTTGCTCTGTCGTCCCTTTGACTCCCTTTCTTTGTCTTGTCGAATTTGTTAATGAATATAGAATAATTATTTTAGTTATTTAAAATGTACAATACATAACCTATGTATGTACAAGAGAGACATGCACTAATGTATATTGTACCTTTTATGTTTCATGCATTTCACCATCTCAATGGCCGCTCCCCGGCTTTGGAAAGCCCTCCTACCGGTCTTAGACTGAGTTGGCAATGTCGAGTTTTAGGGGCAGGCTGAAGACCGTCCTCCTATTTGAATAAGCTTAGCCATCTCGCTTACTCACTCCACCCTGGACTCTCTGGCTTGGTTGACTGAAATGTTTCCCTTATGTGTATGATTGTGTTGTTGTCTGTCTGGTCCCCTCGCTTCTAAGCCGACGGGCGAAGTCCCATCGCGTTACGAGTACATTAAATAAATAAATAAAATCGGTATTTGGCCGCCGCTGTCCATACATATCTAAAAACATATTACTCGTACTAACCTCAAAACAAAACCTGCAATATAATGCCTAATTATTGATTAGGCATACATATCAAGTGTGCTTCCCAATTTGACTCACATCTAGCTTGCAAAGTTTTTTGTATGCTTTTTAACAGTACCTTTAACAAGCCGGAAACCGAACCTGCACCAGCAGGCAAGCTAAAAATAGCATATACGCCGGCGAGCCACTTTGATGTACAAGCACACTGGCCCTATTGCGTCTTCAACTCTTGCCAACGCAGAACCCGTTTAGAAAATCCATTTACGCAATAAGAAAAATAATGTGAACGACTTTGCATGTAGCCACTTGAACCTGAGAAATTATTTAAAAAGCCAGCAGTTGGAAATACAGCAACTCCAGGGGAGCAACTTCCAAGTCACATGCGCAAGCAGGTGCAGTTCTAAATGCAAAACACCATGGCAATAAATATGACATTGAATAATTCATTTTTTCATTATAAAATCCCAACATGTATTTACAGTTTTCTTCCCAGGAAGGTGCCGTGGAACGCGATTAGATGTAATTGTGCTCAGCTTTCAACAGCCCAGGGGAGGCCTCTGCCGTGTTTTTCACATCAGCTGTCTCCCAGCGTGCTCCTGTAATCAGTGTCCCAATAACCTTCTGTTTTCAAGTTGCATGGATGTCTTGCCGTGAGAAAAGTTGATTTTTATCTTGCTTTGAAGTTCTTGAAGTTCTGTTTTCTTTTTATATATTAAGTATGCTGCCACCGACGTGTTGTATGCTGATCGAGTGCTGTCTCACCCTCTCTCTATCGCAGAGCTCTCTTGATCTCTGCATCTCCATCTCTACATGGGTGAGATTTGCCGGGCCAGGTGTGTGCATGCGTGAGCCAACTCAGGCATAGGCATGGCAAGAATAAAAACACAGGATCTTGAAAGGTGCAGTGTTATTTATGCTTGAAAGAAGACTGAGCGCAGCAGTGACATAAGCATCCCGATGGTACCCTGGTATTTGGAGGCATATGTTGTCATCCAGTGTGTCCTTCATGGAATGACACCATCACACTGATGGGGCATTGCTCATATGGGAGACTTGTGAGGGACACAGATATGCCCTGCTGGTGGGATGGAGCTCCTGACAGACCTTGCAAAGCACCATAGCACCATACTGCAGGGTCTACAACTGTGTGCCATGTCTTCTATTGTTTATTATTAATGTTTGTGCACGTTTTAACAAATATCCAATCAGTGGCCATCGTACAAACGCATGGATTGCTTTGGTGCACAAAGAAGAAACAGATCATTCCTTGTAATCTGACCATGACCCTTCGTAATAAGCACCGCGTGAGAGACAACATGGTGCGATTTCTCTGCTAAAGAAGCTATTTAGCTAGTAAGATAGCTCATCAGGTTGAGCGATTGCTGCTGTGATCTCTGTGTGATTCGCATATTTGAATCCTGGCAAGGCCATCTCAGCCTTTCATCATTCTGAGGTCATGAATTGAGTACCGACTTTGACTGAGCAATAATAATTGTACATACAAATGTTCTTTGTGTACCGTTTCGGTGTAAGCACTGTATACATAACACATTTGTCTTATTATTATTAATTCAAAGGGAACTTCTTTTATTGTTCAAACCTTGTAAACTAGCTCTTTTTAATGTTACAAAAGTAATTTCCAAAGATCACTAACATTGAAAATGGTATGAATATTAACAATGACACATGCCTGAATGACCAAAGTATATTAACAATACCTAGATTAACCATAACATTTACTTTCTGATTGGAGGTAGCATTGTAATATGGGCAGTCTGCTACACCCGGATGCATTCTTATGAAATACCTCTTTCAGAAATGAGAATCAGACAACTAGCACCCTTAAATGCTCTTGGCTGCTTGACATAAAATAAAATGATTTTTGGAACATAAGAATGGTCACATATGTTTACATTTGGCAAATGTATCTGTGATAACAGTGATCGTGGTCTTGAATGAATACGTTTGTACGTTACATGATAATGGGTGTCTGTGCATATACCCAGTTGCCAATAAAACAATGATTGTATGTGTATAGGATGTTTATAACTATCAATTTCAAGGAACATTATGTTATGAAACATAGTATTTGCTTGTAGAGAGATTAACTCTGACATGTGTGCACCTGTGATAAGCATGTAATATTTCATTGTCAATATCCCTTATCGCTTAAAAGATTTGATTAATTATTTTGAAAACATTATAATATTTAATGCTAGTCAATCCCAATAGCATGTGAGTAAAAGGTTCCATAACTTCAATGATGCACTGCGAGCATTTTTATATTCAGAGGACCATGGGTAGTGTGCAGCATGATACAACTGGAATCCTTGGATGTCATGTTTAAAAACTTGTCTCCCTGAGACCGGCCACTGACACCGATCTAAAGCATGCAGACAGCGTCCCTTGTTTTATGCTGTACATTGGGCCAACTTGCTTTTTCTCTAAGTTGGCGATATCATTCGGTCAGGGATCACTCCCCTCTCATGGAGTATGGCCCATGTAGTTCCGATTTTTAAATGTGGCAGCAGGGCCGAGCCTAAAAATCACAAGCCAATTTCATTAATAGATGCGAATAGCAAGATCTTTTCAGCATTTCTCCTGACCCACTTGGAACAATGGTCCATGGAAGCCCATCCGTTAAATACATTAAAGACAGGTTTCTGCAATGGACATTCCACGAACATTATTGGCTCAGCCGGTCAACTATATTCAAGAGACTGTCTGGCGGATGCCCAAAGGCTGTATTTATAGGGCCCCAGTTGTCTTATCAGCTGCGTTCGATTGTGTGGATCGGAATCGGCTATGGGCTAAACTGGCAGAATGGGGCATGCCGGCAGGACACTTAAGGCTTTTAAATGGGGTGTATGACAACTGCGGAATTTAGGTTCGGATAAGTCAAAAAGGGGAACTTACAAAAATAATTTGCACATATCGGGTGGTCAGGCAGGGTTGAGTCCTGGGCCTGTGGCTATTCAACCAATACATGTCAGATGCTGCTGTAGCTCTAGGCAACCACACCTTATTTCCCCTTATATCGGACAGGAGAAAATAGCATGGTTGGCTTATGCCAACAATTTTCTGATCTTTGATGAAGCTAGGATAGGGCTCCAGAGATTGCTAAATGCCTTTGCAGGGTATGACAAAGACAACAGCCTCATTATCAATCCCAGGAAAACCAAAATCCTGGCACTCTCAAGGAAAGGAAGGAAACGAACATGTAACACCTGGAACATTGAAGGGATAACTATTAAGAATGGCCCTACTTTATTATATTTGGAGTTCTATTTTGGAGACCATAAAGGTGCGAAAGGTGGCTTGGACATCTTTATGCAAAAGGCAGCCCAATTGCAGTGCCAGATAGTGAAAATGGACCAGAAGTTTGGTAGAAGGTGAAGGTAGGTGAAGGGAAAATTATACCAACAATAATTGATGGTAATTTTCAAATCACTAGATAGGATAGAGGGCAGGATGTGGAGGTAGATCCTTGGCATACCAAACGCAGTTCCCATGGCGACCATTAGGTTTGAACTTCGGGCCGTCTCACTAAGGGTTCGGGTAGAGTGGTGGTTGATGACGCTTTTCTCAAAATTAGTAGCTCTGATTGTGGATTGGTTGCATCGGACTCTGTGCGACTGTACATAGTAGAAGTGAGCTCCAATGTAATGCCAACTACTCGGGCCTACTTGGGAAGAGATGCAAAACAATATTGGTAAGAATTGGTTCCCATCTGGAGACTCGTATTCAAAACCCTATGAAAACAAAAAAGGCCCTCTTTGATACTGACTGGGCAATGACAATAGATGTATTTCACTCCTATGCATCTATGCAGCATTTCACCCATGAGCATAAACTCTGAGTTGGAACTTGCTACCGACCAACGAGATTTTGCTCAGGAGAGGGCTAATTACGGAGGCAGAGAGTGACTACAGATTTTGTAAATCTATGTTGGAAACAATAAAACACCTGGTTCTTGATTGTGAAGCATTAACGGCTCATAGGTCCTCTTTTATGGGGTTTCTATTAAAATATCGAGCAGGCTGCTGGGAGGGTACAATCTGTAAAAACTGCCTTAATATCCAGAATGTACATGAGGTTCTAGGCCTTTCTGGCTTCATAAAAAGTCTTAATTTGCTGTAAGATCCGGTGATTAAATGTACGCCGAATTTGCTAGTTTGATTTGTCATGGGTTTTGACCCATGTTGAATCAATAGACTGGGTAGATGTGGGGATGAGCTGTTGCCGCCCATTATTCTATCCCAGAACAAACTAAATCAATAGACTGGGTGGATGTGGGGATGAGCTATCGCCGCCCACATTCAAGCCAGAATAGGAGAACTGCGCAGTTGGCACGAGACCACTCCAAAGGTACAACCTTCTTGTGGGGAATTCATTTTCTTAATCCCAAAAATGGTTGCATTACCAGTACTCACCACTATCAGAAAGCCGGCGTTTTAAAACCACCAGACTTTTGTGTAAAACTGAACAAATGAAACAAAACCAGACCAAGGAAAGACTTGCTAAGAGGTGGATACAATGTAAAACTATATTCTGAAATGACATGAAGGAAGTAATTATTTAATGTATATGTAAAAATTGTCAGTTTGATTTGAATGTAGAAAACTGGGAACAAAAAGTGACATTTAGCTGAAACCTGGCTTAATGAAACTGAATTCTGCCTGACAACTACCCCCGACAGGAGTTGAAACTGGATCAACAGCTGTGTTCCCAGGCCAGGTTGCCAGGCCTGGCTGCATCCTGAGGTCACAAGGCCCTGTTGATTAGATTAGGGGTGGAGCAGCTGGGGACTACAGGGAGTTGAACAAAGGCCTGTCCTGGACTCAGGCAAATGTTATATTGGGGGGCCGTAAAGTGGCTTCCTCTTAGGGGAAACTGGGAGGGGCAGTGCCTCTGCTAGCAGCTGAGCTTGGGGGAAGTGGATAAACCAGTTATTTCACCCTGTGATGTGGGAAGCCACACCCCTTTTTGACCAGGGCATCATTTTAAAAAGATAGATAACTCAAAGTGCGGACTTGTCAGAATTATATAAGTAATATCATTAATTTTGTGATTTTTCTGTGAACATTTTGAGATGCGTTAGGACCCTGTGGTGTATTCTGGGGGGTTGCTAGCGGAAAATAGGGTCACACTCCAAATGTCTGCATGTTAAAAATCTGACACTTCATCAATTAATGTCCATACTCCTTGCACACATGTGTGTATATTTGGGTAAATGTCCGCTATTGCAAAACCAGTTAAAAAGCGCAAAATGTTGTCAGTTTTGAATGCAAGCCCCCAGGAAGATCAGAGGCGGACAAGCATGGACCATAAGGAATATATAATGTGCACATGCAATTTCAACAAATTGTATATCTGGGAAGGATGTATTTGAATCAAATATAGATTTGTGGGCAAACTGACCAGGGGAGGATCCTCTGACCGATAAAACCTACAGCATCACTCTGACTCACATTTCCTTCCCCCAATCATGGGAGAGGGGAGAATTGGGCCAATGACAAGTAGAGAGGGGCAGGCTTAGCTAGGCCCAGGCACACACCCATTTTCAAAACACATAAAAAGAGACTGCTGGGACAGGTAGAGACATTCAAATCCAGTTGCTGCAGAGCGTTTTGCCGGACCACACAACATCCAGAAGATACCAGTTCCAGACTGACTCCAGCTACATACTCCAGAACCTAGAACTTACACTTTAGAACCTAAATCAGAGGCCTAAAACCACAAGCTGAGTTCTCTGCAGCAGGCCTCAAATCATTGCAAGCTACTCACAGCCGGGCGAGCTGCTTGAATCCCTTGCCAAGAACTTTTGCCAGGACCAGTGCAGAGATCCAGGAACCGTGCAGAGACCGCTTTATCCGGACAGACCAGACCAGAGATCCAGAGTGACCCAGACCGCTGTGAGCAGAACCAGAGAGCTGACCCAGATCACTGTGAAGTGCCGAGACCAGAACCGGAGTCCAGTCCAAAACCTGACCAGATCCGTGGCGAGGCCTATTTTAAATTTATATTGTGAGTACCTAGCAGAACTGTGCAGAACCAATCTCTTAGTTAAAATAATCTAATCCAAACTATTTTAACCTAAGTAGAACAGCCTCCTAGAAATCGTGTCATCTGTCATTTGTAAAGCTGCACAACTGTCACCTGTCAATTCTGAAGCTGCAAGCTGTCACCTGTCATTTTGAGTTTACTTTAAATCCGAAAAACTACCTTTATTTAATCGTCCGTATCTCTGGAACCGTTTGGGATAGGGACGAAATTTAACTTTCCTCTGAAAGCTTAGAATTCCAGCTTTCCAACAAACCTACTCCTTATACTTTTGCCGTAATCACGATTCACGCACTCGTGAATTTTACCGCAATTTGCGATTTGGTTAAAAATCCAGCCACGTGTAACCATCAGCAGTCATTTCTTTCCTTGCTAAAAATTTGTTTGCCTCTTAATCACCATCTCTGAATCATTGCTAAAGTGAGCCTGAACTCATCCGAAGTATCTCTCACTCACCCTGAACCTCCTAAAGGGAATTAAAAGCATTTTCAGCATATTTCTCACTTCATTGCCACCACATTCAAAGCACTTGGTCCTGTGTTTTAAAACTCATACCGGTTTTCTCTAAGCTTGCTGGTGGGGAACTGAATTTCGTATTGTATTTGATTGCATTCCTGAGAACTGTGTGCTCCTCTTTCCATCTACTTCCATGTCTTACATTGCATAGGGGAGGGGGGTGAATTGCCAGAGAAAAAGTGATTATATTATCTTTTGCTAAAATCATCTCAAGTATTTCTGTACTGCATTTTATTCCTCATTGCTTTTCCCTTGAAATCATGAAAGTATTTTTGCTACTTGATCCATCCTATACTAACTCTTCATTGATTATAAAGAAGTGTGCTAGTGTCAGATTACCCATTGTTGATTAACATTATATTTATAAGGGCGATATCGATTATTAATGTATTATAAAAGCGTGGTATCTATATTTTGTCTTATTTCTCAAATAAACCTTTTAAACTTTCAAAACAGAACTACTTCCTGGCTCAGTGGGGTCAGGGCGATTCTAAGAGAGGGGTGTTATATAGGGGTAGTCATCCAGAACTCATGAACTGGACATAAAGATATATCAATAAGGGTTTCCATTCAGTATCCCAGACTAGGCATTGACTTAGCTGTAGTGTTGAATTGAATCTTCTTACAAATTGGGGGCTTGTAGCCGGGGATTCCGGATTAGATCTATCACTTGTGCAGATTAATACAGTGTGCTAACTGACAAGATACATACATCCAGTCGGATCACCACGCTGTGTTACGCTGTAAAGCACTCCTCAAAAGGACGCTCTAAGGGAAAGGTCTGTTTTGCAAAAATAAAATACAAACTTCTGTAAGTCAGGAAGGAACTCAAATTCCAGAATGACGACCTTGGTATATATGAAAATAGCCAGAGAGCACTTCTTACATAAGCTATTTGTGAGAGGTGAGTGGACTCATCAGGACCAGACGGTCTGGTTGCAGGCAATCGCACCCCAGATCACTGAAACAGGGTCAGATATATGGAGAGACCAGGGTCCCTTACATGTGGCCCTGAGTGAACTATATATGGCCCCTAAGGCCAAGGATGAGCACAACAAGATTGCCAGGGTAGCGGCATATTTATATTTACATATGGGAGCCATGCAGGACAAATGTGCTGAAGGCCAAGATCTGGCGAGTAGGCAACTGCTGGCATTACAGAAGGCCCAATCTGATCTAGACTCTTCTGAGCAGAGGCTGCACAGAAGCCAGGAGTCCGAAAATGAGAGTAGACAGTACATCATTAAAATAAAGAAGGATATGGATATCTTGCAACAGGAAAAGACGGACCAGGATACCAGAATTCTGGCTTTGCAGAAGGAGCACCAAGACAGTCTGGACTCCTTACTGCAGAGCCAGAAAAAGCTGGAGCAACAGATCAATTTCAACAGGGCATGCACAGAGCAGGTAGCCACCCTGCAAATCCAACTAGACAGAGAGAAAGAGGAAAGCAATACATTGATTTTGAAAGACCTGGATACCCAGGCAGAGTTTGATGAAGAACACCAGAAAGCTGGTGCCTTCCAAAGGCAAAGGGACGACCTGGTGGCACAGATGCAGACTCTTAGTCAGGAAAGGGATACCTTAGGCCAGGAAGTCTGCCACTTAAAAAGGAAAATGGAAGAAAATCACCTGGCCCTCCAGGGACTGGGTGACCTCCAAAAAGAACACCAGAACTTGTTACAGCACACCAGGAGGGTGCAGGATGCTCTGGCAAGAAAGGAGCAGGCCAATAGGGACACAGCTCAGGAGGTAACCCTCCTGCAGCAGAGACTGGCCCAGTACTCCAGGACCAATCAGGAGGCACAGAGAAAAAATGAGGCTCTCTGTCAGCACAATGATAGGCTCCAGCAACAGGTAGCGATGCAGGATAGACTGATAGATTCTAGTAAGGCCTTATCTGAGGAACTGAAAGCGCAGGCTCTTGCATTGCAACAGGGAGCATGGGCGGATAGAGACCAGGTTCGCTGGGAGAGGGAGACTCCTGAGCATAACCTCAGGATCCCTAGTACCAGAGGCCTTCATATCTCTCAGTCCCTGGACTCTGCCAACCCCATGTCCCCTGGCGCACATGAGCACCGGGCCACAGGGATGGCAGATTACTATCCAACCAGAAGTATGGGGCTCATAGGCCAGTCCCTCCCAGGAATGGAGGGGCGGGCATCCGGGTATGGGCACCCAAGCACAGTGCAATTTAGTGGGGAACCCCAGGAGAGTAGGCCCATTAAGAGCATCCTGAAAACTTCTGCCCAGTTAGGTCAGTGGGGGGGTACCCATCAAATCTTGGCAGCAAGGAGGAATCTGAACACTCCTCTGAACGGCGCAGGACACAGTTGACCAGGTCCCCACATTCTGCCAGCCATTCCCAGGATCGCAGAATCCGGGAAAACCTGGAAGATCAGACAGGAACCTCTGGGAGCAGTGCCTCTGAGTCAGAGGATGAATGGACCAGGGTTACCCGAACCAAAAAGGCCAATAAGGCAAAAAGGGCCTTGCTTAAGGACCCATTGAAGCAAATAAAGGCAATAAGGAGTGTTATCACGCCTTCTCATAAGAACGCCAAGTATTCTGTTTGGGAGCACTTAGAGCTGTTTGAGCAAATGATGGAGACTTTTCATTTGAAGGACAGCCAAAGCTGTATTCAATATGTAAAGTGGACCTTCTCACCAGAGTACTCCAGTTTCTTTGCGGGGCTGGAGGAACAAAAATCATTCAAGGTGGTCCACATACAGGGCGGCCATCTTGAAACATTTTTCTGTGCACAGAAATCCCCAAGAGGCTCGCAAGGCAGCCTACAATTTGCAATGTGGGGAGGATCAGGCCCCACAAGAGTTTGGTGCAAGAATTAAAAGCGTGCTTTTGCGCAGACCACCAGAAGGGTGCGCACAGACAGCAAAGAGTTTGTCAATACATTTTTCCATGCTCTCCCTAAATATATAATGACCCAGTCGTGAGAGAATTTTCATGAGAAAAGATCTTTAGACTGGGTCATTGAACAGGCTACCCGGATCTATGAGGTGCAGAAGCCTATCGAAAAATAAAAATAACGCGCCGAAAAAACCCAAAAACCAACACCACCCCTGCTGCTTGCCAAGTGGCAGAGGTAAAGGTTGCCCCCATTTTAGATTTGGAGATGGGGGGCTTAACAACCTGCCTGCAACCAAATAATTCACAGCCCAGAAGGCCCTCGGGCCAGTCACAGACAGGAGTCCGAGGAGGTAGTCCACAAATGTGGTCCCCCGCTCCCCTGACTATGTAAGTCCCCGCTATAAGGGAAACCGACCAATCCTGGTTATGTGGTGGACTCCCTCCAGCCAAGGGCGGGGATCCGGCAAGACACCTAAACCCAGGGAACTTCCCTCCCACTTCCCACAGGAGGGCAGACATTCTTCGAAATCCTGGCAGAACTTTTTTCCCCAGGTATCCACCCAATTTCCAGCCCCAAAATCATCCATCCTTCTTTCCCCCAATTCCCTGAGCCCAGACAACCTAATCCGGGAGAGGGGAGTCCAAGGGTGGAGGGGTACCAAAATCTTCCCAACCAGGGGTACTACCAGAGAAGGGATAGCTACCCTTCCCGGGATCAGCCCAGGGGAGAAAATAGAGCCCCGTATACAGCCTGAGCGGGTTTTCACAACTTGAGCGCCAGGTCCAAAAATATGGCACGAGATCTGGGTCACATACTGAGGGCTCATCAGAACCCTCAGATGAGCATTGCCACCGCAGAATGCCCCTAACTCGGGACCTGGTGCCCCAGAACAATGACGGTGGCAGCAACCCCGATAACCCACCGGTTCCCAGGGAAGGAGGCACAAGGGGAAGGGGGGTGTAAAGCCTTGGAGAAAGCTTCCTTCCCAACTTGTAAACAGCCCTGGAAAACCAGGAACCGGAAACAAAATCTCCTGCCCCTGAAAGCCTGCCTCCCAAGGAGCAAAGGGGGGTAGGAGAAACAAGGACCCAACAGACCCACTTTGTGGAGGAGGTACATGTCTTCCAATTTGAGGGAGAGGGATCCTCAGAAGATCCTGGAAAAGATCTCTCCTTCAGAGAGATTGGGGGAACTCCTCCCAAAGAAAAATGGGTTCCAAGGGATTCCAATCCAGACTAGGGAAGATATGGAGACTGAGCTACCGCCGCCTATCATCTCAACCCAGAACCCACAAACCGAAATCCCCTGGTTCAAGCCCATCCTGGTGACTGCCTCCAAAAGGGGGGGCGGCCCAGAACCGGAACCAGGGGAACCCACAATGGCTCTGATCTCCAGTTGCCAACTTTTTCTTTCAGATTCCCAAGACTCTCCACAGAATTCTGCCCAAATCTCTTCGCTAGCAATGTCCAAAACCAGAAAGTTAGCCCACCAGTTGTCCAAAATGTGCATTATCTGTGCCCCCTTGAGGAGAAGGAGGGAAGATACTATGCCCCGTACAAGTACAGGGGCAGGGTACAATTCGGCACTGGTGGACACTGGATCCCAAGCTACCCTTCTGTCCAAAAGGGCCTTTGAGGACTAAATGCAGGAGGGGGGAGGATTACCGTAATTCCTCTCATCTCTCTTCCTGGACAACTGCAGAACTTTGACGGGAAGGAAATTCCCGTTGAGGGGACTGCAGACTTGGACATTAAAATTGGGCGACACAAGGTGAAACACCCTGTCATAGTAGTGACTCCAGAGGGCACCCCTTGTTTACTAGGGAATGACCTCCTGAGAAGGTTGTCACCCCTAATAGATTGCGTAAACAAGGTCTTCTGGACCCAGACTAGCCGACCAATAAAATTAAAACAGAGTGTCAACCATGTTAGTTTAAATGGCACCTGCCACATGGTTTGAACACAAATCTGACCAAGATAGATTTCACTTCCAGAAACAACCAATTCCAGACGTGACAGTAATAGCAGTAGGACAACAGAACTGGTGAATGGGGGTCCTCTCTATTTCTGAAAATCAACCTTCCTTCCAGTTTAAGGTGGTATTCCACACTGGAAGGAAACACCCTGAAATTCTTTACTAATCCAAAATCAGAAAACTCCCACTCCTATAGTCCAGAAAGATGGAAACCAGCTCAGAGCCTGGCTGATATTCAGCAAATTGGAGAGCAGTTTGTTCATCCCTGTCCAGTTAAATGATGGGCAGGACTCTGTTCTCGCTCGAGTGTGTTGAACAACGGTAAGAGCTTCATCAGCGAAGCCATGTTCCACCAACTCCCAAAAGATCCAGCCATTCCCACCTTCAAATTGATAGACAAATGGGAAATGGACCTGGAAGCACCTAATTCCAAACATCTCCTGCCAAGCAGGTGTATGCTCAAAAATCTCCATTGGCAACAAGAGCATAGTCCATAATTGTTGGGTGGTGCAAGACGTCACTGCCGCCTTTTACTTAGGCAGTGACATTCTCTCAATCGCTTTTGCCATTAGTTTGGACCTAATAAACTTCAAAAGCTTGGTCCGATTAGCGGATAATCCATGGGCTTTGGATGATCCAAAAAAGCATTTAGGTCAGCTCAATTGCTACCTTATGCAGTTGAAATTCAGATCAAAGAGGAAGTCACCAATCCCAGAAAGGGACCCGACAATTCTCCCTGGAAAATGAAAGTTAAAAGAGGACAACAATTTGAAAACCCTGATGCTTACATACATCTAAATGCTTCTCTCCAAACAGCAAGGGTTAGGGGTAAACCCAACACCATAAGTCAACATAGAACATGACACCATTCCCAATAGAAGAGGTGGATAACAGCGACTTAAAAGAGTATTACTCTAGCCCGCAGCACCATTATTGGAATGGCGATTTGATGACCGACCATTTCTCCATTGATTTAGGAAATTAACTGTTAGACCAATCCCCAAGGACTGTTTTGACAGTGACAGTGAGGACAATACAACACCAGACAGGATTTCACCCGGCATGAGGGGAACTTCCTGGTGTACACTTCTTGCCCTTATGGTAAGGAAGATGTGACTTGTGACTTCAGGAGGGATGAGGTTATTTTCCAGGTCCATGAGGCTTGCCTTCCCCACCTGAAGCCTCCAGTCCAAATCAGCACTCTGGCCAGGGACTTCTCCACCCAGCTGGAGGAGGCCGCTGATATAGCCAACACCGAAGTCTTTCCAGGCTTCAGGCAGATGGTGTAAGAGAGAGTCAACCTAGCTGATGCCTGTGTGACTCTGGAACAGAAGCCAAAAGTAGAAACAAGTTTTCTTGGATTTCCAAGATCTCTTTGGCGGTAGACTCATATGACTGTGGTCGCCACTGACATCCACACAACAACAATTCCCACGGACCCTGGAATGACTCCAGTGTTTCTGAAGCAATATTGCTTGCCTCTTCGCATCCATGGAGTCCCTTACTGAAATAATTAAGAACCTTGGTCCCGGGAATAATACGTCCAGTACACAGCACCTTCAATAATCCGGTGCTGGGAATATTGAAGCCAAACATGTCCAGTGGAGACTCTGTGCCGACCTTAGGGCAGCTCAACAAACGGGTCCATACTTCCCGATGGCCTCTGCCCTACATTGACCAAGGCTGGCCAGATTCAAGGGTCACAAGTATTCACTGCAATAGACCTGACCAATGGATACTGGACCGTGCCTGTCAGTAGGGAGGACCAATACAAACTGGCTTTTACCTTTGGGGCAGCAGTACACCTGGACCCGGACCTCCCTTTCGGAAACCTCACAACTCCGCAATTAATTCAACATTTCCTACATTAAGGCCATGCCCGACCTGGTGCGAGGGTAACCTGGCTTATGTAGAATGATGTCCTCATTCCAAAAGTTCATCTGTTGGAGGAACACATAGCGGAGATCCGTTATGTTTCTGACCCAGTTGAGGCCGCCGGAGCAAAACTTTCCTTTCAGAAAGCACAGTGGTGTAGAACCCGTGTTAATTTCTTGGGACATGAGATTACTCCTCAGGGTCTCTGTCCCCAGGAAAAGAAAGTGGAAGCACTTCAGAAACTGAAAGACCCCACAACCTCTGCGGGAAACTAAGGAGCCTCCTTGGACTGACTAATTACAGCAGAAAGTTCATTGAGCGGCTACGCAGAGATCACCAGACCCCTGATTCATCTCTTGAAGGGGGGTCAAGTGGGAATGGGGTCCAGAACAAGCGAGAGCAGTAAGACAACTCAAAAGAAGCCTCTCACAAGCGCCCTGCCTAGCTTACCCTGCCAGAAACAAGGAGTTCTTCCTGAGACAGGGTTCTCTAATACGTGCTTGACAGCAGTTTATACCAAAAGCATGACAAGGTCAATAAAGTAATCTCCTATGCGAGCAAAACTTTATCCTCTGTGGATGAAAAATTCAAAACGATTGTGAGAAGGCACTCCTGTCAACGGTGTGGCATTGAAGAATTACCGCCCGTTTATTCCATGGGGAACACATCATAGTGAAACTCCCACACCAGCCTCTGCAATATCTCCAAAGTGACAGAATCCGGCCGGAAAGTGAGTAATTCCCGAATTACTCTGGATTCTGTCAATGCAAGTCTTCCTTGTGAGGTCAGATATGGCCAAAAACAAGAAGAGTCCCCTTGCGCAAGGTCTGGCTGACTTGCTATGATTGTGCCAGAGAAAACTGTCTCGAGGACGAAAGTCTATAAAATCAAGGACAACACGGAGGCATACCTTAATTCCCCCACAAAGTCTTTGAAGAGACAAGTGTGAGGGAATGCCCACTGTCTATGTGGATGGATGCTCGTACCATGTTGACAACAACGGATGAAAGAAATGGTGGCCGGCGTAGGAATGCCTGGGTGAGGAGTTCCAGAACCCTCCGCTGGATACAAAATTTGTCCCGAAGTAGTAAGTGTGCAGAGTTGATGGCTGTGCCTCAGGCCATCCTCACTGCTGTCCACATCAAACTCCACGGAACTGGTCATATATCACCGATTTGATTATGTACGGAATGGTTTCGTGGAGCACCTGGTTAATTGGAAACCAGAGGCATGTTATGTGCTAATAACAAACCCTAAAACATGGTAAGTTAATCCAAAACATTGATGATCTGGTCACATCGTATGGGATGACCATCTACTGGAAAAAGATCAAGGGTCATTCCAAAGTAGAGGGACCAGACAAAACTGGAAATTACTTAGCTGATCAGCTGGCCCAAAACCAGGGCCATCCAAGGGGAATCTAATCGAAATAGATCCCTGTTGGGGAAATCCAGGTCACTGCTGTCACTAGGTCCCAGACAAATGCTCACAATGATCTTTCAACTGCCCAATGGAGCATAGGAGACCCCGATGCTGCTTATTTGATTACAGCTCAGAAGGGGAATCCAATTATTGGTAAGTTTTACCAACACCTTGAGGACCCTGAGAATCTTTCCTCTGACGGATCCGTTTACATTGGGAAAGAGGACCTTAAGGTTGTGGATGAAATGTCCAAAAATGTTCCAAATCCAAGACGGTTGTTGTAAGGAAAATCCCAAGCTGGCCATGATCAGTGGGTGTTCCTTACCTCATTCGAAGCCTGATGTTAAGTCACGCCCATGATGCGGCCACAGCCGGTTCATAGGGGGTTTCACCACAACACTGGAAATCTTAAGAGTGAGGTTGGGTATCTGGCCACACATGGGCCAGGACCTCAAACCAATATTTGAAGGTTGTCCTTGTGTCACAATTTCAGCCAACATCCCCCACACCGGCACCTCTCCAAAAGAGGGGGAATGACACTGCCATGGTCAGATTTGCAAATTCGACTTTGTAGGCCCGTGATTCGCTCGCTAGGGGAAAAGTACATGTTGACGGTGACATGCTTGTTTACCAAGTGGGTGGAATGTCTCCCAGCCCCAAACTGCAAGGCAGAAACAGCAGCTGCCTGATGATTAACCACATCTTTTCCCGTTTTGGTCTACCTCAAAGGATTGAGTCAGACAGGGGTAGCCACTTCACCAGTGAAGTAATGACAAAGATGTGGGAGATACTGGGGTCAAAAGAAAGCTACACATTGCTTACAGGCCAGCTTCTTCTGGAGCAGTGGAGAGATATACCGAACCATTGTGAGCATCTTAAAAAAAGTTTGTGGCAGATCTGGCCAAGTTGGATATCCGATTACCTCTGGTCCTAATGGCCATCAGATCTACCCCTTCATCTGCAACCAAAATGTCACCATTTGAGTTGATGACTGGACGCAAGATGGTGCTTCCCCAGCATTTACTCTACGGAACCCAAGAGCAAACATTGATAAATGCCTCCACAACTCATGAAGTATGTGGAGAATTTTAAGGAAACACCTTCAGCATGCTTTTGCCTATGCTCAGCGGAATCTAGAAAGATCAGCCGAGAGCATGAAGACCCACTATGATTTAAAAACTACCCGAAAGGAATATAATGGTGGGTGATCGGTCTATCTATACAATTTCCAAAGAAAACCAGGCCAAACAGAGAAAATGTTTGCCTACATGGAAGGGACCGTTTGAAATTATAGACAAGATCTCCCCTGTGGCCTACAAGATCCGCATCCCCAAAGAGGTTTGGCAGAGAGGGAAGACAAGTGGGTACATATAAATCAGCTAAAGTGTTGCCATCCCAGGCACACTCTGCAGCAACTGGAGGAGTCCTCTGCAATACCAGAGGGGACCGCTCCAGATTAATTCAGTTCCAACCCTAAATATCCCACATATAGTCTCTAAAATATTATCACTCTGTAAGCCACTGTCTTCGAATGATACTTGTATCTCAAAAGTAAAATGTTAGGTATGTAAAGTATAAAATGTATATGTCTGCCACACCATTAATAGTGGTGGGAAAATGTCTACGAATAGGTATTGCCGCTTTTCCTTTGTCGTCCTAGGAGAAAGAAACCTGGAGACTGACCAAGGAGGACGACCGGGGACCGGGAGCCGAGACCCGAGGGGCCACGGTACCGCCCAATCCTCCCATCAGGACCAGCAAGGAGAACTGATTGATCG
>CM030321.1:837487617-837618988 GCA_002915635.3 Ambystoma mexicanum | reverse complement strand
GACACCCCCATTTTGTTTATTTGCGAACATTTCAGGACACCGCGAGTGTTCTTAGAACACATTCAACTTGCCAGCGAACAATACGGACAGCGTCCTCAGAACACCCCCATTTTGTTATTTGCGAACATTTCAGGACACCGCGAGTGTTCTTAGAACACATTCAACTTGCCAGAGAACAATACGGACAGCGGCGTAGTGTTTTCGAATCAACTTGACAACAAACAATAGGACAGGTCCTCAGAACATCCCATTGTTTGGTTTGCGAACATCAGGACACCGCAAGTGTCTGAGACAGATTCAACTTGCAGCAAACAATACAACAGCTCTCAGGACCCCCCTACGAACATTCAGACACCGCAAGGATTCTTTAGAACATTTTCACTTTGACAACGACAATAACGGCAGCGTCTTCCAGGACACGCCCTTACGAACATTTCAGGACAACAGCGAGAGTTCTTAGAACACTTTCAACTTGACAACGAACAATACGGACAGCGTCCTCAGAACACCCCATTTGTTTTATTTGCAAACATTTCAGGACACCGCGAGTTTCTTAGAACACATTCACTTGCCAGAACAATACGGACAGCGTCCTCAGGACACCCCCATTTTGTTTATTTGCGAACATTTCAGGACACCGCGAGTGTCTTAGAACACTTCAACTTGAACAATACGGACAGCGTCTTCAGGACACCCCCTACAAACATTCCAGGACAACGCGTGAGTTCTTAGAACACCCCCATTTTGTTTATTTGCGAACATTGCAGGGACGCTGCGATGTTCTTAGAACACTTTTCAACTTGCCAACGAACAATACGGACAGCGTCTCCAGACACCCCAACGAACATTTCATGACACCGAGTGTTCTTAGAACACATTCAACCTTGACAAAGAACAATACGGACAGCGTCCTCAGAACACCCATTTTTTTTTATTTGCTGAACATTTCAGGACACCCGAGTGTTCTTAGAACACATTCAACTTGACAAACAACAATACGGACAGCGTCCTCAGAACAGCCCTATTTTTTATTTGCAAACATTTCAGGCACCCACGAGTTGTTCTTAGAACACATTCAACTTGACAAAGAAACAATTACGGACAGCGTCCTCAGAACACCCCCATTTTGTTTATTTGTGAACATTTCAGGACACCACGAGTGTTTTCAACTTGACATTGAACAATACGGACAGCGTCTTCAGGACACCCCCTACAAACATTTCAGGACAACGCGTGAGTTCTTAGAACAGACCTCCATTTTGTTTGTTTGCGAACATTGCAGGACACCGCGAGAGTTCATAGAACATTTTCAACTTGTCAACGAACAATACGAACACCGTCTTCAGGACACCACCTACGAACATTTCAGGACACCACAAGTGTTCTTAGAACACATTTAACTTGACAAAGGACAATACGGACAGCGTCCTCAGAACACCCCTGTTTTGTTTATTTGCGAACATTTCAGGACACCACAAGTGTTCTTAGAACACATTCAACTTGACAAAAAACAATACGGACACCGCGTGTGTTCTTAGAAAACTTTCAACTTGACAACGAACAATACGGACAGTGTCCTCAGAACACCCCCATTTTGTTTGTTTGCAAACATTTCAGGACACCGCAAGTGTTCTGAGAACAGATTTAACTTGCCAGCGAACAATACGAACAGCGTCTTCAGGACACCCCCTACGAACATTTCAGGACACCGCGAGAGTTATTAGAACATTTTCAACTTGACAACGAACAATTTAAATCCTGAAATTTCAGGACACCACAAGTGTTTTCAACTTGCCATTGAACAATACGGACAGTGTCTTCAGGACACCCCCTACGAACATTTCAGGACAACGCGTGAGTTCTTAGAACACACCTCCATTTTGTTTATTTGCGAACATTGCAGGACACCGCGATAGTTCTTAGAACATTTTCAACTTGTCAACGAATAATACGAACAGCGTCTTCAGGACACCCCCTACGAACATTTCATGACACCACGAGTGTTCTTAGAACACATTCAACTTGACAAAGAACAATACGGACAGCGTCCTCATAAACACCCCATTTTTTTTATTTGTGAACATTTCAGGACACCCCGAGTGTTCTTAGAACACATTCAACTTGACAAACAACAATACGGACAGCGTCCTCAGAACAGCCCTATTTTGTTTATTTGCAAACATTTCAGGACACCACGAGTGTTCTTAGAACACATTCAACTTGACAAAGAACAATACGGACAGCGTCCTCAGAACACCCCCATTTTGTTTATTTGTGAACATTTCAGGACACCACGAGTGTTTTCAACTTGACATTGAACAATACGGACAGCGTCTTCAGGACACCCCCTACAAACATTTCAGGACAACGCGTGAGTTCTTAGAACACACCTCCATTTTGTTTGTTTGCGAACATTGCAGGACACCGCGAGAGTTCATAGAACATTTTCAACTTGTCAACGAACAATACGAACTCCGTCTTCAGGACACCACCTACGAACATTTCAGGACACCACAAGTGTTCTTAGAACACATTTAACTTGACAAAGGACAATACGGACAGCGTCCTCAGAACACCCCTGTTTTGTTTATTTGCGAACATTTCAGGACACCACAAGTGTTCTTAGAACACATTCAACTTGACAAAAAATAATACGGACACCGCGTGTGTTCTTAGAAAACATTCAACTTGACAACGAACAATACGGACAGTGTCCTCAGAACACCCCCATTTTGTTTGTTTGCAAAGATTTCAGGACACCGCAAGTGTTCTGAGAACAGATTTAACTTGCCAGCGAACAATACGAACAGCGTCTTCAGGACACCCCCTACGAACATTTCAGGACACCGCGAGAGTTATTAGAACATTTTCAACTTGACAACGAACAATACGGACAGCGTCCTCAGAACACCCCCATTTTGTTTATTTGCGAACATTTCAGGACACCACGAGTGTTTTCAACTTGCCATTGAACAATACGGACAGTGTCTTCAGGACACCCCCTACGAACATTTCAGGACAACGCGTGAGTTCTTAGAACACACCTCCATTTTGTTTATTTGCGAACATTGCAGGACACCGCGAGAGTTCTTAGAACATTTTCAACTTGTCAACGAACAATACGAACACGGTCTTCAGGACACCCCCTACGAACATTTCATGACGCCACGAGTGTTCTTAGAATACATTCAACTTGACAAAGAACAATACGGACAGCGTCCTCAGAACACCCCCATTTTTATTATTTGTGAACATTGCAGGACACCCCGAGTGTTCTTAGAACACATTCAACTTGACAAACAACAATACGGACAGCGTCCTCAGAACAGCCCTATTTTGTTTATTTGCGAACATTTCAGGACACCACAAGTGTTCTTAGAACACATTCAACTTGACAAAGAACAATACGGACACCGCGTGTGTTCTTAGAACACTTTCAACTTGACAACGAACAATACGGACAGTGTCCTCAGAACATCTCCATTTTGTTTGTTTGCGAACATTTCAGGACACCGCGAGTGTTCTGAGAACAGATTCAACTTGCCAGCAAACAATACGAACAGCGTCTTCAGGACACCCCCTACGAACATTTCAGGACACCGCAAGAGTTCTTAGAACATTTTCAACTTGACAACGAACAATACGGACAGCGTCTTCAGGACACCCCCTACGAACATTTCAGGACAACGCGAGAGTTCTTAGAACACTTTCAACTTGACAACGAACAATACGGACAGCGTCCTCAGAACACCCCCATTTTGTTTATTTGCGAACATTTCAGGACACCGCGAGTCTTCTTAGAACACATTCAGCTTGCCACAGAACAATACGGACAGCGTCATCAGAACACCCCCATTTTGTTTATTTGCGAACATTTCAGGACACCACGAGTGTTTTCAACTTGACATTGAACAATACGGACAGCGTCTTCAGGACACCCCCTACAAACATTTCAGGACAACGCGTGAGTTCTTAGAACACACCTCCATTTTGTTTATTTGCGAACATTGCAGGACACCGCGAGAGTTCATAGAACATTTTCAACTTGTCAACGAACAATACGAACAGCGTCTTCAGGACACCACCTACGAACATTTCAGGACCCCACGAGTGTTCTTAGAACACATTCAACTTGACAAAGAACAATACGGGCAGCGTCCTCAGAACACCCCCATTTTGTTTATTTGCAAACATTTTAGGACACCACAAGTGTTCTTAGAACACATTTAACTTGACAAAGGACAATACGGACAGCGTCCTCAGAACACCCCTGTTTTGTTTATTTGCGAAGATTTCAGGACACCACAAGTGTTCTTAGAACACATTCAACTTGACAAAGAACAATACGGACACCGCCTGTGTTCTTAGAAAACTTTCAACTTGACAACGAACAATACGGACAGTGTCCTCAGAACACCCCCATTTTGTTTGTTTGCCAACATTTCAGGACACCGCAAGTGTTCTGAGAACAGATTTAACTTGCCACTGAACAATACGAACAGCATCTTCAGGACACCCCCTACAAACATTTCAGGACACCGCGAGAGTTCTTAGAACATTTTCAACTTGACAACGAACAATACGGACGGCGTCCTACGAACAGCCCCATTTTGTTGATTTGCGAACATTTCAGGACACCACGAGTGTTTTCAACTTGCCATTGAACAATACGGACAGTGTCTTCAGGACACCACCTATGAACATCTCAGGACAACGCATGTGTTCTTTGAACACACCTCCATTTTGTTTATTTGCGAACATTGCAGTACACCGCAAGAGTTCTTAGAACATTTTCAACTTGTCAACGAACAATACGAACAGCATCTTCAGGACACCCCCTACGAACATTTCAGGACACCACGAGTGTTCTTAGAACACTTTCAACTTGACAACGAACAATACGGACAGCATCCTCTTAACACCCCCATTTTGTTTATTTGCGAACATTTCAGGACCCCACAAGTGTTCTTAGAACACATTCAGCTTGCCACAGAACAATACGGATAGCGTCCTCAGAACACCCCCATTTTGTTTATTTGCGAACATTTCAGGACACCACGAGTGTTCTTGGAACAGTTTCAGCTTGCTTTCAAACAAAACAGACACATATTGAGTCCTCAGAACACCCCCCATTCAGTTTATTTAGAACATTTCAGAACACCTGTGATGTCCGCAGACAGATCAAACACAAAAAGAATGTCTACCACATAAAAAAGCACAGCATTTAACCTATCTCATACCCTCCCATCCTACCCAAACACTCCTACACACCAACACACTCTACTAAATACACATTTTGAACAAACTTTCACCGCGCAGTCCGCGGACGTCTGCACATCCAAGATGGCAGGCGCTACCGAAAATCTGACGCGCTTCACGATTCACACCGTCCAATCAGCGAACACGCTTCATGTCCGCGGACATGACGTAAGCCGGTTGGCCAATCAGGACACTGCCCACGAAGCGAACAGGGAAGTGTGTCCGCGGACCGAACACAGATATCATTATTTTTTTTTTACCTACTTTTTGGTCATTTTTTTTAAAAACTACTGGACGGATTTTCACCAAATTTGCAAAAGCAAGCTTTCGGGACCAAGCCGCTGCTCCTGGTCCAAATTTGGTGAAAATCCGTCCAGCGGTTTGGGCTGTAGGCGCGAGCAAAATTGTTTTCCCATTCAGTCTATGGGAAAAAAAAAGTTTTGGGACACCCCCTATAACTTTGCCCCCCTGTACGAATCCTCATCAAACTTTGCAAAAAAATTCAGAGTGGGCCATATACTTTTTTTGCAAAGATTGGTGAGGATTCTTCCAGGGGGAGTGAAGTCATAAGCCGCCCAAAAAGTGCTCTTCCTATGGAAACACGAATTTAACCATAACTACATGGCAATATATAAATGGCCTGGGACCCTCCAAACAAGTTGGGAACACAGCATTGCAGATATGCCTTTTATTAGTTTGGTGTTAATCTGTACAGTATTATTTAAATACATTCAAGAAGGAAGTAGGTGCCCTCTGGTCCCAACAAACTTTAATACATCTACAATGGTTAATTACAGCAGTGAAGATTTTCGGAAATGAAAAGCCTTAATTTTATTTTCGCTTGATGCAGGTGAGCGGAGGATAGCACACAGGCAATGCACTGGTCTTGGAAGCAAGACCGTGCAGAGCAATAGAGTTTCGGATCCGCGCATAGAAATCAAACTCAGGTACAGTATTAGGCACTTTATAAAAAAAACAATAAATTAAACTAGTGACTCCAGTTTCAATCAAGAGGAACAGCGGAAAAAGAAAATTGCTAAAAATTAGATTTCATTTTTGTGCAATTGACTCCTGTGGTAATCAAGAGGAACATTGAAAAAGAAAAGTGTTCAAAATTACATTTGGAGGAGGAAAACAGGTGCTTTGATATTATGCAAGAGGTAGTGAACTGAAAAGGATGCAACATGTGCAAAGAGAGAGTGGCTGTGGAGCACATTTGTGCCAGAGCATTTTCGTCTTATCGGGAAAATTCACAGGATTCTCAAATTAATGTTGCAAGACACTCTGAAAAAATAATGCCTCATGCAAACCAGCGGCTGAAAAGTGTAATGAGAGAGGGTGAAGGGGAAAGTGATCCAAAACCGGGCGTAGAATAATTTAAAAAAAGCCAAGTAAGCACTGCACCTCTTTGCAAGGGGAAACAAAGGTTTATTACATGCAAACATTTTCAGATGGTTCCATAGAGACAAACTGACACAGAGATCATCTTATCCCAAGACATTACATCTTTTATAGCAGAGAAACTGCACATTTTGTAACCCTTTTGCCTCCTTCCTCCAATACTCATCATCCTTATATACTCAATCTTTACACATGATGAAAGCTCCCCTCTCAGGTATATTCATCGGGGCTTACCTATCACATAACAACATCCTCTATCTCCTGCTTAGTGAACCCAGCACTCGTTTTAATTGTTTGGGTCTCGTTGTTGTGTGATCATTGTTATCTGGGGTTCCAAAGACCATTCTATTTTAACCATTCTTCCCCTCACAACCCCATCCCATCCATCAGTCTGGGGGTACTTGTTTTTGTGAGTGGAGTAGCTCTGCCTGCCCTTATCGATAACATTATCATGGTGCTCTTCTGAAACATCTTCGTGCAGGAACTCAGGATCATCTGACACAAACAAAAAAGCACAAGAAGAATGATAGGAACCAGCCTTTTTACTGCTATTTCTAAGGATTATGGGACCTATGAAAACATACAATCAAACCAATCATCAGTGTTCAATCCAGCTTCCTTTTCCATAGCAATCCTCAAATTGTGAAGGGCACCTATTGCATGATATAAAGACCAATTGTCTGCATCCTTTGGGGAAAATATATACAGCAGGACAGCCCAATGTTCTTGCATATGTCCACTTCCATAGCTGTGAGCAGACCCAGAACATTACTGTTCTGTAGGGTCATAATCCAAATTGCCCTTAACTCACTCTTTATTGTGTTAAAGTACTACTCTGTCTGGTTCGCCATCTGAATCATCTACAAATTGGTTATATGCAGCCCTTTGGTGTTGGCTGTGGTCTTGATGCCCGGCACCAGGAGGGAGGCAAAAAGGTCTCCGTTTTGGTAAATAGGTGATATTGATCCAGAATCCCCTTTAATTTCTCATAGGAATTTTTTGATAAATAGTTTGATCTCTTCTGATGATTAATTCTTTGTGAGCGCTGGGAGCACCTATTGGGTGGGGGATTAGTTGGTTCTCGGGACAGCACATTTATTACTGACAGATGAGAATCGGAAACTACTGAAACCGCAGAGTGTGGAGGGGTCAGTGAGCATACTCCCCTCCATGATGGTGGGAAGTGTAAATATGCATATTGTCTATCCACCAGTACACATCTATTAATGCTATGGTACCTTCAGGCAAATCAGGGATGCACAATGTTTTACTACCAAGGCTGTTCGTTCCTAAAGTTGTAGTGCCATTTCCTGAAAAGCAAAAAGAGTATTCTGCATGACCTCTTTACTTTGACTGGTGTTTCGCTGAACTCAATCCATGTTAGTTTGAGCACATAGTTAACCCATATTTTGCCACAGTTCTGGTTCACACGTGGTACCACATCTACTGAATTCCCCAGTAAGCCCCTGGCTGCACAGCTCACTACTCGTGCTAGCCATTTGTTGTTAGAAAATAATGCTTTCACCATATTCAGCAATGGTCTCACTTTGCATCAAGCATGCTCTTTCTTCTTGGTGCATTCTTCATTGCCTCAGTCCGTTATTACAGCTTGGACAGTGTGCCCTTGGAAAGGACTTTGGACTTCGCACAGGGCTAAGTGCACCAGACGATGGGCTATAAGAGGCAGCATTTTCTGTGGTATGAACAACTTAGTTGTGCCTGTTTCATGAGGTATCAACGAGCATACATAGCAGCTCTCATTTGACCTCTCCCTACCCACACCGCACATGTGATTATATAATGGTTGTATTCTATCTCTTCCTCAGTTTCCCTCTTAGTTCATCTGTTGCATTCTCATACACCCCTTTATATTCCCCACCATATAAATTCACTACAAAAAACACTATAGTTACTCCACCAAGAAAACAACATACACAACATAACATATGTATCACGCAATGCTTGTAGTTTTGACCCTGCAGGTAGAACAAAAAACAAACATCCATGCAACAAATGGAAATCATTCGATATGTGGTGGAGAGAAATAATCTGCAATATAGAAATTAAATGCGCTGCAACAAATGCATTCATCTTGGTCAGCAAGTGGGTCATTGTCATGTGAAAGTGGAGCGGTGCAGGGTGCCTTCCGATCATCAGAGATATGAAACCATTACCGCAAATCATCCACTTGAACAACAACGGGGTGGAGAAAACAACAGTGAATAAAACCTGACATTTCTTGTCACTCCACCGACGGACGAACTTCTGTATGTTCCTTGGGTTCCCGGAAACAACTGTGGCAGTGGCAGGTTCAGTTGATCTGTCGTTGACTCCATGGCAGGATCCTCTCTTCTTACACATCCACAGTCTGAAAGGAAAATAAAATAAAAAGAATCCTGGCATCAGGATGTATAAAAAGGGAAAGCATTTTATGGGGCATATAGACAGGGTCAACATTACCTTGACGCTTGTGATTTTAATTGGTATAAGAGAAGCTAAATGTGTGTTTCTCTTCGACAAAAGTGCTATATAAATAGCAAGTTATTATTATAATTATTATTTTAGTTTGGATCTAAAAGCCAAACTGAACTCAAGATGGCAAAAGAGCCACAGTAAACCATTTGACAAAGCACAAACCTGTCGTTCTGCCTCCCACCCCCACAATAAAAACCTTGCCTTGCATCCTGCCTTTCCAATCCCACAACACATGGCCCATATAATGCATCCTGCATGCTCACCCTCCAAAACACAAAACTCATTACTGTCATCTTGCCTCCCCACTACAACTCTTAGACCCTAAACGCAAAAAGTATATATTTAATCCCACGTTTGGCAGGTACTGCCCATTGTATTAAAACAGTGAAACCTGGATATGAACCCAATCTCCACATTAGAAACTTGAAAACCTAGCTCTTCTGCTCTAGCAATACAAATATGTGTTAATGTTTGAATTTAAAGAGTTAAAATAATTTGGATTCCTGATATTCCAACCCCTACTAAATGGCTGTGGCTGTTTAAAAAATATATTTAATACTGTTTTCTTTGTGTTGTCTTTATAGTAAAAGGGGCATCATACCCTGCACACGTGTGACATACTACAACATTCTACTCCGCCTTTTTAAGTTACAGTAATCATGGGAATTGCTTCTTAGCATACTGTGTGTTAGTGACATTCTCTGTTTTTAGAACATAAATGGAGGATTGAGAAATACAGCAGCGGTCACCGATGCCCAGTAAACAATACCATGCCTCCTCCCTGGGCCCCCAGTGCCAATTGCAAACTGTTTGGATTTGTACCCATTTTTTCAAAAAAGTGTGCTCTACAATGCAAATTTTGTAACCCATTATTTCACAAAAATTCTAGGGAGGGTAACCACTGCAAACTCCCCCTTGATTGGCTCAGCCTCACTCACTACGCTCCCTCGCTATGGGATATCTGGGGGAAATATGTATGCCCCTCACTATAACAAATTCCCCAGCCATCACTGGCCCTGGGACTTTGCTGGGAGCACAGTGGGGGAGCACAGGGACTGGGGTGGGAGCATGATTGAGGGAGAGCCATAAAATAGTAATGGAAGCAGGGTTGGGAGAGCCTAGTGCCTTTGGTGGGAGCAGGGTGGAGAGAGTCTAGGGCCTGGGGTGGGGTTAGGAGAGGGGAGCCCAGGCACTGGGCTAGGTGTGGGATTAGGGAGTCCAGAGACTGTGATGGGACCAGGTGAAGCAGCCCACGGACTATATTGAGAACAGGGTGCGGTGACGGCGCACAATAGTTCATAGTTATTTGGACTTACTGTCCATGTGGCATTTTTGGGGGGCCTGGTGGGCAGAGGCAAAAAAGTTTCAAGGTCACTGGTGCAGGGGTAAGCCACATGTTCATCCTTATCCCCGTAACTATCTCCTCGGAGGACAAGTGGTCCATTTTACTGGGCTGCACTCTAAAGCTAAGCAAAGCAAAGCAAACATTACACATAACTTTGAAAATGTATTCTTCAAAAGCCTGTTCAACATCTTTTCCACAATCCTGTTGGCATAAGGATGATGAATTGAGCACATGGATCCCATTTCCTTGAACAAATCATTAAAAAAAGTGAGTTCCATTATTAGATTTTATGACCTCACACACCCCCCAATGAGGAAATACCTTGCATACCAAAATGTGTATGGCTGATTTTGCATAAAGGTGTGCGCAGGGACCAGCCTCAATCCAATGGGAGAATGGGACGACAACAATAAGGTAACGATAATTATTGCACATGTTGACCATGTCCATGGAGTCGATGCAAAGTTCCCAGAATGGCCCAATGGGATGGGGCAATGTGCCAAGCAATGTCCTGGGCATCTGAACAGTATTGTAAAGATGACACATTGTGCAATTTGCCACACACGTGTTGAGGATTTTCTGTAAGTTGCGGACAAACCAGTCCTTCTGGATGTCAGCAGCAATGTGCTGTTTTGAAACATGTGCTGTGTAGTGTAGCTGCTCAGAAGCAATTATAAGCAACGCCTTTGGCATTAGAACCTTAATGATAACGTTTTGCCTCCAAACCGAGTCAGTTGATGACTGTGAGCAACTTTGCTTGACCCAAAGGTCTTTTTCATCCTGGGACGACTGATCTTGTAATTAAATGTGTGTAATACGTACAGCAGTGTATGGGATTGTTAACTGCAACCGTTTGTTTGGCAACTCAGGATATGCAGTGACATCTGGGTACCTGTGATATGCCGCTTCTTTGGTGGACTTACATGCTGCATCATTGCCAAGAGAAATGAGGTCTGTATACTGGGTGACTGTATTCTGGGTGTGGGCGGTGCATTTAACCACTGCCACCAGTGTTGGTCAGGACAGGGCATAAATCAATCTCTCTAATAAAGACACATGCTGTACATGTGAGCGATCTGACCTTTTGAAATCACCTTTGTGTCCATCTGAACAACCCTGAATTTACGGTGGTGGTCACACACGCTGAATCTCAATAGACGGTCACCAAGCATCCTTGGGATGCTTATAAAGCTTCAATCAATGCAATTAGCTCTTCAGCCTGTGCCAACCAATGTGTTGGTCATTGCTTCTGAGCTGAAACCTAATAGTCGCCATCTACAAAGTGCACCACTGCTGCACCTGTGTCTCTGGCAAGTGTCCTGATCAATCATCGATGACCCATCTATGAAGAGTGCCTCCCCCTCATTGAGTGCATCCTCCCTTGCTCTTATTTGATCATCTTCAGTGCCTTCACAAGTAACACAATCATGTATCTCCTCACCTTCCTCCACTGGTATGGCAATAAATGTGCCACCTTTAGTCCCTGCAATAGAGGGTTTGTGTAAGTAAAATAGTCGATAATCCACACTCAATAATCCTAAAAACTGCTGCATTTCCTTCTCTCTGATGAGCCGTGATGGGTTCTATACTGCTGCTGTCCATTCTGATGTCACCTTTTTCCCTTCCGATGATATAATTTGCCCCAGATAGGCCACCTCTTTCTTATAAAATTGCATTTTATCCTTGTCTACCTTTCGTTGAAAGCAATTGCAACAATGTAATTGAGGTTGTCCACATACTGAATGTCCGTACTCGGTACATTTATATTGCCTAAATCCATGTGCAATATTCTGTTAAAAATACTGGGGACTCACAGTATGCCTGAGGAAGTCTGGTGTGTTGAAACCTTTGTCTGTGATGAGTTAACGTGGTGAGATATTGAGAATCGGGGTGCAAAGTAATGGAGAAAAGAATGCATTTTTCAAATTAATTACAGTAAAGTGTATGGCCTCAGTTGGTATATTAGAGAGGATCATGGCAGGGTTTGGTAAAACTGGAAATTCAACATTATCTCAACATTGTTTTTCAACGGCCAAAAATCATGTGTCATCCTCCAACTTCATTCTTTTACTTTTTTGATAAAGTATATAACACAGGGATTTTGAGGGTACTATAAGGCTTTGCTGCCACAACACAATCATTCTTTCAGGTACTCCCTCATCTGCCTCCCTTGCCAATGAATACTGTCACACTGCTGCTGGTTACATACTGCCCCTATGCTCTTCAAGAGCACTACCTTATGGGGTTTGTCCATCCATAAAGTGCTTGGGACCTGTAACACATCCTTGTGTAAGTGTGTAGGCATTCATTTAGCAATTAGTATTGGACATGGGACATTCCAATGCTGAATCATTATTTGACAAAGGATACAAAACTCCAGGATCATTTCAACATCATTATCAGCATCTTTAAACAGCAGTCCATTTTACACCGTGCTCACGGGTTCAATGCACAAAACT
The DNA here is from genome assembly GCA_002915635.3 of Ambystoma mexicanum. NCBI lineage: Eukaryota > Metazoa > Chordata > Amphibia > Caudata > Ambystomatidae > Ambystoma > Ambystoma mexicanum. Next base: position 837,606,049 of record CM030321.1, on the reverse strand, counting down.
GTACGCCACTCACCACCCTTCTCATCAGTCCCTATGAGCACCATCTTGTAATCTAAAATCAATTCTCCCTCCAGATCCAGTGTAATGATGGTTCCCGGAGCATGATCTTGGGGCGCTGCAGGGTGAACCAAAAAATCTCATAGCACCCTCTGTGGCTTGGTTCTAATACCGCACACCCAACTCAACAACCCAGTGAATCCACATATAAACAAATCTGGATGTAATGGTATTCCTCTAGTGGCACCATCATTATACGATGCTCAGGCTCGCCAGGACCCTAGCATAACACGTGCCTGGCGTGGAACATATTAACCCTTCTTCCGAGAATGATATTGTCATGTTCAACTTGCTTAACAGATCCCTGCTTAACATATTGACTGGGGTTGCAGTTGAGAACAATAGTGGATCTAACACTTATTTATTACCTACCTTGATATTTAAGTATACTGTCAATGGAACCAAATTTTCTCCAGAGGACCCTTGCATATCCATTACTATATCTGATAAGGTGAAGCACCCTTCCTTTATGCATGATTTTGTTGCACCTGTATCAATAAAAACAAATGATGTGTTGCACCTACCAGGGGTTCCTCTTGAGGCTCAGCAGTATCTGATGGGACTGGGTAAACCACAGATCTCTGTGGGATGCCCTAATCTGAGTAGGTGTATGACCCAGGAAACACAAAGGGGTTTCCACCTACCACACTCGCCCCCTGATACTGCATCACTGTTCTGTGCAGCAAGGCATTTGTGTCCCACACTGGCGGGGCTGGCTGTTGTGTTTGTTGCTGCATGTATACTAATGTACTGTTCGACACTGGGGGTTGCACCGGTGATGACACAGGTGCCATACCATACTTGGCATTCACAGGCATCATCCCATACTGCTGGGGATAGGTGACCTGGGCCATCCTGGGCCATACTGCTGGCATATGAGAAGGGATCATACACAGCCGCTTGCCTACTCCTACACTGCACAATGTCCCATTATCCCTCCAAATCCTCTGTGTCAACCTCCTCAGAATCCCCATCTACCTAATGGATATTCTCCATTGTACACTCCCAGGTATCCTCTGTTGTCTGGTTAGCCGTCATATCCACCTGTCCGTTCTGGCACCATTATCGTTTCTACTGGTGCATTCCGTGCCTACTCACTCTTCCTTGTTTGCCTCACCTAACCTACCTCTTCTCTCATTGCATTGCATTTGTGCCACTGTTTTGAAATTCAAATTTGGGTGTGTGCGATTTTTCATCTCTGCACCCTGTTTGCATTGCATTTGTGGCCTTGTTTTTGAAATTCAAATTTAGGTGTGTGCACTTTTACATCTCTGTACCCTATTTGCATTGCATTTGTGCCCCTGTTTTTGAAAATCATACTTATGTGTATGTGCTTTTACATCTCTGCACCCCCTTTGCATTGCATTTGTGCCCCTTGTTTCTTGAAATTAGAATTTCCTTTTTGGATTGCATTTGTGACTTTTGTGACTACTAGGGCACCTGGTGAGTTTAGCTAGAACTTCCCCGAGCTACTCTTAATGCCCGCTCAGCCAACAAACACTCTGCCGAATCCGTCTCCTTCTTGAAGACACTGACCTCAACATGCTCACTCTTACTGAGACATGGTTCAATGCCAGCGCAGTTACTGCTTTTGACTCCCTACTCCCTAATAGCTTCAAGATAATCTCCAAGCCACAATGTCACCATGCTGGCAGTGGGGTTGCCTTAATCTTCTGTGAGTGGGTTCCTTCTTCTGTCATACCCACCCAGCACTAGTCCTCCTTTGAGAGCCTGGTCTGCAAACTGGTCATCTATCCCTCCTCCTCTCTGATCATTACTACCATCTACAGGTCTCCTGGCGCTAACACCATGTTCCTTTTTGAATTGGATGATTTCTGTTCCTCCCTACTCTCAACCACCTCTAATCTCCTCATGGGTGATTTCAACATCCAATTGGACTCCCCTGTCTGTTAGGGAGAATTCTCTGTTTAGGCTGAATTCCCTAACCTAGTGAGTCCCCCAGCAGCTTTGCTGGATTTTTGGGGTTTATTTTTTTCTCCTGCCAAGAGTGAGACTCTTTTACCCTCACTCTTGGACATGACTTGAGAGTGTTTCTGTGACTTGCTATGTGCTTATGGGCTAGGGGGTATTTTTTCCATATATGCTATCATTGGTTTTTGAATGTGTGTTACACAGCACCCTCAGTGCAGTAACACAGGGGTGTCATAGAGACCCCCAAACATAGACTCCACACCCTGGGACTGACTACTGTCTCCCTGGGTCTGTAAAGTTACCATTGACTTTACTAGTCTTAACTTAACCAGTACAAACCATCTTACTGTGGAAGTACTGGTAGGGGCAATTAGATTGCCCCTGGGTCTGTTGTCGAGGGGGTACTGTCCCGTCCCCCCTCGCCGAGTTCTGGCTGGTGGCAGTGGATACCACGGAAATATTCCACCGGAATATTTCCCAATGGGATTTCCCATTGTTTTTAATGCACTACTTTTTGGTGCAATGTTAAAGATACCGCCGGTTTATTTATTTAATATAAATTTACCGGTTGGGATTTTTTTGTCAGAACTCGCTGCCAAAATGGCATCTAGGTTCACTTCAGTAACCCTGAACCCGAGTCGAGCCTTTGTTCCACTTTTGGCGGGCTTCTGCACAGAAGCCCTCCACAGTGGTGCCATTCTGTCTGGGTACCACAGGGGGTGTGGAAGGGGGTTTAGGCACCCTGGACTGAGTTGCCTTGCCAACTCATGTCGCACTCTGGTGTGATTGGCCCAAGTGGTGAGCCACCCCGCTCACCACTTAGCATGTTTGAGTGACAGCTAGGCTGTATGAATGGGAGTTTGCTGCATAAAAGCAGGGTTTTTGGGACTGGTTCTTCAGAAGTCGCCACAGGACCTAAGAAGCCGAAGAGGGAGAAGCCGAGCCGACCTGCCAAGACGACACCACCGGTAGAGCCCTGCGGAACCGTCTCACCACTTTTTCCGACGACAGAGGAGATCTCCCGCCGGAGAGTCACCTTCCCTTAACTGGTGGGGACAACCAGTTGCTGCCTTCTTTTCACCGTCCTGAAGCATCTCGTGGCAGCCTTGCCTGTGCCAAGCACCCCGTCAACCGGGATACCACTTTTTACCTCAACCGCGAAAGAGGGGTAAAATCCTTTGTGACCGGAAAACTCCACGGCTGGTCTTCCTCCACGTCGAGATCACCTCTTCCTCTGGACGACGCCGTGACTTGCACTCACTACCAGGAACAACTACCACCGCTGGAGGATCCTTTCCACTTTTAAAGGTACTGTGTTCCGCCCGGCTTCCCTTGCCACCGATTGTACGGGGTAGATTTAGCCCTCGGCTCTCAAACCTGGGTAAGCCTGGGACACCCTAACTAAACTTTCTCTAAATTCAGTAAAACCTTTTCTACTCACCTGCACAGACTTGTGACATTTTGTGATCTTGGGCATATTTTCGCCTGGCTCTCTCTAAAGCGGGCCACGAACTAATTCTCCTTGTTCCACAATTGACTGCCTTTTCTAACCTTATGTGAAAAGTGTTTTACCTTGCTGCTTTCATTACTTCTGCTTTTTCCCTCCCTTTTCTAATAACTTGTTGGAGTGCCATCTGACGTTAAGCGCTCACCTCTGTTTGGAAATAAGTGGCGTTAACTTAGACTTGTCCAACAAATGACTAGGGATGTACATATAAGTAATAGTGACTGTGTTTTGACTTACTTACCTTTTTCTGTGCTAGTGTAATTTATGAGTGTGCCTTTAAAATAAATAAGTATATACTTTTACACCTAGCTCTGGTCAGTGTTTGCTTGTACTACTGTGCCTCTATACCTATCCTGTATCCTCTATATACTGCCTAACTCTTCTTGAGGGAAGTCTGACTGCTCAGCCACAGCTACCACAGTGAATCTGTGTGGTACAGACTGCTACCAAGTGGGTTTACTGCCAACACCTGTAATCTTGAATCTTTTGCAGTGGTCCCAGAGGGAACTGCACAGGTTTCTGCTTAACACTGTCACAGCATCCACTCTCTCCCTTGACGTCTGTCCATCACTATCCCTTTCCATTCTCCCTTCTGGCCCAACCCACTTGGCTAGGCACACTCTGGATGCCCTCATCCATACTGATCTCTCTCTCTCCCCCCCTCTGGTCACTCCACTCTCTATGTCAGACCATGTTCTCCTCTCCTAGCACCTGGGTCCCCTAGCCCCTTTGACAGCCCCTCCAAAATCCCTGCCAACCTCATTCACGAACATCTGTCTGATGAGACAAGTGTCAGCAGCTGCCTTTGCATACACCTTCACGCCCTCCTCTCCGTCACCCCCAGACTCTACCACCGACATTGCTCTCAGCAACCTCCATTTGGCCATTACCAACACCCCTGACATTCATGCCCCAGTCATGAGTATCCACCTGAAACCTGCCTCCAAACATAACACCTGGTATGACTCTGAACTGGCAGCCCTGAAACGCACGTGCAGAGCCGCGGAACAGAAGTGGCAAGCCTCAGGGTCACCCTCTGACAAACTGGTCTGCCACCTGCTCCAAAGACAATACAGACTCTCCATCCATGCCAAGAAAAGTGCCCACATCCAGGCACGAGTGTCGGGTGCATCCAACAACACAGATGAAATCTGCAGGGAACTAGCCAACCCTTCCGTAGTCTCCTCCTCCCCTCTTCCATCCCAGGCCCTCTGCAATGTACTGGTCACACACTTCACTACGAAAACTCTGGACATCCAGAGCAACCTTGCTACCCTCCCACCCAAACCCTCCCTCACTCCCTTGCCTCCAATGGCTTCTCACCATCCATCTTCCTCTATCTCCTGCTTCTCCCCTGTCACACCTGAAGAAGTCACCAGAGTTGTCTGCTCCATGAAGGTCTCTTCCAAACACGTTTCACCTTGTTCCTCCAGAACCATCAATGACAACATTGACTCTCTTGCCCCTGTACTCGCTGATCTCTGCCACCACTCTTTTGCCACTGGCTCTTTCCCATCCTCCCTCACGCACGTTCTTGTATGCCCCCTGCTGAAAAAACCTGCAGCAGACCCTGCTTGTGTAGCCAACTACTGGCCTATTTCTATCACCCACTTCCCTTTGAAACTGCTGGAGAAGCTGGCCTTTCCACATTTTACCTCACACACTGCACCTTTTGGTGGTGTCCACAACCATCAATTTGAATTCCAAGCATCCAGAGGCATGGAAAATTGCTCTTCTGAACACCTGTGACGAATTGCTTGCATCTCTGGACTAACTCTCCAGCTGTCCTCATCCTACTCGATCTCTCCTCTGCCTTCTATACAGTTAACTATTCTATCCTCATAAAACGGCTCTATAAAACCCTTGGTATCTCAGAGTGGGCAAAGGAAAGGCTTACTTCCTTCCTAACTGACCATTCATCCCAAATCATTTTGGGCACCTTCTCATGACCTACTTCTTTCTCCACCGGTGGTGTCCCCCAGGGCTCAAACCTTTCCCCCTGGCTCTTCAGCACTTACCTTGCTCAGCTAGCACTCCTCATGTCCTCCTTTTCTGCCAAATTGCAGTGCTACGCAGATGACAGACAACTCTTATACAAACTTCCTACTGACCTGCTTGCATCTTCCATCATCCCTGACTGCCTATCTGCCATCCAGTCCTGGTGTACTTCCAACAATCTCTGCTTCAATGCCAACAAGACTGAGATCATTCCCATTGCGACCCCTGCTCCCTCGTTTTTACCCTCACTCTGGCCATCCTCAATGGGCTCTGCCCTTGCTCCTTCTTCTGAAGACAGAAACCTTGGAGTCATCCTTGATGCCTCTCTCTCCTCCCTCCCTCATACTCAGGATATTTCCAGGAAGCCCCACTTTCAACTCTTCCTTCTCAAAGGAATTCTCTCTTTTCTCACTTTCCCAAGAATCTCAATTATACCTGAGCCCTGGTTCCCTCTAGGTTTGACTACTGCAATAGCCTTCTCCTGAATCTACCTTCTTCCACTTTACGACTGCTCCAGCTAATCCAAAATAGGGTTGCACGACTTATCCTTGGTTTTAAGCCCATGGACCACATTTCTCCTGCCCTAAAATCTCATCATTGGCTCTCGGTTGCGGCACGGATTAAAGTCATCATCCACAAGGCTGTCTGGGGCCTGAACCCATGCTATCTGCAGTATTATTTTACTATATACTGTACCTCTAGACCTCTGCAGTCCTCTGGAAGCAACTCTCTGTGAGTAAAGCATTTTGCAAAATGGAGGGCCAGATGCTGATAACTTTCTTCATCTTGAGCAGGACTTCTTCAAATTCTGGAAGCTCCTCAAGACATTCCTCTTCACCTCCTCCTTCTCTTCTTTCCTCCTCTGCTAATCACAGAGTCGCTGTAATTGGTGGCCATGGTCCTTATGTATCCTTCGGGGACCTGGCCTCCTATACCCAATCGCACCAGCCTCTGCCTACCTCACAGCACTTACCTCGGCACCAAACGGCCTCAATCCTGTAGGCTTGCACTTTCTATCCAACGCGACTTCAGGACGCATATCACTTAGAATACTATGTACTTCATCTGCTGCTCACCCACGAGCACGGACATTCCAGCACTTACCCCACCACAACTTCCCCTCTTCTCACTGCACCTGCACGTTCTGAATACTAACAAGGCATAGTAGACTTGTCTTTATCGCTCACTGTATTCATTGTTTTCAATCCCAGGTTCCTTCCCTGTTGCCTTGTGAACGAGTTGAATCAGAATTGACTTACTGTATAAGTGCTAATAAATGCACAATAAATAAATAAATACAATATCTGCACGACAGGCATGTCTGTAATCACCTCTCTTTCAATACTTAACTTTGTCAATTTCTTCTGTAATAACTTCACTTCAGCCTTCTGTGCATGTTATGGCACTGACTTCTCTTACTCTTGCCTTTGACTACAATGATACACTATGATTGCCTTAATCTGTGCCCATTCCTTAGCTTCAGTCCACACCACCTTATCCAGATACTTTTGCACCTCCTATGGGAGTCCTTTCTCTAACATATGATAAAATATTGCTGTAGTCTTATCCCATAGTTTTCCTGTCTCAGCTGTCCACATCTCTTGAATTGGTAATCTATTTTCTGCTGGGTCTTCATCCTCTCTCATGGTCTCAGCCGTTATCAAAAGTATTTCTGGTGTATCGGGCTATGCTGAATTTAGGCCAGCCCATACTTTAACCCTAAAGTCCTTAAAATGCACCCCATTATGGTTGTCATCCCCCATCGTATCCCTGAATATCCTACTTTTTTCAAAATATTATTTGCTTGGTCTCCAATAATGCAGTGAACAAAGTATTCATGTCCCTTACTGCTAATGTGATGCCTGCTATTTGTTTCTAAGGTGCATATATACATTTTTCCGCTCCTGCTGTGAGTGATGGCAGTGTCTTCATCAAGTTATTTCTATCCATGGGTGGCTAGGGCATGTACCGGTCTCTGCCAGGATGCTTATGTAAGAGGAGGAACTGTGTCCTCACCTGTGTGGCTGATGCCTCCCCCCTGGGCACACTCTCATGCTCAGACCCTGAAAACTCTATACTCTTTGTGTAACTCTAGATGACATCCTTCTCCTTCCTCCTCATCTGCATGCCACTCTTCCTCTGCCACTCTTCAAACTGATCTGATACATTTGTAATCTACACCGTCCAACCTCGCCAATCCCTCTTTACGTTGCCCGTCCCTTTGACCTTTGTTGCAATATGTATGTCCCAAATCACAGTGCTGTCAATTCTAAATAAAATGTCATCCAGTCTCCTTTCATCAGTGGCTATTGGCACTCATGGCCCTTCTCCCCTTTTTCTCTTTACTGGCTCTAGCTCTCTGTCTCTGTAATCTGCAGCGTCATTTCTAAATCTCTTTGTGTGGTATTTTCAGTTTCAATTACTAATGGGGTACGCATAATATCTGCTACTGGGGATTGCTGAACATTTTCATAGGTGGCTGGTGCACAAACTCTGAGTTACTGTATCCTGCTGCTGCCACTCAATTATCCTCCACAACCCCAAGACCCCTTTTCTATTTCTCAACTTCCTACCCTCTTACTTTGTGGCTAAATATGTATACGTGTGGCCCAGAATATCTTAGTTGTTCATTCCGTCTTTGGGCATGGTTTATACATCCCTCCTCTAGTATCAGCAACCCACTCTTTGTGGTATTTCAAAATGTTCTCCCTATTCAGCGGGAACGCTGTTCACATACATTAAAGTGGTATGAGGGAACTCATGGTTACATTTCATTCGTACTTATAACAATCCTTTGCTTCTTAAATGCCAACCCAGCAGTGTCGATCTCCTTACCCCCTCCCTTTCTACTTCACTCCACATAACACACATCTGCCACACACTCCTTACGCCACATACTGCCACAATTATATACATAAGGGTTTAAACCATCGTCATTATCTTCTTTAAAACAAAGACGTTACCTCCATACGCCCCCTTACACTGGGCGAGAATATCCCAGACCCTCCCTATAGTGGGCTCACACAACAAAATCACATTTATTTACAAATGGTGTATACCCTTCCTCTATTCCCTTGCATCAGAAAGAGGGTATTTACCACCTTACACTCCCTTTTGCTGAGTGGATGGATCCCCGGTCCTCCATATATTGGGCTGCAACTCTTATTTAATTTTGCAATGTTGCCTTTCCTCCACAATCAGAGAAGGTCCCGTTTACTCTCTCTTCATCTTTTTCCTCATAATATATATTGTAATGTCACCTTATATAAAACTACCATATATCCACGTGGTCTTTCACACTCCACCCACTGACCAACAACTGCACTCCACACATACACACTTTCTCCCTATTTCTTTCTCTTGCAAAGGTGCACTTACATGTGGTTGTAACCAGTTAGAAGCAAGTTAACAATTTATGGTAATAATTCAAAATATTTAAGGTTCTAAATTTAAGTAGAGGGAGCTGTTAACCAACATAGACCTGTTGGTAGCATGTGCTTAGGTTTCACCCTTCATTGGGCATTGCCAAGGCATTGGATCATTTCTAGAAATTGTTTATACATACATTCATTTCTGTCTGATACATATACAAATCCAATGTATATAGTATGGTTGTTTTATCTTTTAGACAGTTTAGTCTGTTAGGTTCATATCATAACAATTGAAGTGTTATCTGGTTTCTGGGTCATACAACCAGTTTGTTGCATAATTTATGCTCTGTGGGTGCCTATTTTAACATTGATTATCTTTGTATTTGTACAGTCATTGGTCATGCTGTGGAGGACGGAAGCAAAGGGGACAAAGAGGAAGGAGAAATCAGGAGAGTTAGAGGAGAAATAGTTGGGATGACTCTGATTATTGTATAAGGTTATCCCTTATCATGGTGCCTAATTGTATACAATGAAGTGGCATGTGTCTAGATATATGTCTTAAAATGTGAGCTCATGCTTGCTAAGTGCTTAGCTGTGAGCAGTGTCCTTATATAGAGGCTAGTTCAGGTTGCTGATATTTCTGCCATTTCTGTGGTGATCAGTGCATGTGTGGGAGGATCAAATTACATAGTATTTTTTTGATAGTGCAGTGCTTAGTGCATGTTGGTGTAAATAAATAATCGGAATGCTACCAAATGATAACAGTTTTTACCCATGGCCAGCCTGTCGTGCCGTAATATATTCCCCACCTAATTGCGTTTCGTGTAGCCAGTGGATAGCATGAGGTTTGTGGCGCAGGTCCAATCGACTTTGTTTATGTAGCGGGGGACATGTTTAAAGGGCAGCCCTAGTTCGAATTAGGTGTCAGGAGGTCAGTAAGTAAGGTCATTTTACTGGCACCAGTCCCAACAGTTTGATCCCCTTGCTTAACTGCTTAACTGGTAGCCTTGGCAAGAGGATCCCTTTATTAGGCAGAAGCAGATTTGAGCTACCTTTGTGAACTGTCTGCCATGGATGTAAGCAGAGCCAAAAAACTGGCGGCTGTGCACATTAACAGTCCCTAAAACCAGTAGCCAGCCTTTTGATAATTTCATTACATAGCCATAATGCAGTTCGCATTGGTCTGGAGGGACTCCAGAAAACAATGAGCAAAAGGAAAACAGAGTGAGCGAATGTATAGAATAATAATGGATGGTGGTCACACTGAAAAAAATCATCTGTAATGCTCCATATTGGTAGTGCGTTTACCTGGTGTTTTCTAAAATAAAACACAATGGGCCTCATTACGACCCAGGCGGTAATCTTCCGTCATTACCGCCATGGCGTAATGAGCGTTTACGCCATGGGCCGATGGCGTAAAGAGCGCCACATTACGACTCATCGCGCACGAGCATTACGCCATGGCGGTAATGCAATTAACGCCATGGCGGAAAAGGCCCCTACCGGCATCGTCAAGCGAGCAAGGTGCACTTCCGCCACCGTAAGTAGCGGCCACCGTAATTAGCGGCCACCGTAATTAGTGGCCACCGTAATTTGCGGTGGCCGTAAAAAGCAGAACCGGAAATAGCGTCATCGCGCCGGAACGGGAAACAGCACGTCGGCCATCTTTAAAAACACAATCCATTGCCATCCTACCGAACAACACCAGATCCAACCCTGACACCTGTCCCAACCAATCACCCATCCATCCAACTACCCAAAAATGCCTAAAGCTGTTAAGAAGGCATGTGACCGCCAGCGCCAGGAAAGATTCAGCCGGGAGGAACTCTGCATGCTTGCGGAGACCCTGCAAGACAACGCAGCTGTCGTTTTCTCCCCGGAAATGACCAGGACAGCGATAGGGAAAAAGAAGGCCATCTGGGCCCTGGTGGCCGAGCGCGTCAGCGCGGTGGGGACCGTACCCCGCACCCCACAGCAGTGCAGGAAGCGCTGGGACGACCTACGCATACGGGTCAGAGCCGTCATCTCTGCGAACCGCAACCTTGCCCTGGGTACCGGTGGAGGGTCGGAATCCCCACTAAAACTCCAACCGTGGGAGGAGATTTGTGCAACCACGATTGGCATGGAAGCCATTGAAGGCATCGGAGGGATGGAAAGGGGAGCTCCGACATCAGGCGATGAAGGTAGGTGCCTCAAACAAGACATGCCATAGTCACTGCAGTCCATTCATGTGTAGCACAAGGTTGCCCTAGAGTGTAAATGCAACACATTTCCACACTGCCCATAGCCACATGCGAGCACCACCCTGCATACACTGCTGGCACCCGCATACCTGCATCCACATTCCACACTAAAAGGAGACAACCTGCATGGCCTTGCCTGAAATCTGCCTCATCTACTGACCAGAATAATGTCTATCATTGTCATTCCAAAGTCCGCACACCCATCAATAACGCCCTCCCTCCTTTGCTCCACCACAGGCGTAGATTCACACCCCGAGGACCAGGACACCCCTGCGACGAAGAGAGCCAAGAAGGCCAATAATACCGTCCCCGCACCCTCAACCTCAGCTGCAGTGAGGCAGACCCCACAACAAGCAGGACCCACTGCAAGCATACCGGACGTCCCACCGGCAAGCAACCCTGTAGTCAGCAGGCCAGCAGCAGCTGCTCCACCTCTACCAACATTGCCTGCCACAGAAGGCACCGGGTCAGCGGCCAGCAGCAATATGGGCGAGACAGCTGCAATAGCTGCATGTTCTGACTCAGACATTGAGGAGCACGAAGTCAGAAGCCCCACTGACCTACTACATTCCCCCTATTTGTCAGACGCCAGCCCCCATGAGGATCACACACAGGGGCACACAGAGGTAGAGGAGTGGCCTTCTACCCCATGCCCAGTCCTCAGTCCACAGGAGGGGAGCAGCCCCTCCATCACACCACCAGCACTGGCCATGGGCCAGCAGGGGCAGCAGTCCCTCGAGGACATCACAGAACGGCAGCAACAACTGTCCACGATGCTGGCTGAGCATGCCGCGGAATTTGTGGGGGCTAGGGCAACAATTGAACAGGCCACGGAGACCCTAAGGGCCGAAGTAGCGCAGAGCACTGCCACCCTGAGGGATGCCATGCAGGCCATGTCCAGGGACATCTGTGCTGAACTTGCTGGCTTGCGTCGTGCGCTCACTGAGCTCACCCACACCCTACAGGACGTGCATGCACGGGGGCAGGCAGGGACATCCTCCACTGCCAGTTCTGCACAGAGCAACCCCGTCCGACGTTCCAGACGTAACCTGCGCTCCACAGCCAGGGGTGCCCCGGGGCCGGGAGAGGGGCTTGTAACAGCCTGTGGCCACTGTCACAGGCATCTGTTGACACCTACATGGGGTGTGTTGGGTGTGCAGGGGGGTGGGGAGGGGTGTGTTGGGGTGTGCAGGGGGAGTGGGGAGGGGTGTGTTGGGGTGTGCAGGGGGAGGGGGGAGGGGTGTGTTGGGGTGTGCAGGGGTAGGGGGTGTGTCACGACGTTTCATAGTTTAAATACACGTTTTTCTTTCCCAAAATGAAATGTGTGGACATTTTCATTGCGTATGTGTGCTTTATTGGTGTACAGTCCACAGTGTGCATGTCCCAGAGACACACAGTGCCCCAAGTGCAGTCTCCATGTGATTCACACCAGCCGTGTGTGCTAGAAGCAGTGTCGATGATACTTTGGCGCATTGCACGCCCCTCCTGTGCGTCGCCTCCTCCATGGGGTGCCGCCCCATCTGCACCCTCCTCATCCTCATCGTCAGGTGGTGCAGTTCTGCGTCAGGGGGCAGGGGCACATTCCGTCTGACACACATATTGTGTAGCATGACACATGCCATGACGATCTTTGCCACCTTCTCATGGTGGTACAGGAGTGCCCCACCAGACCTGCTGAGGCTTCGGAACCTTGCCTTCAATAGGCCAAATGTCTGCTCTATGACCACACGAGTACGTGTATGTGCACGGTTGAAGTCCTCCTCGTGCTGGTTCTGCGGGTTCCGGACTGGTGTAAGGAGCCACCTCTTCAGGGGATAGCCTGCATCACCTGTATGTAGGCGAGAATGTATGTGTCAGTCATGTCGTCTGATCAAGAACATGATGTGCCACCATTGCTTGCATCCAACTGTTACTTTGGCTCACTTCTACATGCACTAATTGATTCACACAATGCAACCAGTATATGCTCATGGCTCCCATGGCCTGTTTTGCATGCCATCACCCAATGTATGCAGAGGGGTTGAGTGCATTGTGAGTGTCCATCCTCTGTCTCCGTTCTCTGTGTTACTCACAGCCAGGTGGAGTATGCATCATTCCCCCCCCTATCAGCCAGGTGGAGTATGCATCACCCCCCCCCTTTCAGCCAGGTGGAGTATGCATCATTCCCCCCCTATCAGCCAGGTGGAGTATGCATCATCCCCCCCCTTTCAGCCAGGTGGAGTATGCATCATTCCCCCACCCCTATCAGCCAGGTGGAGTATGCATCACCCCCCCTTTCAGCCAGGTGGAGTATGCATCACCCCCCCTTTCAGCCAGGTGGAGTATGCATCACCCCCCCCCTTTCAGCCAGGTGGAGTATGCATCGTTACGTCATTCACCTGCCCACTTCCATGACATTGGACTCACCGAGTAGCCAGGATCTTGGGCCTGCATGTCGCTCCATGTAGCGTGGTATTGTTGAGTTCCTCAGGACCATGGAATCATGGGTTGATCCGGGGAATTGGGCACAACAATGTGTGATGATCTTGTTGGAGTCACAGACCATTTGCACGTTGATTGAGTGGAACTGTTTCCGGTTGCGGTACGGTACCTCCATGGCACGTGGAACCACCAATTCCACATGGGTGCAGTCGATGGCACCAATGCACCGGGTATGCCGGCTAGTGCATGGAAACCCACTTTGGTGTTTGCAATGTCCTGGGCAGTCCGTGGTAATGAGATGTGGTCGTCTGTGTGCTTGAGGAGGGCATCGAGCACTTGGATGAGTGTTCGTGAGAATAATGGTTGTGAAATGCCATGCAAGTGCCCCACTGTGTGCTGGTAGGTGCCTGTGGCCAGGAAGTGGAGTACAGACACTACCTTCAGTAGGGGGGGGATGGCGGTTGGAGTTTCTATCATGCTGACGATGTCGTTGTGTATCATGTCTACGATGGCGGTGATGGTGTCCCGGTCCAAACGGTACAGGGTGTGGATCTGCTCAGCAGTGAGGTTGAATGGATTGGCTCTGATGCGTGGGATTGGGGGCTGCCTGCGTGGTGGCACTGGCTGTGCTGGTGGGGCTTGCTGGGCCTGCCTTGCCCTCCTTCTCCTCCTGCGTCTCCTCTGTGCTGCCTGTTGTTGTTGTTGCTGTTGTAGCACATGCATTGCTATCAGGTCCTCCAGCCCCAACATTGCTAGTCGTATTGGTATCATTGTGGAGTGTGACTGGGTGTGGGAAGGGGTGGGGTGTGCTCTTTTTGTACTTCCTGAGTCTGTATTGCCTTCACCTGTGCTGTTTCTGTGCACCTGTGGCAGCTGCATTCACTTTACATGGCCCTTTACGGTTGGTTCGCGATGGCGTAATTAGCACCATGGCGGTAAGGTACTTAACGGGCTGGGTGATGGCGTTAGGTGCATGTCCGCTTGGGTCGGCATTTGCGTACCTTTCCGCCATGGCGCTAAGTACGGTGTGGCCGGTCGCGTGCGCGCACCCTTAGCGCAGTTAGCAGCAGCGTTAACTACGATGCCGCTAATGGCATCGTAGTTAACGGTCACGGGTCGTGATCGGACCTGGCGGAAAACGATGGCGGTAACCATTTACCGCCATCGTTTTTCACTTAGCGCCAGGGTCGTAATGAGGGAAAAATACAATTAATGGCACACTTAATATTAGACTAATATGTCTGGTGACACTAGGTCTGTCTACAATATAAAGAATGTAAACAGGTCGGAGGCAGCACTGCTGCTTAATGGTATCTGAAGCTTCATGTCATGTAGATCGACATACTGGTGCGGTTCTATACCTTTAAAATCAGATGGTAAGTATTGTAAGGAAAGTGCTCATCTGAATGCATGTATATTATTGAAAGGCACGCAGCAGAGTTTCACATACCTGTTGTTAGGCGAAAACCTGTGCAGTTCCCTCTGGGACCACTGCAAAAGATTTAGGACTACAGGTGTTTGGCAGTAAACCCACTTGGTAGCAGTCTGTACCACACAGATTCACTTGGTAGCTGTGGCTGAGCAGTCAGACTTCCCTCAAGAAGAGTTAGGCAGTATGTGGAGTATACAAAATAGGGCAATCTACACAGTAGAACAAGCAAACACGGAACAAGGCTTCGGTGTAAAGATATAAAGGTATTTATTTATAACAGCACATCTATGGAAAACACTCTGGCACTAATACGGCAAACAACTTCAATCACAATTACTTATACGAAGAAACGGATCAATCCCCCTAACAATAGTTTGACAAGTCTAGGTTTACCGGCATCACTTATTTGCAGACAGAGGTGTATGCGTTACCCTAGATGGCACTCTAGTATTCGTTAGGACAGGAGAGAAAGATAAGGCAGGTTATGAAATCAACTCGGTACCAATACTTTACGGACAAATGCAAGGCAAAAAAAGGCAGGGTCTACTGTAGATCACAAAGTTCAGAGGCCAGGTCCACTCGGAGAGAGGCAAGGCGATATGTCCCAACAGTGTCTCAGTGGAAATGCGCTAAGAGTCTTTATCGCAAATTGTTATGGAAAGATTGGACCAGTTCAGAACAGAAAGTTAAAGAACGCTTGGCGGCGACCCAATGGAAAGGTGGGGATTAAGACACCTCACTCTATCCGGCAGAAAGGGAAGCCAGGCGGACACGGTACCTTGTTTGTGGACAGACAGCTCCGGCGTGGGCAGTTGTTCCTGGTGGTAGATGCACGTCCGGTCTTTGCCAAGAGAAGAGATGACCTCGTCGTCGAAGGAAAGTTGAAGATCGTTGCACCACCAGGTAAGAGACCAGCCGCGGAGTGCTCCGTCACAAGGCACCACCTTTTGGTCGCGGTACAGGGGTAGTGGCTATCCGGTTGCCGAGGTGCTCTGCACGGGCAATTCGACCACTGCGTCCTGGAGCGAAGAAAAAGCAAAGGCGACTGGTTGTTCCCACCAGTCAGGGGAATAGACTCTCCGGCAGGGAGATCTCCTCTGTCGTCGGGAAGTGGTGAGTCGGTTCAGCAGGGCTCCACCGGAGGTGTCGTCATTGCAGGTCAGCTCAGCTTTACCCTCGTCGGATTCTTAGGTCCTGTGGCGACTTCTGAAGATCCAGTCCCAAAAGCCCTGCTTTTATGCAGAAAACCCCCATTCATTCAGCCTAGCTGTCACTCAAAACACGCTAAGTGGTGAGCGGAGTGGCTCACCACTTGGGCCAATCACACCAGAGTGCGACCGGAGTTGGTAAGGCAACTCGTTCCAGGGTGCCTAAACCCCCTCCCACACCCCTGTGGTAACCCAGACAGAATGGCACCACTTTGGAGGGTCTCTGTACAGAAGCCCGCCAAAAGTGGAACAAAGGGCTCAACCTTTGGTTTAGGAGTCACAGAGACGAACACAGACGCCATTTTACAAACCGAGTTCTGGCAGAAAATACCACTCGATAGACTTATTTAAGATAAGTAAACCAGTGGTATGTTAGAGACTAACGAGAAAAAGTATTAATCTCCAACAATGGGAAGAATCCCATAGGGTTATATCCGGGGTCAAATATAACAAGTAGGTTCCACTGCCACCAGCCAAAATTCGACGAGGGGGGACGAGACAGTGCCCCCTCGAATAACAGACCCAGGAGTAATCGAATTACCCCTACTAGTACGTCCACAATAGGATGGTTTGTACTAGTTCTGTTAGTAAATTTAGGTCTAGTAAAGCCAATGGTGACTTTGCATGCCCGGGGAGACAGTGGTCAGTCCCCGGGTATGGAGTCTATGATGGAGGTCCGCTAGGACGCCCCAATGCTACGGCACGGAGGGTGCGGTGTAACACACATAGCAAAACATATGAGACCTTATGGAGTAAAAGACCCCATAGCCCATAGAACACATTGACATTTAAAGGAATTACACACATTCATGTCCAAGATTGGGCGAAAAAGAGTCTCACTCTTGGCAGGATGGAAAAAAACAAACTCCAGAAATCCAGCAAAGCTGCTGGGGGACTCACTAGGTTAGGAAATTCAGCCTAAACAGAGAATTCTCCCTAACACTCGCCGCCCCCCCCAGACTAAGGGACAGGAGGATTTAATCCACTCCTGGATGAATCTCATACCTCTAGTCGATGACATACATCCTAGAGAGACCATCAGCATTTTGGTGGTGACACCCTGACCTGTGCTCAATGGTGAAATCAAACCCTTGCAGGCAGATCGACCATCTCAATAGTTTTGGGTTTTCCCCTTTCATTTGCATTAACCATCTCAAGGGTTGGTGGTCAGTCTGAATGACAAAAGTAGAACCATACAAGTACGGCCTAAACTTCTTCAGAGCCCACACGATAGCAAAGCACTCTCTTTCGATTGTTGCCCACCTTGTTTCAGGATCCTTCAGCTTGCGGCTGATGAAGCAAACGGGGTGCTCCCTACCTTTCCCATCCAGTTGACTGAGTACGGCACCTATTCCTACATTTGAAGCATCTGTCTGCACAATGAAGTGTTGGCGGTAATCAGGAGCTCTGAGTACTGGGGCTTGGCAAAGAGCCTTTTTCAGGTTTTCAAAAGCCTGATTGCACTCCTCGTTCCATCTAACCTTTTTAGGAAATTTGGGCGAGGAGATGACATTCAGTGGAGAAGCTATGGTCCCATAGTTCTCAATGAAATTCCTGTAATACCCAGTGAGGCCTAAGAAAGCTCTCACCTGGGTTTGAGTAGTAGGTGTTGTCCAATTTTGCACAGCTTCAATTTTACTGAGCAAAGGCCTTGTTTCTCCACCTCCTACCTCATGTCCAAGATAGACTACCTTACTCTGTCCAATTTGGCATTTACTCGCCTTTATGGTCAGATTGGCTCGTCCAAGAGCCTGCAAAACATCTCTCAGGTGGGTTACATGTTCTTCCCAGGAATTGCTGAACACTGCTATGTCATCCAAGTATGCCATGCAGAAGTCCTCCATCCCATTCAGAACCTGGTTTACCATCCGTTGAAACGTAGCAGGTGCATTCTTCAATCCGAAAGGCATTACCTTAAACTGGTATAAGCCAACTGGGGTAGAAAATGCAGTTTTCTCCTTGGCATGGTCTGTCAGGGCTATTTGCCAATAGCCTGACGTCAAGTCAAATGTGCTGAGGAACTTGGCTGCGCCAAGTTTATCCACCAACTCATCTGTTCTTGGCAAAGGGTGGGCATCAGTCTTGGTGACTGCATTAAGAGCTCTATAATCCACACAGAATCTAAGTTCTTTAGATCCGGCCTTTGGTACTAACACAACTGGGCTAGACCATGGACTAGTAGAAGGCTCTATTACCCGAGATCGAGCATCTTGCTGACCTCACCTTTGATGTGGGTTCGTACGTTTTCTGACATCGGTATCCTCTGCTTTTGACTGGCAGACAGTCACCAGTGAGTATGTCATGCTGGCCCTAAGGGGCCAAGCCTGGCAAAAGCGAGAACAGGGAGGCAAACTGATTCAACATAGATTTGCACTCTTCTTGTTGCTCGGGTGTCAGATTTGAAGAGAGATTTACTCCTTCAACTTTTTCATCTAAAGGTAAGCCTCTGAGGAGATCCGGAAGAGCTTCACTCTCTTCTTCTTCCTCGGATAATGCTAGAAGCAACGCTCCTACATCAGGTCTTGAGACATACGCTTTGAGTCGGTTGGTGTGAAAGACTGTCGGAGCCTCCTTGGGATTGCCCAAGTCCACCAGATAGTTGACCTCTCCGAGTTTACCCACAACTCTGAAGGGTCCCATCCATTTGTCTTGCAAGGCCCTCTGCCTTGTTGGGATCATAACGAGAACGAGCTGGTCTTGAGCGAACTCAACCATGTTAGCCTTTTGATCGTGCCAGTGCTTGACCAATGCTTGTCCAGCTTTCAAGTTATCGCTTGCTTCCGTCATCATGTGCGACATTCTCCTCCGGAGACCTATCACGTAGTCAGTCACTCTGACTGGCTTGGGGGAAGGAGCACTCTCCAACCCCTCCTTAATCAGGGCCAATGGACCTCTGACGGGATGACCATAGAGAAGCTCAAAGGGAGAATAACCTACTCCCCCCTGAGGGACTTCTCTATAAGCAAATAGAAGGCATGGCAGTAGAAGGTCCCACTTACACTTAAGGGGTTCTTCTAAAGCACCTATCATGCTCTTCATGGTTCGGTTGAACCGTTCTACCAACCCATTGGTTTGTGGGTGGTAAGCTGTTGAGAACTTGTAAGTAACTCCACAGGTTTTCCACATGGCTTTCATGTAGTGGGACATAAAGTTTGACCCCCTGTCAGAGATTACTTCCTTAGGAAACCCGACCCTAGTAAAAATACCAAGGAGGGCCTTAGCCACAGCCGGAGCTGTAACAGTCCTCATAGGAATTGCCTCAGGATACCTAGTAGCATGGTCTACTACAACAAGTATAAACCTGTTGCCTGAGGAGGTTGGAGGATCAAGGGGACCAACAATGTCAATCCCTACTCTCTCAAATGGGACTCCCACAACTGGGAGAGGCACTAAAGGTGCCACATTCTTGGAGCCAACCTTACCAGAGGTCTGGCAGGTGTGGCAGCTCCTGCAGTGTTTTTCTACTTCGGCCCCCATCTTTGGCCAATAAAAGTAGAGAGAGAGCCTTTCCTTAGTCTTCTTGAAACTCAAGTGACCAGCCAAAGGAATCTCGTGGGCTAACTGCAAGAACTGTGGTCTGTTCTCTTGGGGTACTACAAGTCGTTTGTAGTCTCCAGGTGCAGACTCGGTCGTTTCACTGTAGAAGAGGCCATCTTGCCAGTGTAACTGGTATTTCCCAGGCTCTTGCCCTTCAGCCTGAGCTTCTGCCTGGTGGCGAAGACCTTCCAGAGTTGGATATTCTCTCTGTCCCTTACTGAAGTCTGCCCTGCTGGGTCCACCTTCTGCCAGTTAAGACTGAAGCTCAGGAGGGTCAACAGGATCCAGATCTCCAATGAGTTCCTGGCCTTCCATTAGCTCCTCTTCAGAGTCTAATTCTACCACACAGGGTTGTACCTCCCTCTCAGCCTCAGCTGGAGGTGGAGTTACGGGTGTAACTTTGGACAACCGCGGGGAAGTCCTTGTTGGCTGCACTGAAATGCTGGCCGCTGGTTTCGGGGTAGAAGTCTTAGGTTTCCCTTTCGCTTCTGATTTCTTGGAGACAGCGGCCGACAATTCCATGGTCCTCTCTCTTGCAGGTCTGGTTAGCTCCTGTAACCGTTTACTAGGAGGTCTGGGAGTATGCGATACAACTCCGAGAGTTTTCAAATCGTTACCCAACAGTACGCGTCCTGGTACCTCACTCTGTATGCTGACAGGTATCTTCACAGTCATGTCGTTACACTGGATGAGAACTGGTAATTGGGGAAGCATCTGCACAGGCCCTACAGCTAACTTGGTGAGGAGTTTGGGTGCCTTAGCAACATCCTCAGCCTGAAAAAATGATTTATCCACCACAGTTATGCTGGCCCCAGTGTCCCTAATGGCAGGAGTCTCCTGACCATTCACCTGGACACTGTCCTTATAATACTCTTTAGTATTATCGGGGATAGAATTATAGACATCTAAATTCTGTTGTTCCCACAACCCCAGAGATACTAAAGAAACGCTGGCTGAGACTCCAATGGGTTCATCAGCTAGCAGTAGAAAGTTTCCACTTGCCATTTGGACTTCCTCCTCTGGAGCGAAGGCTAAGGAGACAAGCTGGACCCCGGAAGGTTTACCCTTACATCTGGGATCTCCTTTCACGTGGTCAGTCGAGCCACAAACAAAGCATTTACCGAATGCTTTCTGGAATGGTGGCTTGTTCTGGCCTCCTTCCGGTTTGGCACCAGAAGACACACTATTCTGCTGCGGTTTTCCTTGTGGCTTACCCTTCTGGTTTTGTTTGGGGCCCTCTTTGGAATTTGGTTATTGAATTCTCTTTTGAGTCTTTCTTTAGGCTGTTTTCCCTCATCCTTTTTCTGAGTTGCCCCAGAATCCTTATGAGTAGCCCTGTTGGCAACCCACAAGTCAGCAGCCTTAGCTAGCTTCCGGGAATCCAATTCCTTCGAATCAGCCAAGTGCTGCTGTCTGAGCTCAGGAGAACAGGCATCATAAATCGACTCCAACATAAAAAGATTCTTCATACCCTCATAAGTGTTCACTTTGTAACCCTTAATCCATCCCTCTAAGTTTTTCAACCCTTCACTCACCCAGGTAGCCCAAGGGTACCATCATGCTTTTGAGGGTTCTAAACCTCTTAAGATACTGGAAGGGGTCTTCCCAAATCTAGCTATCAAAGCTAGTTTCACACTTTCGTAATCCGTCTTATCCGCCTCCCCCAACTCCATTACCACATCCGTCGCAACAGGGGGGAGCCTAGAGAACAACCAGGGAAGTAAATAATTCCCGGTGATGTCCTGGAGCCCATGATTGTACTCGAACAGTTTTAACCAATCCAACACATCCAATCTCGGTTCATACATACCCACTAATTATTTCGGCATCCGGGGTCTTTTGGGACTGGAGCTTCTAGAGGAACCAGAGGAGAGAGAAGCATTTTCCAGAGACAACTTTTTCATCTCTAATTTGTGATTAAGTTCCATTTCTCTGAGCCTTAACTCAGCTTGCTTCTGCTCAGCCTGGGCATTCATCCGTCTGAACTCGAGCTCTTGGTTTCTTTCAGATTGAGCCAAGAACCGTTTGTATTCTAATTCGAGCTTCATTTTTTCAAGTTCAAAATAAGCAGGGTTACATGTGGGACCTGGTATGGGCCCGTAGGTACAGCTGGTAAGGCAGGTAGAGGAGCAGGGGAGACAGTTTCGTTAGCCTCTCCTTCCTCTTCAGCCTCTTCATCACTATCATTACTTTGATTTAGATCAACACCATTACTGTTATCTACATTTGCTGGAGAAGTTGGTTCCTCTGAACCATTACCCAGACTTTGGTTTTCCAGCAATCTCGCTATCAGTTCTAACTTCTTGCCTTTACAGAAAGATTCTCTTGCCTACAGAGAGCTCGTAAACTCTCAGTATTTTCACCTGACAAGGATTCTTGACTGTAAACTTCCATAGTAGACATGTTTTTGAAAGTTGCTTTTTAGTGCTAAGCTTTGTGGTTAGTTATCCTAAAGTGTCGAAAAGCACTCTAAACTGTATACTCGATACAAATCCCACCGCTGTACACCAGTGTTAGGCGAAAACCTGTGCAATTCCCTCTGGGACCACTGCAAAAGATTTAGGACTACAGGTGTTTGGAAGTAAACCCACTTGGTAGCAGTCTGTACCACACAGATTCACTTGGTAGCTGTGGCTGAGCAGTCAGACTTCCCTCAAGAAGAGTTAGGCAGTATGTGGAGTATACAAAATAGGGCAATCTACACAGTAGAACAAGCAAACACGGAACAAGGCTTCGGTGTAAAGATATAAAGGTATTTATTTATAACAGCACATCTATGGAAAACACTCTGGCACTAATACGGCAAACAACTTCAATCACAATTACTTATACGAAGAAACTGATCAATCCCCCTAACAATAGTTTGACAAGTCTAGGTTTACCGGCATCACTTATTTGCAGACAGAGGTGTATGCGTTACCCTAGATGGCACTCTAGTATTCGTTAGGACAGGAGAGAAAGATAAGGCAGGTTATGAAATCAACTCGGTACCAATACTTTACGGACAAATGCAAGGCAAAAAAAGGCAGGGTCTACTGTAGATCACAAAGTTCATAGGGAAGGCCCACTCGGAGAGAGGCAAGGCGATATGTCCCAACAGTGTCTCAGTGGAAATGCGCTAACTCGATCACTGCGTCCTGGAGCGAAGAAAAAGCAAAGGAGACTGGTTGTTCCCACCAGTCAGGGGAAGAGACTCTCCGGCAGGGAGATCTCCTCTGTCGTCGGGAAGTGGTGAGTCGGTTCAGCAGGGCTCCACCGGAGGTGTCGTCGTTGCAGGTCGGCTCAGCTTTATCCTCGTCGGATTCTTAGGTCCTGTGGCGACTTCTGAAGATCCAGTCCCAAAAGCCCTGCTTTTATGCAGAAAACCCCCATTCATTCAGCCTAGCTGTCACTCAAAACACGCTAAGTGGTGAGTGGAGTGGCTCACCACTTGGGCCAATCACACCAGAGTGCGACCGGAGTTGGTAAGGCAACTCGTTCCAGGGTGCCTAAACCCCCTCCCACACCCCTGTGGTAACCCAGACAGAATGGCACCACTTTGGAAGGTCTCTGTACATAAGCCCGCCAAAAGTGGAACAAAGGGCTCAACCTTTGGTTTAGGAGTCACAGAGACGAACACAGACGCCATTTTACAAACCGAGTTCTGGCAGAAAATACCACTTGATAGACTTATTTAAGATAAGTAAACCAGTGGTATGTTAGAGACTAACGAGAAAAAGTATTAATCTCCAACAATGGGAAGAATCCCATAGGGTTATATCCGATATAACCCTATGGGATTCTTCCCATTGTTGGGGTCGAATATAACAAGTAGTTTCCACTGCCACCAGCAAAAACTCGACGAGGGGGGACGGGACAGTGCCCCTCGAATAACAGACCCAGGAGTAATCGAATTACCCCTACTAGTACGTCCACAATAGGATGGTTTGTACTAGTTCTGTTAGTAAATTTAGGTCTAGTAAAGCCAATGGTGACTTTACATGCCCGGGGAGACAGTAGTCAGTCCCCGGGTATGGAGTCTATGATGGAGGTCCGTAGGACGCCCCAGTGCTATCGCACGGAGGGTGCTGTGTAACACACATAGCAAAACATATGAGACCTTATAGAGTAAAAGACCCCATAGCCCATAGAACACATAGAACACATTGACATTCAAAGGAATTACACACATTCATGTCCAAGAGTGGGAGAAAACGAGTCTCACTCTTGGCAGGATGGAAAAAAACAAACTCCAGAAATCCAGCAAAGCTGCTGGGGGACTCACTAGGTTAGGAAATTCAGCCTAAACAGAGAATTCTCCCTAACACCTGTCACCCGTGTCCGGGGAACTACTTAATGGAAACTACGACCGGCGTTGCTACATGACGCTGCGTGAGCGTTGGCTAATGCCCAGCGGCCTCGCCTCCCGTCCCGTGCCTCCATGGCAACGGAAGCACGGATGTCGGCCATTTTATGGTTGCCCAGATTGTGTGCACTTTGAATCAAATTAAGTGTATCTGTGTCAAGGTTGGCACGCTAATGTAAAAGATCTTGTTTAGTCAAAACCCAACGTGTGTTATGGATGCAATGCAAAGGGGGCCCCATGCATAAATAAAGGTAGTATGCCAGGGCTAACTAAGTGGCATGTCCACTGGTTACAATTGTGTGTTGTGTATATCACCTAATTTGAAATCAATCAAAGGCAGAACAAGGTTAATGGAATTGGACAAAGTAACCCCATACGGATGTGTGAGATAGAGCAATGTATAGCAAATATGGACTGTGTGTATATATAAAAAGACACTAAAACAGAAATGTTGTGCAGCTACAAAAAAGTGTCCATGACAGTTGCAGTCAAGGTGTAAACATCTACAATCAGGTCTCATCCGCTACCCAATGTACACTTCATGTCTACATTCTATGCTGCACCTGTGGCAATTACCAACCTGATCACTGTCACCCATGCAGTCAACTACTCTGAAATCATTCTGTTATCACCGGTTCATGCTGGACTAGTGCAACTGCAATGGCCTGAAACCAACGCTAGGCATCACCAGTTCCTCCTGCAGTAGATGAGTTTGGCATAATGCAAGAACTCTAAAATTGCAAAAGATAGCAGAGCAGAAACATTTCAATATGCAGCTGAAGAAGCAAGATACCAGACCAAACCACTCCTGGAATGCATTGGAGCCTGGGCAGATGAAACAAGCACAATCCTGAAAGGCTAACTGTGTGGCTGTGGTAACTGGGCCAGGGTCCATTGTCTGCACACAGGAGATGTGTCCAGATGGAACTAGCAATAACAATAAGACATTCATAAATGTCCAGAAGTCACCAAACATCACGTGGCTGAGTGTTAAAGACTGCAAGTTATCATAGGAATGGAGAGCCAAGACCCTTTGTTCAGTTTTTAACTTACCGGAAGGTATCATTTTGTGTCATACTTGCAAGTGAATATTAATAATGTACTAAATATTCATGACAGAGGTTATTTATTTGGTCGGAAGTGGGATACATTTGCAGGGCCGCTTAGCAGTGCTTTTCTTGAATCCTTTAAAAAAAATGTATTTATTTATGTATTGATTTACAGGAGGAACAATGCTCTTCTGATCACAAAAGAATGTGCAATAGATAAGAAATCAGACTTGACAGGAAGTGGTGAGCTTCTTACAATGGTGTCAGTTTAATGGAAATTCTGACCAGGTTGTGAGGGGTTGTAAATAGAACAGTCACCGGGGACAATACACAAGCAGACACGCACATATTAAAGCCAATGAACATTGGACATTTTTAAGTGCAGGTAGGTGGTACAGCCAGCTGTGCTTGGGATGTGACCATGATGGGTGATTTGCTAGAGTGGAGACAGAGGAAGTCAGGGACAGAGGCAGGTTAGAGGTGAGGGAAAATGTTAGCTAGTAGGCAGATGGTAGGTAGATTACGAGGGCAACTCAGAGCGGAGGAGGTAGGCTTTTAGTTTGGTTTTGAACACAACTATGTGGACTATTTCTCAGAGAATTCCATGCAAGTTGAGTAAGAAGAGAGACAGATAGGAAGCAGGAGGAAGCATAGGGATGCTAGGAGCCACAGGGGTAAACAAGGAGGCAAAGCAGAGATTATGAGTAGGCATAAAGAATTGGCTAGAGGATGATATATATACAGTGGTACTTTACCATGGAAAGATTTGTGAACCAGGAAAATACATTTAAATCTGGCCCTGTTTTGCATAAATAGCCATCCAGACTGGTGACAGGACGAGGAAGTAGGTGTGAAGTGAGGGAATTCAAAGAGAGTCCTGGTAGCAAAGTTAATTATCGTGTCGATAGGAGGGAAAGCATTGTTGGGGAGATCAAAGAGGATGCTGGCACAGTGGTCCAGTTTAGAGAAGAAAAGAGTGGTTAGGAGATGCTCGGCAGTGTTGAAAGTAAGGAGGTGCCTAATGTTCCTAATATTTAGGAGGTTGAGGAGAGCTGCTGTTCCACTTTTGGAGATGAATGAGAAAGTTTGAGAAGGCTTATAGATAGATGAGGCAGAGGTTTCTAGCTGAAGAAGAGTAGGGGAGAGTGTCAGGTGGGAACTGGATAGGCAGAGGAAGAGATGAGAGAGAGCTTTTAGCATGGAAGAAGAGCATCTCTGTTTTGGTAGAGTTTAACATCAGAGAGTGAAACACTATCTAATATTTTATGGCAGAGAGACAGTTTGAAATTTTGATAGAGGGATCAGAGGAGAGTTCAGGAATTCAGAAGAAGATTTGATGTCATCCAAGAAGAGTTGGGCTGAGAACCTAAAGGAGGTGATTAGTGACCTTAGAGCAGAGGTGTAGAATGTAGAGAGGAGCAAATCCAAGACAGAGCCTTGTGGAACGCCAACAGTTGGAGGAGTAGGTTGTGAGGTGTTCTTGCTCCAGGAGACAGAGAATTGGCGAGGTGCAAGGTAAGATTCAATCCACGCAAGGGGTCCATCACAAATTGCAAGAAAAAAGAAGTATTAAGGAGGTCAGAGTGATCAACAGTGTTAAAGGCAGTATACTGGTCAAGGAGAATTAGGATGGAGCATAAATTAGAGTCTTAGCAGAGGCAATGATGTTGCACGCATTCATGAGAGCAGTTTCTGTGGGGTGACAAATGCAGAAACTGGCTTGTAGTGGTTCTCAAAGGTTGTGGATGTCTGAGAATTCAGTATGATGGCTGAACGCACCCCTTCCAAGCACTTTAGAGTAGTGCAGAAGGAGTGGCACAGGATGAAAGTTAGCCAATAGGTTTGGGCCAGCACCTTGATTTTATAGGAGCAGGATGACCATGGCTGTTCTGAAAACAGAGGGAAAGCAAGTAAAGTGGAGGGGCAGGTTGAAGAGTTCAGCTAGGTGAGAGGCCACTACAGTGTGCAATTGACTTGACTAGCTGAGGAGCAAGATCATCTGATGGGCTCAAGAGAGGTTAGCCTTCATCATTAGAGATTGCACTTTATTAGTATTAGTGTGACTAAAATGTGAGATGGAGGCCAATGATGATGGTAGAGCAGGCAGAGTGTATAATGTAGGAGGAGGGAGTATGAAGAAGATCAAGAGAGAGGCTTTAATTTTCGAAATGTTTGCAGCAACGTATTCAGCTAGGTCATTAGTGCAGCTGATAGTCATATACTAAGGAGGAGTGAGGAGTGAGTTTAGGGTGCCCTGTAACCAGTGAAGATGGTTGGAGTGAGATGCATTGAGGATTAGGTAGAATTCCCTTTAAGCTCTATCAAGAGGGGACTTGAGATAGTTCAAGGTAGAGAGGTACAGTTTCAGGTCCTCATGCGAGTGGACAGCCACCATTTGTGCAGCAGCCGACACATGTCTGTGTGGCGATATAGCATAGGAGTGGGTTACCCATGGCTGAGGATGCTGAGACTAAGAGGTGACAGTAGGCAGTGTGAAGTGAGAGGACAAAGCGTCATATAGTAGGGACTGTAAGCTGGAGAAGGCAGTGTTGGTGGAAGAGGAATCGGGTGAGAAGGAGGGCGGACAGGAGATTGCGGTGGAAACAATTGAGTGATTAGATATGGATGGTGTGACAGTAGTATTAGTGGATGGGAGGGAGATGACTAAGAGATCCAAAGAATGACCACCTGTGTGGGTAGGTAAGTTATGGATAAAGTGGAGAACATGGTCACTAAGAAAAGACTGAGGTTCATATTTCTGAAAAGTGTTTGGAGAGGGAAGCTTAAAGTCGCCTAAGAGAATGAGGGGACATTTTGTGGAAAGAGAATGAAGGAATTGCCCAAGATCATGAAAGTGGGACCAGGAGGGCAATAGAGGAAGATGATGTGAGCTGAGGAAGGCGTAGCAATAGTAGAGATGGTGAATTCAAAAGAGGTGGGAGAGGACGTAGTATTGGAGATTTATGATGCATTGAAGTGGGAAGAGAGTAGGTGTCTGACGCCTCCATCTCTGCCAGTCAGTCAAGGGGAGTGATTGAGGGATAGTTTGGAGTCATGAAGGGCCACCAGAGTGGCAGTGTCAGATGGAGAAATCCAGGTTTCAGTGGTAGCAAGAAAGTATATAGGTGGAAAGCTGGAGTGAAAGTAGGCAGTGATAAATGAAGTTTTGTTGGACACTGTCTGAACATTCCAGAGTGCAATGTTCAGTTGATGAGGTAAAATAGAGTATAGAAGTCGAGTCTCTGAGAAAGAGAGGAAAGGTGTATACGTGTTAGAGGAGGCATGGTTAGCTTTTCGGCTTTGTTTGTTGGAAGGAGGTGGAAGAGAGATGGAGTAGAGGGAGTTTTGAGTTGTGAGTTTTATAACAGTGATAGGAAAGGAGGAAGTTGTAGCATTATTGGAGAAAGATTACATAGAGTTGCTTAGGAGGAGCAGCCGGATGAGCAGGAGTGAATGCATTATAGGTGAGTAAGAGGAAATTGGTGGCTCTGTCGACCTACATCGATAGACACGCTCTAGTCATCAATGAGAAGAAATCTGTTGTAATTTGCCACACAAACAGAAAAAAAACAACTTGTTTCAAATGGAAAATCAATACATGTACTTTAACCAAGGTAAGATCCCTTTGCTATTTAGGTCTTCAGTGGATCTACAATCCACATGTACTGGAACTATTATTTGGACAAAGTGGATAAACTGATCTTCCAAATGAAAAAGGTCTCGGCCAAATATTGTAAATACTCGGTTACTCCTCTAATTAGGTTCTATAAACTTAAAGTATTGCCTAAACTCCTATACGGCTTTGAAATTCTGCCTTTTCCAACTTTCCGATTGGCAGTCAAGTTGGAGTCAAAAATATGGTGAAAAATTCTTAACTATTTCCGAAGGGCGTCCCAATGAGTGCCATGCATTTCGAATTGGGCCTTCTTTCTCTGAATAGTAGAGTCTGTTGGAGAAGATTGGCCCTCTATCGTAACCTCATTATGTCTAGGAAAAATACTCTTTATGCACTTATGGGTAATAGACTAAGAACGGCTACCACTGTATCTAAGTGGTTGTTGAACCTACAAATGGATTGTGTGAAATCTCTTGATTCCATCTGTCTTACACACGACATTCTGATTTCTAATCCTGAGTGTGAAGAACAAATTGCAATCTATGGACTGGATGAAATCCATGAAAATGATTGGGGCATCTAGGATATACAATCAGCTTCTAAATGAGGGGAAGAAAATTGGTTCCCCCGGAATCATATCTTGTTAAATTTTGTGACCCTAGAAGGATGGCCCTATATCTGAGATTTCGCTTCAACGTTCTCCTTACAGGGGAAATATTAGAAATCCGTTCAGGAGCAATACAAAAAATCCCCTGTTGTTTTTGTCACAGCACCAAAACCTCAGAGTCATTAAAGTATTTATTGTTGGAGTGTGAGGCACTCATTTCCTAATGCCTAGCTGCCTTTGGTAGATTCGTCCATGATCCAACCAGGGTTGATATTGAGGATCTATGGTGAAACATGCTATATGGTAAACTGAATGCACTAAAATTGGCCGTAGTTACATTTCTATCAGAAGTCTGTGGATTGCCAGTGGCAAGTTAATAATAACAAGGCTGATTGTGGATCGTATGTGCGGCCTAATGAAGGGAGTAGGTCTCTGTGGTGTCTTTTTTTTTTTTTTTTTGATAACATATTTTATTGGTATTTAAAACAAATAAACAGTTAAACAGATAATACATGCACACTGCTGGTAAGGGTCAATGGCTGTCTCTGATCGATTTACACATCTATTGCAAATTGGGTCAACTTATCTCAACCCGGGAACAACATTTAGTTTCTCTATTTTGCGGGCACCATGGGTATCAGGGGGGGGGGGCGCCTTGACATATCGCAATAACCATTTATCCTGCATTAGCCCTCATAGGGCGTCTTCCCATTTCTGCCATACTTTTAGCGCTTTAGCCGGGCATCCTCTGGCTGAGCATACCCTGTGTTCCATCGCGACACAAATGTCCACATCTGTCCTCCATTGTTCATAGCTCGGTGTTTGATCCGATCCCCATTTTTGGGCAATGTTCCTTTTCAGAAGTGCGGTAGTGGTGAACAAAAGCAGTTTTTCATATCTAGATAAATCAATTCCATCATCCATACCCAGTAGTAATAACTTAGGGTCTCTAGGAATTGTTTTACCCATGGCTCTGGAGAGTTCCACACAACATGCCTCCCAGAGTAGTTGGATGACTGTGCAATCCCACAGGATGTGGAAGAAAGTGCCTTGTTCTGTTTTGCATCGTAGGCAATTTGGGTCATTTATCCTTCTCCATTTGTATAGGGCCACCCTAGGATAGTATACTCTGTGTAGTATCTTCAACTGAATCAGCCTAAGCCTTGATGATATGACTATCTCCCTGGGGAACATTAATGCTTTAACCCATTCCTCCGGTAGTATAGCACCCACGTCCGACTCCCATTTGGTCCACAACGACAGCAGATCTGGTGTGCCAAAGGAGCTTATGGCACTGTACAAAACCGATGTCACCTTATGGGTGATTCGTTCCGGGAATAAGTTTCTTTCTATGGGGGTGAATTCTGGCAGAGAGATAACTTCGGGGAGGATGTTTTGCAATGCGTGTTGTAGTTGGGTATAGTGATAAAGTTCAGTTTGGGGAAGTCCGAAGCGGAGTGCCAGCTCCGTGAATGGGACTATAATGTCTTCTTTCACAACATCGCCCAATGTGAGCGATCCATGCCGAGACCAATTCGGCCATTTGGGAAGCGTGTATACACCGGGAAGGTTTCTATTATTCCACAGAGGTTGTGCCTGCGATAGTTTGTCGCCCCATCCCACAAATTTATGTGCATCTGTCCAGATTTGTGTTATCTGTGCTCGCATGTTGGGAGTGGTTGTACGGGCTCTTTTCTTGTATAGGTATTGCATAATGGGTTTCTCGGGAGTGTCGACTTCTAAAGATCTATTATGTGGCGCAGCTGTGTCCCCGTGTAATTGGTCATTCACTTTCATCAATTGGCTGGCCCAATAGTACGTCTGCATTCGGGGTAGCCCTATTCCGCCCTCCCAAACGGATCTTTGGAGCGTGGCGAGTGCTATGTGTGGGTGACCGTCGTTCCATAGCAATTTTCGGAGTGTTTGATCTATTTTCCTGAATATGTTTGGGGGAATATATAGTGGGGCGTTATGTAATATATATAGGAGTCGGGGCAGGGACATCATTTTGAAGAGCCCAGCTCTACCTAGTAGTGTCAGAGGAAGGGATGACCAGTGTCGGGTGTCCTCCCCAAATCTTGTCATAACTGGGTACAGATTTCTGGGAACATAATTGTTCAAATTGTTTGTTATTAATATGCCTAGATATTTGAATTTTTCCCTTTCCACCTGGTAGGGACATTGGGGCGGGATCGATTCTTCCTTTTGTCTAAGCGGGAACAGAGTAGATTTAGTCCAGTTTACCCTTAGGCCGCTGAAGGAGCCGTATTTCTGGAGTAAGTTGGTCACTATGGGGCAGGATGTGACCGGATCATTCAGGTATACCAACAAGTCATCTGCATATAGGGACACTTTGTCCTCCCAGGCTTCTGACCATAGGAATCCCTTCCATGTTTTGTTGGTTCTTAGCAGTATTACGAGCGGTTCGATTGCTATTGCAAATATCATAGCTGACAGTGGGCATCCTTGTCTGGTTCCTTTACCGATTTCAAAGGGGTTTAATATGTGACCATTTACTTTCGTGACGGCTAGTGGAGATTTATACAGTAATTTAACCCAACTCATAAATTGAGGCCCGAATCCCATTCTATGCATTATTTCCCAGACTGCCTCCCACCTGACCGAATCAAAGGCCTTCTCAAAGTCCATCGCCAACAGGGCTAATGGGCCCCGGATAGTGGTCGCATTTTCTATCGCTGTGAATAATCGATGTATGTTCATCCGCGTGGATCTTTGCGGCATGAAGACACATTGATCTGGATGGATTAAGGAGGGTATGACTTGCTGGAGTCTACTGGCTAATGTTTTCGCTAGGATTTTGGTTTCGGTGTTGATGAGGGAAATGGGTCTATACGAGCTGCAACAATCTGGGGGTTTGTCCGTTTTAGGTATTACCACTATGGTGGCTTGTCTCAGATCTTGTGGGAGGGACCCTATGCTGCGAGAGGTTTCATACATTTTCAGTAAGTGTGGTGTAATTAAGTTTGTGCCTATTTTTTTCCACACCTCAACGGGGAAACGGTTGGGTCCCGGGGTTTTCCCGGGTTGGAGGTCCGCTATGGCTGCGGACAGTTCATCCTCCATCATGTCAGTTTCTAGCAGGGCTCTTTGATCGGGTGTCAAAGAGGGGAGGGTAATTTCGGAAATGGGCGTGATATCAATGGGGGAGGTTGGTGCTTTATAAAGTTCCCTATAATAAGCTGCAAACCCTTCCGCTATGTCTCGGTCCGCCGTTATTAATGTATCCTCCTGTGATCTAATTGCTCTGACATGTCGGAGCCCCTCATCTCGCTTTTCCAGCCATGCCAGCATTCTGCCTGCCTTATCCCCGGTCTCGTACACTCTGGCACGCATCGCTGCGTGTGCCTGTTTGGCATTGTCCAGGGCGACGTTCTGTAGCTGTTTCTCGCGGTGAGATTCTGGGAGGCCCTGGGATAGATGAGCTACTTCTGCCCCTTGCACTCGCACTTCGGCTGCCCGGATTGCTGCGATCTGCTTCCTCTTATGGGCTGTGATCTGGGAGATGAGTTCCCCCCTCAGTACTGGTTTATATGCCTCCCACAGTGTTACAGGGCTATCCATGGAGGTTGTATTCAATTCAAAGTATGATTCTGTCGTATTTTTGGCATGCTCCACTAAGTCGGGGAAGCCCAGGTAGTAGTTATTTAGCCTCCATGTAGGCGGGGGGACCGGTCTGTGGGTATTAAGCTGTAACATGAGCGGGGAGTCGTCTGATATACCTCTGGGTAGAAGGTGTGCATCAATTGCTAGATGTAGTTCGGAAGCCGGGAGAAAGAAATAATCGAGCCTGAATAGTGAGGCATGTGCTCCGGAGAAAAAAGAGTATTCTCTTGTGTCGGGGTGTAAATGTCTCCACACATCCTTTAGGCCCATTGCGTCAACAAATGTGGCCAATTTGGTGTGCGTGGAGGGATTTCTCGAACGGATATGCGTACGGTCAAGTTCTAAATCCATGACGTCGTTGAAGTCTCCCCCCACCACTACCGAATTTAAGGAATCTGCCGCTATCATAGGCGTTATATCATTAAGTAGTGTGGTAAGCAGGGTTGGTGGTGCGTATATGGCTACCATGGATATAGACCGGTCCCAAAGAGTCCCGGTTATGTAAACAAATCTACCCCCCATGTCCTGTGTGACAGATAGGAGATTCAATGGTAGTCGCTTGTGTATCAGGATCAATACTCCCCAGGCTCCCATGGAGAAACCGGAGTGTAGCGCAATGCGGTAATTGGTTCGCTTAAAGAGATTACAGTTCGTGCCCGCCAAGTGTGTTTCGGTTAAAAAGGCCACATCGGGCGCATATCGATTCAGATATTGTAGTACAAGGTGCCTCTTAATGCTGCTGCCCAGCCCATTCACATTCCAAGTCATTATCTTAATGGATTTGGTCTTACTTTCGTTGGTGTATTCTATCATGGTGGTTGGGAATTGGGTGTGCCGAGTTGTGCTGTAAGTGTCCCTGTATGGTGACCTCTATCTGCCCGATGGGAGCCAGACCCCAACCCAAGCATGCATCAATCCTAAAACAGTAAATTAAACAAACAAATTATGTCATGAGAACAAACTCCCCTACCCCCTCCCCATACTCCGCCCCAACCTGAAGTACCTGTCGCCCGAACATTAGTCCGAGCTTGACCAGGGTCTGCTCAGACTGGACAATTGCATCAATCCTAAAACAGTGAACTAAACCAAACAAATTCTGTAGTCAATACATTTGGTGTCTTTCGCTATCTCAGCGATCTGAATGCTACGTGGGACAGTCGTATAACTTGTTCGTGTTTCTCTCGCTGTTATTTTGACACCTGTCTTATCACTTTTGTCAGGGGAGGCCTGTTACAGCCACCATTTCTTTGTTTTGTGGGGGACGGTGCATTGTTAACAGGTATCTTAGTTTTAAGGTTCGTTGCAGATGTCGGAGGTTATGTTGCTGTCTACATATGCCTATTCGCCTCAATCGGCTTCTCTTGGCGGTCGTTCCTCTTGGTCTTGCGGTAGTTGTGCGTTCGGGAGTCTGTCTGGGCGTGATCTGATCAGTTCGCGTTCCCTTCTGTTTAATGGGCCCCAGTCTCCCTCCAGGTTATTCTATGCCCAATTCCACGCATCTTATGGATCGTTAAAGTGCACAGTTATGCCGTTATGATACATTTTCAGCTGTGCCGGGAACAGGAGGCCATATTTGACGTTTTGCATCTGTAGTCTTTTCTTAAGCTGGTCAAAGGATTGGCGTGCTCTTTGCACTTCCCTGGTGAAGTCCGGGAAGAAGGCAATTTTGGAGCCGTTATAGGTCATGGAGCCTTTGGATCTTGCCATTTGCAGTACTGTGTCGCGGTCCCTGTAATTTAGGATTTTGGCAATCACTGTGCGGGGTGGGGCCCCAGGCGTTGGTCTGCCTGTTGGGACTCGATGGGCACGTTCAATGGAAAAGAGTTTTGAGAACTTCATTGGGGCGTATAGATCCATGAGCAATTGTTCAAGGAATAGTTCCATGGAGGGGCCTTCACTTTTCTCAAGTAGCCCCAAAATTCGTATATTATTTCGCCTAGAGCGTCCCTCCCCCTCCTCCACTCGTTCTTCTAGAGTTTTAACACGTTGCAATACTCTGGTCATCTGTTGACTGATGTTTCGGAGGCCATCTTCCGTGTTAGATATGCGAGTTTCCGCCTCTCCCGTGCGAGACGTTAGTTTCTGCAAATCATGGCGTAGGAGGGACACTTGTGTGCTGATGCCATCTATTTTAATCTCCATGGAGGTTCTGGAGTTGGCTATGGCATTCATGATGTCTTTAAGAGAGGGTTCGGGTTCCTCATCTTCGGTAGATATGGTTTTCTCCTGTGTCGGCTCTATGGCCAGTGTGGGCACTGCATATTGCTCCATTTTGCTTTGTGTCGTGCCTCTTCTGCCCTTGTCTTTACCCATATCCACTTCTGTCCTTGATCCAGCACTTGGTGAGGGATCTTCTGCCACTTTCAGGGTCTCCCTTGTTTTAAACGTGTTATATGTTAACCGGGACACAAATATGACTTCTCTGCGTTGTTGTTCAAGGAAGGGGTGATTCACATCCGTGGTGCCCTCAGCGCACTTTGATAGTTCAGTTATTGAAGGGGGCGATTTTCCCTTCCCTGTCCCCCACTTTCCTCCCTCCTCCGTGGGGTCGCCCACTTGCCTTCAGTGTTTCCTTTTCCCCCCCTATATGTAGAGGTGGTAAGCTTGTGCCCAACAGAGTTATGTTTGCCCCTTCAACTCGGGTCTTGTTTCCGTGTATCTGGGGTGGTTTGCCAATTTTTGTTGTTTTATGAAATTACCTCTGTGGTTTGCCACACTCCTTGTGGGGGGTCTCAGTTAATGTGCCGCCTAGTTTCCCTCCCTAGAGACGAGGGCCTCTGGTTATTATGCCGGATCCAGGCAACAAGGATCTACGTTGCACTCTCCTGCACTATGAGGGTGATGTTTAGTCTTGCTCCGCCTGAGCGCTGCCTCCGTGTGTTTATGGCGCTTCAAGCGCCCTTCTCGGGCGAAATTTCGTCCTTTGAGGGGGTGTAGGTGGGACCTAGCAGCGGTTCCTTGCACGCAGTGAGAATCGGGGGACACGTCCCCTCAGGAGAGTCTCTGTCGAGCGGTGTCACAGAGGTTTGCTGGCGGGGAGCGGACAAGCGGGAAGGGACCTCCGGGTACCCCGCTCAAAACCGCCGGCTCCCGCCCACCCTTCTCCTTACCGCCTTGCGTGCCTGGTTACGCAATTTTCAGTTCTCTGCATCGCCACCCGCCTCTCTGGAGTGGCAGGCGCTCAACGCAGAGCGGAGCACCTGCGGCCGCGCAGCACGCCTGGGCTCGAGGATGGTGCTGGCGTACTTGTGGAGAGAGTCACCGGAGGGGGAGGGAAAGACCGTGTCCTCGTAGTGGGGCTCGATCTTGTGAGCCTCGGCACCGAGGACCGCCCGCTCAGTGCCGGTGTCTTTATGCCTCCGGGCGGGGCCGCGGCTTTCCCGTTGGGTGTTCTCCACCTCTCGTGGGCCGCTACTCCTCACGCTGGGAACGATCAGCGGCCTATTCCATGCCGCCGTCGGCCATCTTGAATCGTTTTCGGCGGCGGCCGCGCTCCCTCCTCTCCCGCTGCAGCTATCTCCGCTTCTGTTCTCCGTTACAGTTTCGGAGTTTCTGCGGTGCGTGTGTTGTGTTTCCCCCAACTTTTCGTTGTTTTTGCAAGGGTGCTTCAAGTCGGATTCCCACAGGATTTATCAGGATATATTGGCGGCGCCAAGAGCTCAGCGGGCTCACCTCTTCATCGATTGCTCGCTGGCCACGCCCACTTGGTGTCTTATTTTTGAAGATCTATGCTTGGCCTCTGAGACACGATTGCTCTGTAAATATGCCTTATCGAAGAAATGTAATCTCTGGGGAAAATTCAAATTGTTGGCTATATTTGTCAAGGTTCAATTCTGAATTGATGTGTTGTAAATAATGAATGTGAAATAGGTGTTTTCTTTTTATCGCAGTACCGAGGAATCTTATTTGTTTTGTGTTTTTGTAAATGTTTATTGTGTGCAAACCAAATACAATTAAAACATAAAAAATATATATAAATTATAGGTGAGTAGCACAGGCCGGAGAGACAGTATTGTTATTAGGAAGCTAGGGGTACTCACAGCTGCAAGTGTGTACAAATAGTTGTTTAAGTGAGTGTTAGAGTTAGATTTGAATGTTTGTTTGTGTGCTGTGTGACAACCTGTGGCAAACTGGGGCTAACAGGGAACACAGAATGAAATTGAGAATGATATAGTAGCAATCTTTTGCTCTGCATTCCCTTGACATGGGCTAACAGACAACACAGCATGCAATAACAAATGATAAAGTAGCAACCTTTAGATCTGTCTTCCCTTAAGAGGGGCTAACAAGGAACACAGAAAGAAATACAAAATGACATAGTAGCAACCCGTAGCTCTGGTTTGCCTGAACAGGTTTGAACAGGGAACAAAGAACACAGCAGCAACACTTAGCTCTGTATTCTCTTTGCTCCAGACGCCCAGGCGAATGGATGCACAAACAACAGTGCTTATATACCCAAAGTGACGGGGAAGTAACTTTCTCAGAGGTCACAGGGATAATCCCTAGATTCATCCTGTATGCTTCGTTTGGGTATCCTGACCTCTGCAGGTAGCCTCAGGCAGATAGAAAGAGAGCTTCTGGTGGTGTTGCAGTTAGCTCTGTATTCTCTTTGCTCCAGACGCCCAGGCGAATGGATGCACAAACAACAGTGCTTATATACCCAAAGTGACGGGGAAGTAACTTTCTCAGAGGTCACAGGGATAATCCCTAGATTCATCCTGTATGCTTCGTTTGGGTATCCTGACCTCTGCAGGTAGCCTCAGGCAGATTGAAAGAGAGCTTCTGGTGGTGTTGCAGTGAGCTCTGTGTTTCTCCCAACCCAGTTGAAGCCCCATTTGGAGGGGGAAAGGGCTTCCAAAAATGGTTGTTTTGGGATCTGAGGACACAGGGGCAGTCACTCGATCGATCCTAAATGCTTCTTTTAGGTCTACTCACCTCTGTTTGCAGCCTCAGGTAGATGGAAAGAGGACTTCTGATGGTGTTGCGTGAGCCCAGTGTTGCTCTCAGCCCAGTTGAAGCCCCTTTTGGAGGGGCAAAGACCTTCCAAAGATGGCGGTTTCAGATCCCCTGACCTTTACAGGCAGCCTCAGCCAGTTGGAATGAGAGCTTCTGGTGGTGTTAGGGTAAGCTCTGTGTTTATCCCAGCCAAGTTGAAGCCCCTTTTGGAGGGGCAAAGACCTTCCAAAGATGGCGGTTTCAGATCAAAAGTCACAGGGGCAGACCCTACATCGATCCTGCTTGCATCTTTTGGGTATCCTGGTCTCTCCAGAAAGCCTTAGACAGAGTGAAAGAGGGCTTCTGGTGGTGTTGGGGTGAGGTGATGTTGCTTCCAGCCCAGTTGAAGCCCCTTTTAGAGACAGGTGACCAGTGACCTATGAAGATAAGGGTCTGGAGAATGGGTCAGGTCAGTCAGGCTGTGTTCCTGTTAAGCACATGATTCTGTTGTCCATGACCTGCAAGACAATGAAGGAATCACCTGTGTTTGCCATTATTGAAAATTGATTGATGTGTGAGCCTGGCTTCTCCAACACAGACTATGCGGTTGAAACGCTGCAGAGAAAACACAACTGCACAAGTCGGTGCACAGACTGATGAAGAAGACATCTATATGAAAATTACATCAGTTCATCATCATGTACAAGGAATCAATGTCGGGTGATAAACCGTTATCCGCATCCACTAGTCATCTTTCTACAGAGCAGAATGAGCCTGAACATGTTAGTCACTGTTTACCTGGATTGGCACCCACGTTGAGTTCAAGTTGTCTTTGCCACCTTGTCTATTATAGGTGTTGGATACTAAACAGTTATCAGGATCACCTAAAGAAGACACTGACATAGCAGCCACATCATGATTTCAACTCTGCAACCTCTTAAAACAAGGTATATGGTTTGGTCATTTTTATTTGCAAATGATATAAAGAAAAGTGGCCCTCTGGCATAGTTTCTCCAGAGTTATTCCAGCAAAGAAGGCTGAAGAGAAACACTGATTTGTGTTTCCTTCATAGATGATTACAAATCTCCAAGAATTTGCTACATATTAGTTGCTGTTTTTTTATTGTTCTCTCTTCTCTCTCTATTTCCAAATTTCACAGGTTGATAACGTTTGTACCTTTTCACTGTTCAAGGGGCATCATAAATTGAATTATGCACCTATGGGTTGACAGCTTTCACTACAAGCCAGTACAGAAATGCCTGAAGCCACAAAAAGAACATTCCTACTGATTCTGACAGTGATGACTTTCACAAATGGAACATCTCTGTTGACTTTGACAGAAGACGCATTTCACAAACGTCCTTTCAAAGCTATTGACTTTGACACATTCTCTTTTCAAGCACAAGTGGCTGATAAACAGAACATTAAGGAACATTTCAGAAGTCATGATAGGATTAACCTGTTCACTGGAAGCCACACAAAGCTTGGTGTGTTTCATACATGCATGTTTCCATGCAAAGAATACAAGATAGATATGACCTGAGTAACAGGTTTCACATATAAAGTTTCCCGTTTATGAATTGCTTTCAAAGCAAATGATCTCCTTACTTAACGTGTGCATAGCAATATAATCAACATTATTAATAATTGCAGCAGAACATTTTGCAATTGCAAACATAACAATTGTGATTGTTAATTGCACACTTCAAAACATGCATGCAAATTGGACTGCATATCATGATAGCTGTTTTTGGGGACACATACACATATTAAGCTGTTTATGTCAACAAAGAAGACAGACATCGAAGAAAATTGAAATACAAAACCCAAGAAGCAAGAATGATTAGTCGGGCCAAACTGACAGCCGGCAATGTTTTGTGTTGTACCATTTGAAAAAGGTCTTTCTTGCTCAAAACATTTTTCTAGTTACATTATCAATAATGACAAGTTGGCTTAATTTTAAATTTAAACTAACAAGATGGTCAGTTATACTGTTCTAATGATTGCATACATTACACTGCTATCTGTTAGGATTGGATTGGCTATTAGGGAAACAGAGGAGGACCTTATCCTGTAGGAGGCAGCTAATTTTACAAGCTGTGATGTATTCCTAAAATGTCACTGATGGCTCCAACACTGTGCACCATGAGTAGGCAGAGTCTGGCGGTCAACTGCTGACCCACAAGACTTGATCCTGCCTGGCTAATGGAGCAAGCAAAACATGTAATGACTTTTCCAAGACTATAATTCTAGTCTATGAGCCTAGAATGTGTTGCTTTGCCATTTTTTAAAAGATCCTCATTATTACTGCTTGTTTCAATTATCTCGAGGGAGAACTAAATAGCTGGACTACTTTGAGAAACAAGATGCGAATGCTATTGGGGCAACAATTGGCACTTTTGCAAATTCTTTCAAACTTCAATTTTTGGACTGTGTCAATTTTTTGGTGGCAGAAATAAATAATTTTACCAACTTTTTTGACATACGTTTTTCTCCCATTGGATATGCCATTAAGCTCTGTTTTTGTTAGGCCAACATTTAAACTTTACCAATGCGAGTGAACTACCAAGGTTAACGTGATTCCGATTTTAAGCATAGCTTCCATATACAACCTATGTTGCCCTCGTAATTCTTTGGCAGGTGAAGGTTCATTTGTTTTAGGGGGGTTTCAAATGCTTTACTTGTTCTCGTTTTTGATTCATGGCTATAGATCATTTTTTAGGTTGTTCTCAGTTAAATGGCCATAGAAGACATGACCTTTTTGGCACAACTGGCGTTTGTGGCAGTTGTCTTGGTTCACCTGTGATGGAAGAATACCTGCATTTCTGATCAGAGACGGAAGAGGATTTTCCCATAATGGATGTAGTGTATTCTTTTTGGGACTGTTTTGCATGCCGTAGACAAATAGCACTGCCAATACTCTGAGTCGGTGCGTGTAGGAGGAGGCATTGTGGTCGGCCTCAGGAAAGAGGAGGCATGGCCATCCTAGGAGGCCCCGGCGGTGAAAAGCACACAGGCAGTGGAAGCATTAAAGAGCAAAATAGCATCCTTCTTGTGTTGGAGGAGAGGGGCCACAGCAAGCCCCCTTAAGGAGGAGTTTGACATTGCTCCTTTCTTAGTGGGGGTCAGAAAGGTGAACGGTCTCCACCTTGAAAGGAAAAGGGTCTGAGGTAGATGATGTGAAAGTCAATCAGAAGGTGGATCATCCGTATATCATATATGTGGAGAATATCAAACAAAGAAACATTGACAATTTCTGGTTGAAAGGAATACTGAATAGACAATTGCAGAGTAATGCTCTATTGTAGTTCAGAGAACAGTAACAATTTAAAGATAGGCATTGGCATGCAACTTATTGTGATAATGGTGGGACAAAGACATACTTACACAAATCATTTAATAATTTGCCTTTAAAATTAATTATATTTTTTTCAGCTAATCAAATTAAAGGTCCCATGCAAAATGAGCTTTGGGTTGACATTAGAAAATAAAAGAAAGCATTAAAAACTGTGTTTGCTAAAATATTTGCGGAGTGTGGTGTGAGTGCTCCCAGTGCCTAGATTCCAAAGGAGAGCCAAGTCTGTCCACTGTGTTTGTCTAAAAGACGAAGCTTAACTCACAGATACCGACCACTCGAGTGGAGCGTAGCAGAGTGAGGTGCGAGTGTTCCCGGTGTTCCTGGGGCTCCGCGAAATAGTGGAGAAAACAATTCTGAGCCTGCTTTTTCGGGGGCCAACGGTTGAACAATCGTCTTATTTCACTTTAGCATCATCAGGTGAGAAGCACTGCCGTGTTCTGTAGCTTTTGTTTATGTTAACTGCACTCTGGAGAGTGAGCTGAAGCTGCAGCTGTAAAGCTGGTACAACAAATTGTTACATTTAAATGTTCAGCCACCAAGGACTTATAAACCCATGTTTCTCGGGTTTATAGCAACGCTCGGCGTAGCGGTATACACAGTCGACCACACCCACTTGATAATGCTGTTATCGAGGCTCCCTTTGTGAGTCTAGCACACTCCCCCTTCCCTCCCCTATTTTCTTCACTGCTTGACTGATCGACGAAGCCAGCGAATATTTTTGGCAAATCTTGAACTTTTAGTGCAATCCATCGGTCTCAGATCCTAAGTGGGAAAGGTACTGTTCATTATTGCTGACTGACTTAAGCAGAAGTACCCTCAGGTGAGGCGAGCTAAGAACAATAAATACACCGGGTAAATTGACAACCTGCAGAACAATGCCCTATATTAAAAAAAAAAAAAAAAAGAAGTACTGTTGCTTGCGCTAGGGGACATAAATCTAATTCTCCTATTACAAGTTCAACACATTGCACTGAAGCCAAAGCTAATGAAACTAGACAAATCACATAATCTTTTCTATTGAAATTGTAGCACAATCCAAAGATGAGCTACAGGTGGAAGCTCAGACGTAACAGTAGAAATCAGGGCCTGAGAGCAGTAATATTTAAACCATTATGGATCCCTCTTTAACAACAACAGGCAACAATAACTTGCTGTTAGCAGTTTGTTATAAATTGTGGGACACAATAGGTAATGATAGAGGTGTGGGTGCTGAAATGACAAGTGCTACAAAAAGCCAGAAGTTGATCGCTCACACTACAGAGATTACACAAGTAGCACTCACCCCTATTCCTAATACAACAAATCCACAAAGACTTTCTACATCACCAAATATGTGTATGGTGGATGAAGAATCAGGGTCTGCTAGCTCAACCACTGACATGACTGCTTCCTATAAGGAATTGCAAGCTCAGCTAACAGCACTACAATTTGCTATGAAAGTGCTACTGAGACGGAGTGGTAAAATACTAGAAGTCCAATACTAGAAGCAAGTGTAGTATGGGAGGAAAGGTCTTTAGGATCCCCCTTCCCCACATTGTACCCCCACGTGAGGCTCATGACTCGTCAGCCGACCCCATGCACCTGGGCCCGGGAGGCAGGGTGGCTGCGGATCGACACGTGGGGCCGCACGCCTCACCTTGTAGCATAACGTAGACTCCATTTTGTAATACATTTAGACTCCATTTTGAGCATACTTAACCCTAGCCTCTGTGGAACAGGCTGCCTACAGAAGCTGCAGCTCACCCCCCACTTGTCCGCATACAGCGAGCCTGCGCTTCCCCCCAGCCTCCTCTCCATGGTAGATCCGTTGAAGGCCCGTTCTCACGAGCAACTAGATTCCAACAAGTAACAGAACAAGGACTGTATCATTTACCTTCCGCAGTACATCATTACCCTGGCCGTGATCTGACTTTTAGCTGGGGTCTGGGAAAGAACAAAGTCGTCCCTATCAAGTATGCCTCGACCCTGTGCAGAGCCCCCACACCCATGATATATGGTGCTCATGACCCCCTAACCCTGTTCCCCCAGCTGAAGTGTTAAACATCAATGTTAAACCCCTAAGTCTCCCAGCCTTATCCAATGCTTCTAAGCCTTTTGTTTAAAGGCTCAAAACCCATAGTGCCAGTTGCTCGTGTTGATATGGTACGACCCCTGCCTACCCCAGGACATTTTCCGTGTAAGGGTGTCAAGCGTATGGACACTCGAGTCCTCCTTTTTCTGACCAATGTTTGCTGCTACTGTAAAATAATTAAAAGATCAATATATGAAATACTTGTGTATAGTATGATTGAGAGTGTTATGATATTTGTGAAGTTAATAGAAGTTCTGAGCCACATCTGTTGTGGTTGAAATGATAAATG
The DNA here is from genome assembly GCA_002915635.3 of Ambystoma mexicanum. Taxonomy (NCBI): domain Eukaryota; kingdom Metazoa; phylum Chordata; class Amphibia; order Caudata; family Ambystomatidae; genus Ambystoma; species Ambystoma mexicanum. The sequence goes on along the minus strand of CM030321.1, from coordinate 837,562,449 downwards.
AACTTGTTGTATCCCCGATCCTTGGGTCACAAATCCTAATCACATGTCAAAAGTTGTGATGTGTCACTGAGACCCATGCATCCACCAATCAGGTTCTACCTCACGTTTTGTGTACATTTTTCCCCCGTGGGATCAAAGCAACAGAATAATGAATGTTATATGATCTGATGTTAATGAAAACCTTTCACTGTATTGGTCCAGTAAACACGAGTATATGTGAATTATAAAAATGTGCCTTTTACATAATTCCCCCAAGCCCCCAGCCACTCTGCCCCATAATAGCATTTATACTGTTCCGTGAACAGGGACCCGCGAAACGTTACAAGGCCATCTCCCCCTCCTTCTCAAGAGCTGCAAATCTAACCCCCCTCCTCCCCTCATGGCTCACCGGGGCTTGAAGGTCCCCGGTATTCTGTTGTTGAAACAGTACAGCTACACATCCCTGCATTCCTGCTGGACCCGCACCAAGCGTTTACCTTCCCCATGCCTCTGATGCCAGATACCACCATAAAATCACTATGTGCCGCCCTGGCCAGGCCAAGGAGAATTACAACCCACACGCCCCCAACTCCCACCGCCTTTTGAGGTATTAGCTTTGTGCCCCCTCTGACCGAACGGTATTTCAGTTCACCTTAAGTCTAATGGGCCAGAGAAACAGTTATTCACCCTTGTGCTAACATACCGTAAAACTATCACTCACTACATCTAACAGAATAGAATGATGAAGATAGCCTAACTCGTGCCCCCTGACAAGACACCTGGACCCATGAGACTGGATCCTTTGTTAATGCCAACTTTATGATGATGTATAAAGGAAGCCTCGTATTGCATACTGTTTTCCTGTGTCCCCTCCCTGGTACTAGATTGATGTGTTAAAGATTGTACATACCAACTTGACATAGACGTGTGTGATGAATGTGTATGAGTGGCCACAAGGGCAAGTTTCAGTATTGAAGTAGTGAATCTCCTTGGAAAGCCTGAGCCCTGGCACCTCACCCCGATGAGCCCGGCTGACCTAAGCACTCTGTGATGCCACCACGTTTGTTTGTTTGTTTGTTTTATTTAGTATAGCGCTCCAGACCCAGGGGTAAATGGGCGCTTAAGGACAGGTTACATAGTTACAATATATAAACAGTTATACAATTGTGGCGTTAATATGCCATATATAGTATGTACAGGCAGGAAGTAGGAAACATTTCAGAGTATGTACAATATATACAGTTGGTACTAATCTTAGTCTAACTGAGGATTCCCTTCTCCAGAAGCCAAATGATGGCTAGTCTTGTGAACACTTGGAAGGATTTGGTCAGTTTAATACTCAGTGGCAGGGTGTTCCAGAGTTGAGGGGCGAGGACAGTAAATCTCGAACCCCCCGCTCTTTTGGTGGAGAATCTAGGCACGGTGAGGCAGAGAGTATTGGATGATCTGGTGATTCTTGTGTTTGGCTTAAGGGAGAGTTTGTTGGTGAGGTACTGGGGGGCTAGGTGGTTTAAGGCTTTATAGGTGAGGCAGAGGGTTTCCAGGTCAATTTTTTGTTGAATAGATAGCCATTTGCAAGATATTCTTATATGGGAGATGTGCTCTCTCCTGGGAATATTTAATGCTGCTCTCAGCGCATTATTCTGGAGGATCTGAAGTTTCTTATTATGGCTTGGTTGGCACCAAGGTAGAGGCTGTTGCAATAGTCAAGCTTTGATTGTATGAGGGCCCTCGCCAGAATGAGGCAGCTGTTTGTAGATAGAAAAGGTCTACAAGCCCTGATTAATTTTCCCGTGTAGGCGGTTGCTGAGGCGGTCATATTAACTTGTTTGGAGAGGTTGGTATTGGCGTCGAGGTAGAAGCCTAGGATTTTCACATTATTCGCAACTGGAATGATGTTGCCATCTATGATGAAGTTGGAATAATCGGGGCTGAGTTTCTGTAGGTTATTGGGGGACCCGACCAGGAGGAGCTCGGTCTTCTCATCATTCAGGCAGAGGCCGTGTTTGGACATCCATGCCTGAATAATGGCGAATATTTCGTTAATCCTGGTGGCGTCAGTGTTTTAGTTGCCAGTGATGGTGAGGAGTATCTGGATGTCATCTGCGTAGTTAGTGTGGGTGACACCCAGATGGTCCAGTTTGTCAAAGAGAGGCATTGGAAAGATGTTATAGAGGGTAGGGGAGACGCAGGACCCCTGTGGGACACCACATGTGATGGGGATGGGGTCTGCTGCAGCCACAGATGAGAAAATCCTCATGGTTCTGTTGGCTAGGAAGGATTGTATCCATGTGACAGCAGAAGGTGAGAAGTGGGCAGCAGAAGAGAGGTGGTTGCAGAGTATTTTGTGGTCAACCAGGTCAAAGGCTGCTGAGAGGTCTAGGAGGAGTTGGATAGCTGCTTTGTTTTTGTCCTTGATGTCATCAATCTGACTTTTGAGGTCAACAAGGGCAGTTTCTGTTCCGTGTTGAGGACGAAAGCCAGATTGACGCAGGCCTAACAGATGATTGGTCTCCAAGTAATCTTGGATTTGCAGATAGGCAACTCTGTCGAGGATTTTTAGCAGGAAGGGGACCGTGGTGATAGGCCTGTAATTGGTGGGAATGGCCGGGTCGTGAGATTGCTTTTTTAGGAGGGGGGGAACCCAGGACTGTTTCAGGTTGTTGGGTACAGAATTGGTCGAGAAAGATAGGTTTACTAGTTTGGAGATGAAGGGGGCTAGGTCTCGTGCAGCATCTTTGATGATCTGGGAGGGGGAGCTGTCCCCTTTACAATTAGAAGGTTTAAGGGATGCTTTGATTTTTTGGATTTCGGGTATAGTGACCGGTTTGTAAGTGAAGCCGGAGGTGTTGCTGGTCGGGGTGGGTGTGCTAGGTATGAGGGCGTTGCTATTTGAGAGTTGTAATCTTTTGGTGTCAATATTGTTTTGCAGACCAGTAATTTTGTTGGCCAGGGCATTTTGGATGCTGGTGCACCATGGCTTGTCCTTCACGCAGGTATCGATAGGAGGGTTCGGGTTTTCTAATTCCTTCAGGATGGTGAAGAGTTCTTTAGCAGAAGATTGGGCATTATTTATTCTAGTATTGTAGGCTTCTTTTCTAGTGCGGATTATCTCTTTCTTATAGAAGGAGGAAATGGTTTTGAGATTGGATTTATTTTCTGCAGAGGGGTTGGTTTTCCATAGGGTTTCCATCTTGGCTTTCCTTTTTCTTAGAGTTTTGAGTTCCGGTGTGTACCAAGGGTTCAAGTGAGCTATGGGTTTGCCTTTGCGTTCCTTTAGGGGTGCAACGGCATCAATGGCGCTGGTTAGGGCATCATTGTAGGTGTTGACTAGAAGGTTAAGGTCGGTGGTGGCTGGGAGTGTGTTTAGAAGGGACGTGGATCCCTGCCAATCATGGAGCACTGTGCCTGCCACTGACATACTAGTTAGTCATCGCCATCCAATCCCAAAGACTATGTGGCCCCTAAAGCTTAGCTCATGCATGACATGTATCTGTAATATAAATGACTGTCTCTGCTATTGCCGGACAGTGCTCTCAGAGTTTGCAGAGTCCTTTGCATGCCCTATATTGATTTAGATAAAAATATTTTTACTCAACCGCACTTGGTTTTGGTCTCATTCCCTCCAGGGGTGTGTCCATCATTGACTCTCATTGGGGAGTGTTATATGCCTTTTGGGGAACGCTTACTTTCAATGACCACCTTTAAACTGATATCTCGGGGGAAGACATAGAGTTGGACGCTTTGATTGCTGAAGCAGATCTACAAGCACATTGTTCCATGCCCCATTGAAAATCAGCAATGCTCAGGAATTGAGACTAGCTGAATGAATTGTTGACCAGGAGGACTATAGTGAGGACATTAATGACGCTTCAACTATTTACCACGCTGGAAAATAAAGAATGATTAAGAAGCATCACAATAAACAGCAAGCTGGCAATTCCCTAAACATTAAAGCTATGGACATGCATGACATCACAAATAATAACCCAGAGATAACAACAAAAATGAAGGATAACACAAAGTTAAACAACAACAAGAAGAGGGATGCTAAGATGAACGGAGTACTGATAGGTTGGTTGGTGGTCAATGACAAAAATAAACACAAATCTGTGGAGGGTTCACTATCCAATATTAGTGAACGTTCAGATCTGGAAATTATGTTCTAAGTTGAAAGGTATACATAAACCATTTCTGGTTGGAATAGTGGAGTCAACTAACGGTCAGCCAGCTTTCACGATTAAGCGGATGACACAAGGGATGTCAAAATGAAGCTGCATAACTAGGGCAGATGCTTAATATTTCAGCTTCATATTTTGCACACAAAGGATTTTGAGTATGTCGAACGTATGAAATGTCAAAATCACCAGTTTAGCAGAGTGCATCATGCTGCGGCAGAAACAGCGGTCATGGTCAGGATGCATCATAGAGGATTTCTGGCGCAGGGTGCAAGTTGCATGCAGCAGCTGACATCGTACCCCTAATGGGCAACAACCTACATACCATGGGAAATGTATTGGAGTATGTACAAGTGGCTGTGGTTATCGTGGAGGATAAGAGCAATTCTGACACGCTACAAGTGAATATACTTGGAGTCCTGAAATAGTTAATTTAAGCCAACATGCAGAAATGTCCATCTAAGAATAGAAATTGGACTCGTTGTACATGGACTAATCTAGGCTTTGGTCACTTGCTGAATGCCAAAGGGTCACTGAAAGGACTATTGAAAAAGGACATTTTTCTTCTACAGGAAAACTGTCTGATGGCTGAAATTAATATAGAGACACACAGAGAGAAACTGCATCAGGCAAAACTTACTTATGGAATACGTGGAGCAACTTTAAATTAGGTGAATACTGTATGCGGACACATGGGGACACAGTGGGGGTATGCACCAGAGAGTTCATTGTCATTTTTATGGAGTAGCGAGAAGTGTGAAGCAATTGAACACTGTGCTAATATGTGGCAAGGCACACTTACTAAACATTGCTCGTCCCTGCAGGACATTTTGAAAGTGAATTTCATGAATGTGGGTTCAAGTGTCTGGATGTAGATGAGCCCGTAGGCTCTCTGTAACACATTGAACAATATCCCAGCCTGTTAACAGCATCTACACGTCTACCTGTCATTACAGTTAGGTGGGGGGTTCTACTGGCTTGCTAATATCTACTTGAACATTCGTTTTAAAATAGCTTGACCAGAGCCTTCCTTACTTTCTCTATAACTTAGGTGTACTCGACACTGGTTCTCCGGCACCAGGTCTAAGGTATGTGTAGTCTGATGAGATATTCATCACTGGGTCAGAGGTGATACGTTTTCTGACAATGGTGAACATTAACTTATGGATCTAATATTGATGAATATCCAACACACGGTTTGGATTGCTAATCCTGTGGCGATTTAACAGCACATTGAATGTCACATATATTAAAGTATATTTCATGTGGAACCATTGGGGGTAGGGGTCGATATACTTATAGGGTCACGGTACTCCTGTTACGCATGAAAAGCATTATGCTGTTAAAGTACATGAGAGTGTGAGTCTGATTTGGATCCCTTGAATATGTTGTTTCAGAACTTGTTCGCTCCTCAAGATAGGGTTCACCCCCCGAAACGCATTGGGCCTGAAAGACTTCAAATCACAGAGCATTTGCTTCTTTTCTTTGTATTTTTCTTGAGTTTGAAATGTACTTCTTTATGAACAATATGCATTAAGGTTCATGCAGAACACATATTTGGGAAAATAAACATGAGAAATGTGTGTTTTGATTTATAGTGTGAATGAAAAAGTTAGATAAATTGTTGACTGTTCAGTTACATCGGTGTGAAGGGGGCTGGAGTGTCTCAAATGGTAGACACTTTTTGCAAATTGTGTATTCCTCTTCTGCACCTGAAGTTCTTTCCTAAATGATTTATAGAATTTATTAGAGAGCGATGATAAGTTATAGGTGTGCATGCACATATTAGTTGGTTTATTAGTTGCAAAAATCCTTCTGTATTTGCAGTAAGTGCCCGCTTTCCAAATAGCAAAATAAGGCTAGTAATCATTAACATATATGACAGTCCAGGAAACAGATAGCATCATGGAAATAATTGCAGAGATAATCAGTGGCATTAATGCATCAGAGGTGACCTTAATGCGTGATTCAGCTCCAAGCTTTAATAAATGAGACTGATTTTGTTAACTGTAAACCCAAAATGAAATCCAAGATGGTCAATCAAAAGGTAAATCCATGGTGTGACTTTCTATCAGTTTGGGGATTCTAGATGCTGAATGGTTGTGTGAGTGGTAACCAGCCAGGTCAACATAAATGTAAGTGTGGCATATAAACTGCCACACCAGAGTACCTTTTTTGAAATGACCCAGTGTTACCAAGTGTTACGAAGTTAACAGTAAAATAGAATGATTTCATTGACAATGCAGTGCTAGCAGTGACCCCTGAAGGCTGTGAGACACACAACACATTTAAAAAATGAAGGAATTTAGAAGTAAATCTGAATGACAATAGGATTAGCTGGATCCAGAATAATATTGAGAAAGCGGGAAGCTAGTAGCACAAAATCCTGACAGAAAGTTCGAATCTATAATGGGATAGATGCAGATGGAATTGATACATGGATTGCTGACACTACGGGCCTCATTACAACCCTGGAGTTAGCCATGCCGCTATTTGTGGCATGGCTACCCGCATTCCGGGTACCGGGTCTGGGTTCCTGGAATGGGGAAATACCGGCCCATTCTGACCTTGGAGGGCCCAGTATTTCCCCATTCCAGGAACCCAGACCCTGTACATCCCCATTCCCATTCCACCCCCCATAGGGCTCAATGGGAATGGGGAGGATGCAAACAATGGGCCTGTTAAACCCCTACCGCCAGGGTCGTAATGAGACCCAATGTCTAGGCTGGCCATGCAGAAAGGAATTTACAGTTGCATAGCCAGAACTTATGAGATTCAACATTAGGATAAAGTAATCAGAGATGCAAAAAGAGTGATTAGAAGGGAGGTACACAGCATCAAAAAAGAGAGGTTAACTTTGCAATCTACTCACAAGTCAATGCGGTCAACCAAAACCAAATACAACAAACACAGGATGCAGGCTAGGTCCATTCTTCCACCAATACACATACTTCCAGTAGACAAAAACGGCAATGCACAGGGTACTAGAAATCTCAAAAATGGTTTTATTGCAAAATCTGCTTAATCAGGGAATTATCCAAAGGCATTCAACTTGTCATGGCATGAGTACAGGCTTATACTAAGGTTTACAGAAAACAAAATGTGCGAAAACATTGCATCTGTGTGATTGGCTGGTTTAAAAATTACATGAATGGTTATATTAATCATGCATTTTCATTGGCCTATTCTACACATGTGGTACAACATCAGATGTACATTTAAGCTCATTTCTAATGAGGTTATTTTGCTTCACATAAGTTGTGATTGGTTGAAAAACATTTGACATATCTAGCTAACTAAATTGCAATTTCCATTGGTTGCTTCAGTAGGCATACAAGTAAAATCGTATGAATACAATTGTTAGAACCAATTATCTGCATGTGAGTTAATCCATGTGACACATCTAGCTTTTTTGTTCCATCTGGATTCCTCTCCAGGTTGGCACCTAAACACTATTCTTCTGCTTGGTGAAAGCATTACTTGTACGCAGTCAACCTACTCTTATGTATCATCTTTGCCCTGTCGCTGACTTGTATGCAGGGTTTAGCTCCCATGGAATTTGGTTCAGTCATACATGTACGACTTGCGCTAGTGCAGTGCACATGATCACAAAAATGGCTTCATTTTCCCAATGCACTTAATCAGTATGTCTTAAATGTGTTTTATTGCATTGTCCTAAGGCACCTATTTAATGCTATGGTAAAAGAAAAACAATGTTAGTTTGTCTTTATTAATATAGCACTCATATTGATGTGTCTGTGTTTTTCTCTGTATCTCTAAAAAGTCTGTGCTGTGTGGTTTTTGTATAACAATTCGTTAGAAATAAAGCCCTTGCACATGCTTATTTAGTGCATGGGTGGCAGTGTGGTACTCTGTGCATTGGATCTCTATGAGCATTTTTGGTCATTCTCCTATTCTGCTAGAACACATTTTTAAAAGTTCTCAGCATACAAATACAATTCATTATAGTTACTTTAAATCTTGACTGTTTGTGTGTTTTGTTAAACTTGCTTCATCTCAGCTAATCAGCACACCCTGTACTGTCCTTGTGCCTGTGGTGAGTTATTGTTTTAAAGCTGCATTTATCGCTCACTGTTGTGAGCTAAACATCTGTGGGAAAGGGTTGTATTCATTCATCTTTTGTCAGACTGCCAGCTTCTTGTAATATTGGAAACTCTGGAATTAATTTGACCGATATCTTGCTCTGAGAAAGAAATCCTGTGCTTATATAGAAACTGACTTGATGCTGGATTGTTTGTGTGTTGCATCTAGCTGAAGTCAAAAAATGTCTATAAAGGTTTCTTACTAAAATTGCATGGTCCTAATTGCGCTAAAGAAGATATGATTATTTCTTCATGTAATATAAAATGTATATAATGTGTGTGTGTGTGTTTCCATAGTGCCTGCTTGCTATTTCATTATCAGGAGTGGGGTAGGATTTCTCTCTGAGAAATGCTGATTACATCTGGAGCTTTCATGCAATGTGCTTAGCTAATGTGAACTGGAAGCAGTCGTGCATTCTACCATTATGGAACCATCTTCTATATTTCTTAAGCTGCTGCAAACTATGGCAGGTTTAGATTAAAAGCATGTGGGTGTTTGCTTAAAACAGATTTGTTTTAGCTAAATGAATATGTAGCTGTCATTTTCAGCTGGGTCTACGTGTAAGTGCCTCTCACTAAATGGGCTTGTTGATGAGTTTTTCTCTTATCTTCTGTATCTAGTTTTAGAGGGGCATCCAGAGATGGTATGTTCATATAGGTTTGACATACTGAATAGGTGGGTCCTTAGTTATATACTCCGCTACAAGGAGATGGGTCAAAGGGTGGCAATTCTCCTGTAGATTGGCCAGTGGCAATATTTCATCGCAGTTGCCAAATCTAAAGACCAATGAAAAATGTGGCAATTGCTAGGTGAGACAGAATCGACCAAAGCCAAACAGGTGACCAATATTGTCACTGAAAATGACTTGGTAGAATACATTAGTGGACCTTTCAACCACTCAGCTAGACCTCCACAGAAGGAAACCAGAACAAAGAAAAGCTATAAAATATTTGTTGACCAAGATAACATTGAGATCAAAATGAATGAGCTCAAAGAATCTAGAACGCCGGGACCGAATTGTCTCTCAAACATAGTGTTAAAGAGAGCCCCGGATTTCTGGAACAAATTAGTTTGCATTCTTTACATTAAGGTTTGTACAAAAGGCTCTATACTGGTTTCCTGGTGGAGATGTTTGCTAGTTTCAATATATAAAAAAGCCAAAAGATTGGAGCCCGCGCATTTCAGATTGCTAGCAATGCTTCACTTATCCGCAACATCTTTGCATCTCTCATTCAAGATGAACTGACAAATGGGTAAATTCCAACAATCGACTGGACAAGTTCCAAATGTGATTTAGAGCGGGGTGAGGAACAGTCCATTGTCTTAAACTTATAGATACCCTTACCATGAAGGGCAAGATTAAAGGAAATCCTTATTTATATGTGGCCATGATCAGCTTCTGGACAGCGTTTGATACTGTAGAAGGAGACAGATGATGGCTGACAATTGAATCATATGGCTGCATGGACGATTTGTTGTGAGTTGTGCATGGGTTCTACGTGAATACTATGGAGCAGGTAAGGATGAACAACAGGGGTGCCATCACATGCTCAATTATCACACAGAAATGAGTGAAGCAGGGATGCATATAGGTATTGTGCGATCAAACCTTTTCTGGCCTTAAAAGATCACTGACAGAATAGCAAAGGTACGCACACACTAACAGATTGAAAATAAATTACGAAAAACAAAGGTGATGAATTTTGCTCACAGGGAAATAAAAATACCCTCGGTCATGATAGCAAGAAACCTTATTGAGCATGTAAAAAGCTTTAAATATTAGGGAATACAGTTAATGATCATTGCCGAGAAGCACAAGAAAGCTGTACCGCTGATGGCAATAATCTCGAGATTCATCAGAGAAGTCTCCGGCTTTAGTATGCAGAGGGTATTGACGCTGCATAAGCAGTGTTTTTGTGAAACTTTGCTATATGGTCTTGAGGTATTTGGTATATGTGATCTAACATGGCTAAAAGTCATAGAAGGAAAGTTCTGGAGAAAGATTCTGGAGTTGGGCTCAAATGCACCCATTGCCATTAAAAAAAAATGCATCTAAAAAAACACATTGAATGCATTTTTTTTCCATTTTATTTTAAATGGGGGGTTTCCCCGACACCCGTTTTTTAACCTTTAAAACCCGTTATAATTATTTTAAAAAAGTCGATGCATTTTTTTCTATATTAAGGCATTCGATGCTTTTTAATTCGATGCAATGACTAGATAACGAAAACAGGCCTAATATCACTAACAGCACATGCCTTGAAATGAAGGTGTGTGTTATATATAAAATCAAGGTCAGCGCCCACATTCCCATTGTTAAAACTGTTGGGCGAAGAAGCCAGAGCAGCGCGAGACAGGAAATATGCCAGGTTGGTGAAAATGACGTTTGAGGCACTAGACTGAGTGCTAACTGGGAAGAAGATCTCCAAATAAACAAATGGGTTACTAAATTAGAGAGATGGGATTGGGCAACACATTATACTCATTTTGCATCTTTGTGTAATTATTCAGAAACTAAACATGTAACACGTAAATTCAAAGACTCCAAGAGCTATCTCAAGGTATGTTCATCTCCAGCGTTGGGAAGATTCCTGCTGCTGTTGAAAATAAATAGACTTCCTGTACTTGTGAACAGCTCGCCACATCCTGACAAAATGACAGAATGACAGGAATGTGGTTCACTTCAAATTAGTATGTTGGGTCCATTTGTAAGAAACTGTGACTGGATAAAAAGTGAAGCATTTTTGTGCTATTGTTTGAATATGGGAAATAAATCTATGCACATGGCACTTTACCACATATGGCAAACTAAGTAAATAATGGAACACATTTTAGTGAACAATCAAAATTTGACTCACAATTTCCTTTACTGATTTGGATATGTTTGAAGTAATGTGTAGGTGTTTTGTGGTAGATTGTATTCATGATGATGGAATGAGATGACTTTTATGAGATTTTGTTTTATATATAAATATTTGTATGTTTAACAGTTTATTATTACGTTTATGGTAGAAATGTGAAAATGTATAAGAACTAAACGCATTAATAATAGTAAAGTAAAATAGTTGCAGGGCACCAGGTCTCCTAATTCCCCTGCCAATCAGCATCATTAAATGAACATATTAGTAGCACAGATTTGGATAGACACCTGCATATGCAAAAATCAGGCAGATGTCTTTTTAGTAGAGAAAATAGCCCAGTACATAGTTGATGTCTGAAGAGATGCACGTTTAAATAAATAAAGGTAGCATTCATTCACTTTCCATTCTAGATCAATGTAGATATTTTTGACCATAGTCAGTTTCAGCTGGTGAATCTGTTGAAATATTCAGGCTATTTCTTCGAATTTGTCTTTGAAGAAGCCCAGCAACACACTGGACACATGGTACAGTTAATCTGATTCTACTTCTGTACAAGTTAAGTCACATAGCCATATAAATTGTTATGCTAGAATTTGTCTAGCTATGCAGTGGAAAATACGAAGATTGATAGAGGGAAAGAGCACCAATCAGTTTTCTAAAACTACGAAAATATATGCTCTGCTTGGTTAGTTTAAATTTAGTTGATTGCTGTGTATCTTTAATAATGAATACCTATTGTGCATTCTAACTGAAAAATAACAGAGCAGAGCAGAGGAAGACCATTTGAAAACCAAATAAAAAGTTTTTGTTATGAGTTAATTTCCATATCAGCAAAAGTTGACTGACATTCTACTGCTTGTGATAAAAACTAGTTATCAGTTTATAGAGTTAGCTGCACTCACGAGTTAGGTAATCACATGAACATTAAGAGATTGGAGTTGGAAATGTTGTTTAAGTCCGATTGCTATGTCTCCTTCTGGTTTTCTGGTTTTCTGGGAGAATTATCCGCTGCTACAAGTATGCCTCAGCTTCTTGTCTCTGGGTTTGTATGGAGTGTCTTTTGTGGGATTTTGTTCAGATGGACCTCTGATCTCTATACCCAAACTAAGCCCCCCACTTAAGAAGTGAGTGCACATTTGTCAGTAAAGCAAGTTCATTGTATACAAATGGCCAGGAGGGGCTAGAAGACTCTTTCGAGACCGAACTAACCAGCTCCTTCTTGATCCACATAAAGGTTTTCTGGATTCCTTCTGCTAATTCCTTGCCGGCTAAAGATACGTGATTCTACTTCCCCTTGTTTTTGACCTCGGACTCCACCACGGATTGATTTGCCTTCTCCTACGGACTTTTGCATTTCGGAACTGCTACCTTGCTAGCAGATTTCCACAGAATACTTTGAAGTCTGGCGTTTTTTTTGGACTCTTACTGCAGTAGCTTCTGCTCTGTGTTGCTCCTACTTAACAGCCACATTGTACCCTCCTCTGGTGATTCCAGTGGGTTCGCTCTACCATCCTCTTTTCCCATACCTCCAGGTATACCTTTATCCCTTTTGCTGTCACCAAACCCACTGAGGGAACAGGCTGGGTATACTCCATCACCCCTTCAGTCCCTTTTCATCATTTGTCTGAATATCCCTCCATGGTAGGTGCTTTTTCTCGTACTCTGAAGTATATTAACTGCATTACATCTGTCTATACTTACCTAACTTGCCCATTCCTTTGCAGCAGCCATTCTGAGGACCTGGAGTTCCTGTTCATGCCACCTGTGGCCCTAATCCTCGAACAGCGAATATTTTGTATCTCGTTGTTGGTTGCTTAGGGACGGAGGTTTTCATACTACACGCAAATCTCGAGTCTTGACACACTGAGAAGCCTTGTTTCGTTTGCAGTATGGACCACTCCGCTGGGGAACCTGTGGTTGCTTTAGTCCAAGCCAGCACTGTCTTACACGCTGACATGGCCTAAGCCACAGCAGCCATTCATCAGCGTCTTGGCACTATTCAAAGTGAGCGCCATGCTTTATGTGCCGATTCCGAATTTGGAGACCCCGCGCCACAACCAGAAGCAGCCATTCTGAGGACCTGGAGTTCCTGTTCCTGCCACCTGGGGCCCTAATCCTCGAACAGCAAGTATTTTGTATCTCGTTGTTGGTTGCTTAGGGGCGTAGGTTTTCATACTGCGCGCAAATCTCGAGTCTTGACATCTATCCACAATAGCACCAATTTGTAACCCATGCCATCCCGCAACTGATAATTTGATGCTATCACAACTGCCTGAATGCAGTCAGCCACCTTCCAACATCCTTCATCCTCCATCAATAAGCTTCCCAGGATGCACAGAAGTTATCTGGCCAAAACAGGTTTCTGCAGCCTACATCAACCCCAACTTTGAGAGACACATGACATACAACGGTCCCATATATTCATGTATTTGCTATGTACCCCTTGTTACCAAACTGTCCCAAACACATTTCCCTGAAAACCCCCATGTATATTTGTCTATATGTTTCAAGACTACTGCATCCATCCTTCTCCATCCACAAATCTCCTTTGTTGCATGTGCATATAAAGCTCCTTGCTTCTCATATGTATGCCACACAACTACATTGCTTTCACATTGTATCTGCAGACTTGTCATTATGTTGCTACATTTGTGTGAATCTAAAATGTATCACTTATACACAAAATAACACTAATAGTAACACTCAACTCATTCTCATTAACTACACTAAATAATACTAAATTGCAACATCGGCTAACATATCATCTACCACAGTCACCAAAATGGTACACGCTTAACAAACCCTTCTTTGCCCTTGAGACCATTATCGGCCACCCATTTTCTTGGGGAGACAAGGCCCTACAAACAACTCCTCCGCTCAACAACCCCAACTCGTTCCCCCACCATTTCCCCAATCTACCTGATGTTCCATGCAATCATGCCAATTTGGTGGAGGACATAAGACAGCACCTGGATTCCAAGCCAACCCTGGATCCATTTCTAACTCAGTCTGAGTAGCTATGTGATATGAAATGGTAGTCGTCACAGCCTTGGACAGGGTCACAGTCATTGTGACAGCTGCTCTTGGTGCCTTAGCAGAACAGCATTGTATGAGCATCTGACAGGTAAAAAAGATAATAAGAAAAAAGAAAAAAAAATTGGCATGAGGTTCCTCACAGCTATGCTCATCCAAGATGGTACCGAAGCGAAAAGGGAGTCAAACTAATGGTCACTCTTGATTCCTGCTTGCTTCTCCATAACCACCCTAAGCTTATGCAATACGGCAATTGTCTTTGGCAAAGTTCAATTTTCTGAATCATTAAGAGGCAAGAAGGGGCAGCAAGATCTCCTTAGCTTTTGGCATGCCTCTCCATAGATGTCAGGAGGTCAAGGATGTACTTGTTTTGCATAGCCATAAGCCTCAAAGCCTGTAGTCTTTCCTTTATGTCACTAAAGCTGATTCAGAAGAGTTCATAAACAGTAAGAGCTCAAATCGAGTGACTTGAAGCCACTTTGCATTAGCAATAGCTAGAACACCAGGGGCCAAAATAGAAGCAACGTCCATCTCAGTTCTGCTGAATAATCTATACGGCTCAGGAATGTTCATCAGGGCTTCTGTGGATGCTTGAGATGATAACAATAATAATAATAATGATGTGCTTTTTTACATAGCGTTTATATCTAAAGTGCTTTACGTAGGACATATTTACATATGATTCAATCTTTTAGTCTGATTCAACGATTCTGCTTCTTCGCATTCAGGCAAAGTCAATATGGTGTCCATGTTTGATGAAACAAGGGGCACAAGAAGCACAGGCAACATAATGGGCACATATCTGGATTTAGGTTTTGGGCTGGCAAGTATCAAATGGTTATTGGGAACAATAAGAACAGGCACATACAGTGTAGTGAGACTGCACACTTCTCACCAGGCTGGAGGTAGTTGTTAGCAAGAAAGCGGTCCGTAAAACCAAAACACATCAGGGAGTGCTGATGTACCTCCAGCCAGATCAGCAATGCAACGTGTGGGGCTGCAGTTCCCATTTGTGCCAATAGGCACTGTGCCATCACCTTTAAACCACAGAGAAAACTTGGAAGCTGGATCTTAACAGGTGTCTCTGGCTCCTTGAGCCATGTCAAATATTTCAGGATCTTATTCCAGACATTCCCACAATCCTGATTGATCTGTGCCACCCCTTCTTACCAAAATCACATCATTCCCCCTACTCTGCAACTCTACACCCTTTGCACCCATCGGTTATTTACAGCAAAAGACCTTTGAATGTCAACTGGACTCTCTGTATACATCATACATTGTCCTGCTCTTTACAATCTTTGGTCGAACAATCCTTCTCAATAGGCAGGACAGAAGCTGTAACTGGTTGCCCTTGTAACTGCCCTCGGACCATGTACAATGGTAGGTGCACAAGGCACAGTGTTTTTGTTAACTATATCTTGTCAGGAATAAAGAGCATTGGGGATAAGTGAGCAAATGTGGCAAGACCCTACAGATCTTTATCTGCCCACCCTCCTCACATGCCTGTACCAAACATTATCAGTTGCAAAGCCATGTGCATCCACTACTGGATTTTACATTATCATTATCTCTCATGAGGTTGGAATCGATACTTTGACGTCTAAATAACTCTTCATCAAATCTTTCATCACTAGACTAGTAAAACATATTCACTTTTACATTGTTTGTCACTCCTAAAAAATAATAATAAGGTAAGAGAGAAAAACATACAATCAAACAAACTAACATTAATTTGAAGTCCCGAGTTCTTCTTCGTATTTACAATACCGGGCACTGGCTTTTATTCATCCTGCTTCTCGATTGGAACAAACTGCGAATCCTAGGGCATACTAAAATTTGAACCTGCTCTTGCTCCTGTGCTGCTTGAGGGGCGCTCGTATCCCTTTGCATATCACCAATATGAATCCAGCTCTTGTTAACCTCCACATTCACAGCAGTCAGAGTTGCGAAAAACACTGGGTGTGGCCCTTGGAAACGCCTCTTGTTCCAGTGTCAGATGAAGGAATGGATGAAAACTAGGCCCGCGGGGGAGCAATTGCGACTGACTTGGCTCTTTCGGTTCTTGGACGTTTCCTCCTGTTGACTGCTGATAAGAAAACACAACCTGTGAACATACAAGTCTGCCACTTTTGGTGAAAGCCCTAAGGTATTCCCTAAACTTCTCACCAACAATCTCTGCTGAATTGTGGCATCTGATACTGCACGTGCAAGCAAATGTGTGTCTAGTCTGCGTCCCATCACTATCTTATGAGGATTGAGATGATGCTCCTTCCCTGGCTGATTTCTCAAATAAAACAAGGATAGCGGGAAACAGTACAATCAATTCTTTCTTAGGGGATTGCACATCTTTGACAATTTAACTTTAAGAACCCAATTCAGATGATGCATGATCCCGTTGGCCTGAGGGTGTTACACCAAACAGAACATGTTCTTGATTACAAAGAATAAAGTGATTTCTGGAAGCAAGGTATTAAAGAAGTGGGGGCATTATCAGACTTCAGGACCACACAAATTCCCCACCATGGAAATACCCCCTCATCCAAAATGTTTGTGCAGACTTAGCAGCAAGCCATTGAGAAAATATGCAAACCACTACAATGAGATCTCAAAAACTATTGCATCTTAGTATCATATCCACAAAATCTATGTGGAGTTCCAGAAGAGGCCCCAAAGTTTGAGAACACATTCCCCTTACTGTTTTCATTTTGTTTCCCGTATTACATTCTCTACATACTGCACAGTCGTCTACAAATATACTCACCTGTTCTTGCAGGTTTGGGATAAACCATTCCTCCTGGAGCTCTACTGCCATTTGTCTCCAAGAAGTGTGCAACTGGTAATGGAGTTGCTCTAGAGCCACAAGAAGCAACTCTACAGGCATCACTTTCTTTCGCATGAGCTCCAGTCTCCAGAGTAAATTTGTGGGTTAGAGGGAAAATCCCCTCTTTGCCCACTCTTTAAGTGCTCTTTCCTGAATGTTTATCATTTTAAGCAAAGGAACTGCAATAAAGAAGGCTGGCCACTGTACTTGCTGTGACACAGTTTCTAGTTTCTGGGGAACTGAGGAATGGCAAATACACAGCTTCTTTTACTGCTTTGTCTGCGGCATTGTTTCCAAGTGCTATTGGCTCAGTATGGTTAGTTCCCGCAGTGCATTTAATTATTCTTACCTCTGTTAACAATGTTAACGCTTTGATTAGTCTGGATAACAGCAGAGCATGCTGAACAGGGGTTCCGTCAGATCTCCCAAACAATCTTTTCTGCCATCTTGACAAGCCTGAATAAATAGTGACTGCCTTCCCCTTACTCATTTCCAGTGCCACTAATTCTGCTGCTTGTGCTGAGTAATGTGAATGCAACCATTTCTTCATCCTGACCTGATATTCGCCATCCACAAGACCCACAATGGCCACACCCATATGCCTCTCACTAGTGTCCTGATTAATTGTTGAACAACCATCAACAAGGAGCACCTCACTTCCCTCCAAGGCATCTTCCTTAACATTTGTCCTCTCATCCTCTTCTCCTTCATAAGTCGCACAGTCATGGACAATTTCATCAGGTTTCATTGATTCAGCTACAAATGTCACAGGATTGACTGGGTAAAACCTTACTGGATGTATGGAAACATTTGATAGAACAAAAACAAAGAGGTGATGGCTGGAAGGTTTAGAATGAATCTTAACCACTGGCGTTGCTCTGGGCAACCCTCCAGACCACCGTTCTTCACCTGCCAAGCCATTACAGAAGGGAAAAGACCACATGCAAATCAGGCTTGGCCCCACCCCAAAAGGGGCAGTCCAGCCCGAACTGCTAGGTCACATCCCTTCTGCACGAGACCACAAGCATCCCCAAACATGTTTCGCCCTTGTTGGGGCTCATCAGTGAGGAGTAGCTTGGGTCTCTAGGCCCAGCAGGCACGGGACCCACGTCTGGGCATACCCGTCCCACTCGGGGTGACATAGCAAAAACAAAGAGGTGATGGCTGGAAGGTTTAGAATGAATCTTAACCACTGGCGTTGCTCTGGGCAACCCTCCAGACCACCGTTCTTCACCTGCCAAGCCATTACAAAAGGGAAAAGACCATATGCAAATCAGGCTTGGCCCCACCCCAAAAGGGGCAGTCCAGCCCGAACTGCTAGGTCACATCCCTTCTGCACGAGACCACAAGCATCCCCAAACATGTTTCGCCCTTGTTGGGGCTCATCAGTGAGGAGTAGCTTGGGTCTCTAGGCCCAGCAGGCACGGGACCCACGTCTGGGCATACCCGTCCCACTCGGGGTGACAAAGCAAAAACAAAGAGGTGATGGCTGGAAGGTTTAGAATGAATCTTAACCACTGGCATTGCTCTGGGCAACCCTCCAGACCACCGTTGTTCACCTGCCAAGCCATTACAGAAGGGGAAAGACCATATGCAAATCAGGCTTGGCCCCACCCCAAAAGGGGCAGTCCAGCCCGAACTGCTAGGTCACATCCCTTCTGCACGAGACCACAAGCATCCCCAAACATGTTTCGCCCTTGTTGGGGCTCATCAGTGAGGAGTAGCTTGGGTCTCTAGGCCCAGCAGGCACGGGACCCACGTCTGGGCATACCCGTCCCACTCGGGGTGACATAGCAAAAACAAAGAGGTGATGGCTGGAAGGTTTAGAATGAATCTTAACCACTGGCGTTGCTCTGGGCAACCCTCCAGACCACCGTTCTTCACCTGCCAAGCCATTACAAAAGGGAAAAGACCATATGCAAATCAGGCTTGGCCCCACCCCAAAAGGGGCAGTCCAGCCCGAACTGCTAGGTCACATCCCTTCTGCACGAGAGACCACAAGCATCCCAAACATGTTTCGCCCTTGTTGGGGCTCATCAGTGAGGAGTAGCTTGGGTCTCTAGGCCCAGCAGGCACGGGACCCACGTCTGGGCATACCCGTCCCACTCGGGGTGACATAGCAAAAACAAAGAGGTGATGGCTGGAATGTTTAGAATGAATCTTAACCACTGGCGTTGCTCTGGGCAACCCTCCAGACCACCGTTCTTCACCTGCCAAGTCATTACAGAAGGGAAAAGACCATATGCAAATCAGGCTTGGCCCCACCCCAAAAGGGGCAGTCCAGCCCGAACTGCTAGGTCACATCCCTTCTGCACGAGACCACAAGCATCCCCAAACATGTTTCGCCCTTGTTGGGGCTCATCAGTGAGGAGTAGCTTGGGTCTCTAGGCCCAGCAGGCACGGGACCCACGTCTGGGCATACCCGTCCCACTCGGGGTGACATAGCAAAAACAAAGAGGTGATGGCTGGAAGGTTTAGAATGAATCTTAACCACTGCCGTTGCTCTGGGCAACCCTCCAGACCACCGTTCTTCACCTGCCAAGCCATTACAGAAGGGAAAAGACCATATGCAAATCAGGCTTGGCCCCACCCCAAAAGGGGCAGTCCAGCCCGAACTGCTAGGTCACATCCCTTCTGCACGAGACCACAAGCATCCCCAAACATGTTTCGCCCTTGTTGGGGCTCATCAGTGAGGAGTAGCTTGGGTCTCTAGGCCCAGCAGGCACGGGACCCACGTCTGGGCATACCCGTCCCACTCGGGGTGACATAGCAAAAACAAAGAGGTGATGGCTGGAAGGTTTAGAATGAATCTTAACCACTGGCGTTGCTCTGGGCAACCCTCCAGACCACCGTTCTTCACCTGCCAAGCCATTACAGAAGGGAAAAGACCATATGCAAATCAGGCTTGGCCCCACCCCAAAAGGGGCAGTCCAGCCCGAACTGCTAGGTCACATCCCTTCTGCACGAGACCACAAGCATCCCCAAACATGTTTCGCCCTTGTTGGGGCTCATCAGTGAGGAGTAGCTTGGGTCTCTAGGCCCAGCAGGCACGGGACCCACGTCTGGGCATACCCGTCCCACTCGGGGTGACATAGCAAAAACAAAGAGGTGATGGCTGGAAGGTTTAGAATGAATCTTAACCAATGGCGCAGACGGGCTAAAAAACGGTGGTGTGGAAGGTTGCCCAGAGCAATTGCCAGTGGTTTAGATTCATTCGAAACCTTCCACCCATCACTTTTGTGGTCAACATTTGATAGAATACATTCATACCCAGAGACTCTCTGTGTTGTCAGAGTTGAAATGGACTTCTCCAAAATTGTAATAGCTGCATGGTCCACATACAATGTCACTGGGCAACCCATAGTAATGGTCGAAGACTTATTGCAAAAGCCACTGCCACCAGAGCTTGCTCACATGGAAACTGTCCTTGCATAACTGGGTCTTCTAAGAGTCCACTGTAGGTAGCCCATGGTTTATGGCCTAGTGATGTGTTCTTGGCCAGGACCACTGTAATCACCTGACAATCCAAATGTGAGAATAAATAAAATGTCTTTTTGCAATCGAGGGTTGCCAAGACCGGATCATTGCTCATCAGAGCTATGAGCTCCCGAAACCAAGTCACCATCTCTTCTGACCATTCAATCGTACCTTTCACCCTCTGCTCTCCCTTAAGCCGTGCATTAAGGGCCTTGTGGAACTGGAATAGTCAAAGATCCATGATCTACAATAGTTACAGAGTCCCAAAAATGGATGACTCTGTTTCACCGTAACTGGCTGGGATGTATTCTGAACTGCCGTGGCTTTATAAGTCATTACCTTTCTTCATGCAGCTGATATCACTTGCCCCAAATATAGTACTTCTTTTTGGCAGTACTGATATTTTTCTTTGTCCACATTGTACCCCTTCTCCGCAAGCAGAGTAAGGAGTGTTATTGAGTCTCCTCAAAACTGTTCTTCTTTAAAGCTATAGACCAGTAAATCGGCCAAAAACTGGATTACTGTACTGGACACATGTAAATTCCCCAAATCAATTTGAACCACCCTTTTGAAAACAATCAGATTCACAGTACCCCTGTGGTAACCTTTTGTGCTCAAATCTTTGGCCACAATACGTAAACACTGGAAGGTGCTGAGAATCCGTGGCGTAACAGAACTGAAAAAAATGATTTTTTGGACTGCTGAGCGTTTTCGCTCCCAGTGCTGAGCCCTTTTCTGGACATGTTGGTATGTCAGCATTCAATCCCTTATATCTTTTTTGTTACAAGTGATATCCTGGCCAAATGTGCACCCTTTCTTTCCCACATGTAGATTGTCTTAACGCCACCAATGATTTGTGGTTTGTTGTAGGTGGTGGGTCATGAGAAAATAGTAAAAAAGTGACCAAATGTTGTGTTTTTTCAGAAAATGCCAATAAAATTATGAACAAAGAAGCCTGCATTTTTTTTTTCTTATAAGAGCTAGGAACAAAAAGTTTTCAGTTTTGAATGCACCATTTTCCAAGCTTTCAAGAACAAGTTGAGTGGAAAGAAAAAACATTTTTTTTTCAGAAGTGTAGCTGTAGCTCTGTGGGAGGAAGAGGTGATTTTTCCCCTTTTTTAATAGGACATGAATTCACGGAATGCAAGAGGAGAATAGGAAAGCTCAATGGGAGCACAAAATACATTTCTGAAAATTAGATACAATTCAAAGTTCAGGAAGGGGTCATTTGCGCAGGCCAGGCAACAACCATGTACCCATATTTCCGATAGTTTGACAAAAAATTGGAAACAAAACAGAAAAAAACAGTATGTCCTGGATATATTTGCATTAGTAAGGTAATGGCTCCCATGAATATTGTGAGAATTAATGCACCGCTACATTCCCCTGACTCTTCTAGTTAGGAAATCACACTTTTTTCATAATGTTTCTTAAAACAGGCAATATCACAAGCCAAAAACCAAGCCATGGTACACACTATTTTTATGCTGATGGCCTAAACTGACGTATTAGCATTTGAAAATAAGGAAAACCAATGTGGTGATGAATGCCGAGGATACATTTGTCGTAAGAGCAGCGCCAGACCTTTTGAAGGATAAGTGACTTGTGCAGGTCACACAAGAGTATAGTGCATAAAGCAACAACTAAATGTAGGGCACATTTGGGAAATGTTAGGTTTATGTAACACACCGCAGAAGGAAAATGTATGAAAACATTATCACAACCGGTCAAGTGGCACAGCGAGTAGAGCGCTCGCTTTGACATCTGTGCAGAGCCTGTTACCGCAGGTTCGAATCCCGGTGGGGCCAAACTCAGCCTTTCATCCTTCCGAGGTCGATAAATGAGCACCACACACCGTGGGTAATAATAAGCAGCGCTCAGATACCTGAGGGTTCGTAGCGCTATATAAATGCCTAATTATTATTATTATTATTATTAAAAGAAAACAACACATGGCCTACCTTCCCACATTTCCACAGGTGTCTTGATACACATGGTACCTCACTGTGTGAGAGAACTTACCTGGGCGCAAAGGGAAAAGTCTAAACCACTGGTATTCCAAACGACCTGGGGAAGACTGGATTTGGCATTGTGGACAATCCACACATTCGTGCCTGGGGTGTCACAGCTACCAAGGAAAACAGGGAACCACATGCATTTCTGAAAAGAAGTCACCTGTTGAAATCCAAAGAGGTCTCACTTCTTTATGTTGTGCTACAATGTATTGCCCAGAATGGCCAGCAAAGTCCAAAATGAATAGAAAAAACTCATTTTGAGACATTTGCAACCAGGAAGCCTCCAAAACACGCATTGAACAAAACATGTTCTACCTTTCCATGTTCCCACAGGTGTCCAGATGAAAACAGTGCCTCACATATGTGGTTTCACTGACCTGGACACAAAGGGAAAAGGTTAAACTACTGGTGTACCAAAAGCCCTAGGGAGACAATATTGATAGTGTTTTTGGTCTTCTTGACAACCCGCAGATTTGGGCCTGGGGTGTTGCAGCCACCAAGGAAAATGGGGAATCCCATGCGTTTCCAAAAAGAAGACAACCGTGGGAATCCAAAGAGCTCCCACTTGCCTGTGACGCGCTATAATTAATTATCTAGACTGATTTTCAAATTCCAAAATGTAGGGAAAAAGCACAATGTTGCTACATTTGCAACCAGGAATCCACCAAAACATGTGTGCAACAACACATGCCTACCATACCACGTTCCCACAGGGGTCCTAATGAAGAAGGTATCTCAAATGTGTGGGTGCACTGTGCAGAGTGCAAAGGGAAAAGGTAAAACCACTGGATTTGGCCATCTGGCAACCCACAGATTTGTC
Organism: Ambystoma mexicanum; assembly: GCA_002915635.3. NCBI lineage: Eukaryota > Metazoa > Chordata > Amphibia > Caudata > Ambystomatidae > Ambystoma > Ambystoma mexicanum. The sequence continues at coordinate 837,539,158 of CM030321.1, read as the reverse complement.
CTGGCCTGTCACAGCCACCAAGGAAAACACGGAAACTCATGCATTTCTAAAAAAGAAGACACCTGTGGGAATCCAAAGAGGTCTCAGTTGCATGTGATGTACCACAGTTTCTTACCCAGAATGCCCAACAAAGTCCAAAATATGCTTCCTCTAGCCTTGGGTGCCAGTCTCTCATGTCGGTTGACTGTCCCCAAGCTCAGCGACGGTCCCAGGGAGCACCAGCAAGATCCACATCCCTCACTGGAAGGAGAGCTCTAACAGAGCGCAGCCAGAGTTACAGGACACCAGGGGTGATGTCCCCAGACTTGGATATTTGTCTCTCATGTGGGTCGACCAACCCTGAGTTCAGGGTCTGTCCCAGGGGTCCCCAGCAGGGTTCACATCGCTCCCTAGTGAGAAAACCAGTAACACATCCAGTTCAGAGCTCCCGGATGGTCATGGGTGATGTCCCCGGTCTTGGACACCTGAATCCCATGTGGATCGACTGTCCCCATGTCCAGCAGTAGTCCCAGGGAGCCCTAGCAGGGTCACCATTCCAATCCAGATGGAAAAGCTATAACGCGGCATGGCAAGAGCTCCAGGATGTTGGCTGGTGCTGCTCCCAGTTTTGGGTGCCTATTTCCAATGTGGGTTGACCGTCCCGAAGTTCAGCGCCGGTCCCAAGGAGCACCTGCATGGTCCCCGTCCCTTACTGGAGGGAAAAGCTAAAATCCAGCCCAGCCAGAGGTCGAGGATGGCTGGGGGAGCTGCGCCTGGACTTGGGTGCCTGTCTCCCAAGTGAGTTGACTGTCCTCGATTCCAGCGGCAGTCCCGGGGAGCCGCGGCAGGGTAACCATCCCTCTCCATAGGGAAACACTGTAACGCATCACCACCAGAGTTCCAGAACATCTGAGGGTGCAGCGCTGTGCCTTCGGCGCCTGTCTCAAATGTGGGTTGACCATCCACAAGTCAAGCCATGGTACCAGGAAACCTCGGCAAGATCCTCATCTCTCGATGGAGGGAAAAGCTCTAAGACAGATCAGCTAGAGCTCCAGGGTGGCCCGAGGGTGCTGCCCCTGGCCTTGGGTGCCCATCTCCAATGTGGGTCAACCCTCCCCAAGTGGTCCCTGGTTGCCCCAGAGGGAAAAGCTTTAACGTGGCACTGTCAGATAACTAGGACAACCAGGGTGCTGCCCCCAGCCTTCGGTGTCTACCTCGCACATGGGTTGGCCAACCCCCAGTCCAGCGGCGGCCATGGGGCAACCCAACAAGGTCCCCGTCCCTCCTCAGAGGGAAAAGCTGTAACGCGACCCAGTAGTGCTTTAGAATGGCTGGGGGTGATGTCCCCAGCTTTGGGCACCTGTCTTCAATCTTTATCGACCATCCGCAAGTTCAGCCACATTTCCAGGGAGCCCCGGCAGAGTCTCCATCACTACCTGGAGGGAATAGCTCTAACACAGCCAAGACAGAGCTCCAGGACGACTGGGGGTGCTGCCTCTGGCCTTGGGCTCCTGTCTCCCATGTTTATCAATCATCCCCAAGTCCAGCGGCGATACCAGGGAGCACCGGCAGGGTCCCCATCCCTCCCTGGAGGGAAAAGCTGTAATGCAGCACAGCCAGAGCTCCAAGAAAGTCGGTGGTGATGTGCCCGGATATTGTCACCTGTCTCCCATGTGGGTTGACCTTCCCCAAGTCCAATGGTGGTCACATGGAGCTTCAGCAAGTTCCTCATCCCTCCCATTAGGGAAGAGCTCTAATGCATCAACTTGAGAGGTCTAGGACGGCTGGGGGTGATGTCCCTGATCTTGGGAGCCTTTCTCCCATTGAGGTAGGACATCCCCAAGTCCAACGGCGGTCACATGGTGACCCGGCATTGTTCCCGTCCTTCTCTGTTGTGAAAACCTGTAACACAGCCAGACCAGAGCTCCAGAATGGTCGGGGTTGATGTCCCTGGCCTTGCCTTGGCCATCGCTTTGCATGTGGTCTGACTGCCCCACCAGCCCAACAGCAGTCATGGGGTGACCCATTAGGGTCCCCATCCCTCCCCAGATGGAAAAGCTGTCTGCCTTGCACATGCGTCAACCACCCCCAGCTCACCGGTGGTGGCAGGTAGCCCCTGAAGGGTTCACATCCCTCCAGAGGGGAAAAGCTGTAATGCAGCCAAGACAGAGCTCCAGGACAACTGGGGGCACTGACTCTGGCCTAGGTCTCATGTCTCCCATGTTTATCAACCATCCCCAAGTTCAGCAGCAGTACCAGGGAGCACCGGCAGGGTCCCCATCCCTCCCTGGAGTTAAAAGCTGTGACACAGCACGGCCAGAGCTCCAGGAAAGTTGGTGGTGATGTGCCCAGATATGGGCGCCTATCTCTCATGTGGGTTTTCCATCCCCAAGTCCAATGGTGGTCCCATGGAGCTCCAGCAAGTTTCTCATCCCTCCCCTTAGGGAAGAGCTCTAATGCTTGAAAGCCAGAGGTCTAGGATGGTTGGGGGTGATGTCCCTGGTCTTGAGAGCCTGTCTCCCATTGGGGTAGACCATCCTCAAGTCCAAAGGCAGTCCCATGGAGCTCCGGCAGGGTCCCCATCCTTCTCTGAAGGGAAAACCTTTAACACAGCCATGACAGAGCTCCAGAATGGTTGGGGTTGATGTCCCCGGACTTGCCTTGGGCATCTGCTTCGCATGTGGATTGACTGCCCCACCAGCCCAGTGGCAGTCATGGGGTAACCCAGTGGAGTCCCCGTCTCTCCCTGGATGGAAAAGCTTTCTGCCTTGCACCTGAGTCAACCACCCTAAACTCACTGGTGGTCACAGGGAGCCCCATAAGGGTTCACATCCCTCCTGGGGGTAAAAGCTGTAACGTAGCCCAGTAAGAGCTCTAGGGCAGCCGGGAGTGCTGCCCCCAGACTTGGACGCCTTCCTCGTATGTTTATTGACCACCCCCCAGCACTGCAGCGGTCATGGGATATCTCGGCGGTGTTCCCATACATCCCGCAGGGAAAAGCTGTAACGTGGCACAACAAGATCTCCAGGACTGCCGGGAGTAGGGTGCCTGCCTCCCAAGTGGCTTGACCGTCCCCAAACCCAGGGGTGGTTCCAGCTGTACCTATGGCATCAGGGTCACCTCTGATCCCCAGTCACACAAGGGGAAGTCTCCCCTTCACTACATGGGGTTTGGGGAGATCACATTTGCAACAGGACGTGTGGGTATTGCAGATGATATGTTATCTCATCCTCTGCACTGTGAACATTGCAAGGAGGGCAATATAGCTCATCCTCCACACTTAATGGGTTAATTCAATCACACTAAAGTGGGTCGACCAAGTAGCGATATTACAGCGAATGGTAGTATAATTTGGCACCACTGGAAACTCTGTCCCAACAATATTATTCAGAGGATATAAATCCTGAACTATCCTCCAACTTGACCACTTCACTTTGTACACAGGGTAGATCACCATATTACATGGGAACATGGAAGGTTGTATTATACCTTGCATCAACAACATCATAATGGTCTCATAAATCCCTTCAACCCGCATCTCTAGACCTTTGGCTTTGCCTCACATGTGTCAATATCGCACCAGGTTTCAATTGTATCCGTACTGCTCCAACATTCTTTAACAATCCCATGTCATGAAGATTGCTGATCCACACATTATCTAGCACCTTCTCAAAATCCTCCTTCCAATATGGTTATGTATTTCTAATGATGAACATGGTCTGCAGTACTTCCCTTTGCTTTATTTCTAGTTGGCAAGGCACGTCAACCTCAAAAACCATCTCGGCTGCATCTTCAACTTCCTAAAACGTTTGTCGGATACTTCCCTTAGCTATCAGATTGGATGGATGCACAATACTGTGTTCCACTCTCTGCATTCCTCATTGGTGCCTGAGAGTACCACCCTGTCCTTCTTAATGACCACTGTTTCTAGAAGAATCATAACATTAGTGCCTGGCACTACCTCCTGTGACTCAGCAGGGTGAAACAAAAATTCAATCTGTATTACCGCCATGTCCGATCTTGGATCCCTGGCACCCAACCTAACACAGGAAAACATCTGAATGTATGGGAACCCCCCTTGTTGAGCTATCATTATAATATTCATGCCATAGCACTGATTCTCTCACTGCATACAAACCTAGAGTCGAGGCCACTATACCTTCCTCCGTGAAAGCATTCATCGTATTCAGCTTGCTTAGGAGATCTCTGCCCAAGAGGTTTGCAAGGGTGTATGTACAATACAACAAGGGAGCCAATACATTTTGTGTACCTACCATAATGCAAAGCTCCTCAGTGTAAAGTCTCAACAGGATAGCCTCAGAGAATCCCTGTGTATCCATTGTTTTGCCAGACAAGGGGAACTTACCTTCCTTATTGCAAGATTTCATAGCTCCTGTATCAACCATGAATGAAAATGTTTGATCGCCTACATTTACACCTATTTGGGGTTCCTCTTCTGGATTGGCAGCAACAGACATGACAGGACACATTAGAGATCTGCGGTCTGTCCTCATCCAGATACACATCAGCACCTGGTAGCGGGAAAGTATTCCCTCCAAAATCACTTGCTCCAGTATAGTGATTGACCATTCCTTGGGGTAAAGGATTCTTCTCCCATGCCTGTACTAGTGCCTGCTCTGGCACAGTTGGCTGAAACCGAAAGGTCTGTGATGACTCAGGCTACGAACGCTGTCCAACCTGTACCTACTGTGATTGCACAGAACAAGTCCAGAATGTGGGGGGGGGTCGAATTTGCTGGGCACCTATGTTAAAATACTGTGAACTACTCCAACAATCTTGTAACAAGTGTCCCATTCTCCCAGATGACCAACACTGGATCCCATAAAATCCTCCATAATTTCCCCCCATTTGCCCATTTTAAAGGCCCTCATTCCTCTGAACCCGGTAAATGTCCCACCTCCTCGCAGAAATCTTTCTACCCCTTGCAAACCCTCTCATTTACTATTGATCAGGAGCATACCCATCCATCAAACCCTGTGGCATACTTGATTCAATATGTCACTGAGGTACCAATGGTCCCTGTTGTCCCTCCGTTGAGCTGGTAATTACTGCCTTTTCTAGACTAATCATAGCTAGTTTTTTTTTTCTGAACAAGTATTACTTCTGCCTTTTGTGCCTGTGTAGTAATCTCCTTGTTATTTTTCCTGCCTTCTCTTACAGATAAGCAGGATGTGCACCTAAATGTCCTACCAACCCTTGCCCTCTATTGCCACCACCTTATCTAAATCATGCTGATCTTCTTTGGTAAGTCCCTTTTCAGCATGTGGCAGAAAATATCCACATTTGTATACCGCGTTTCTCCCATCTCTGCTCTCCACATTTCCTGAATCAACTAGATATGTGCGGCTGGATCGTCATCTAATTTTATTGTTTTAGACAGAATTAACTGTATATGGCATATCAGGATACATAACCAGCTGGACTCCCCATACCTCTGCCCTGTAATTACTAAATTGTGATGCATCACGGATGTTCATATATAACTGGACTCCCGGATACCCCGATCGTCTCCAAAGTTCATTTGACCATTCCTCCACCAGAGACCTGAATACGCTTTTCATGTCATTCCCAATCTATCCTCTATTCCAGTGGTAGAAGGCATGCTTCTTCCCTTGTCACATATTCTCAGCCCTTCACCTAGCCTTTTGGTTGGCGGTGTCTCTCTCGCTCCTCCACCTGAAGAAAATTGCAGTTTGAACTCAAAGTTAGTATACCTTCTGCAGGCAATAAAGGATAGCACCCTTATGGAGGCGGTGCGGAAGGAATTTCTGCGCCTTCCTTTCTCGAACCTGGTCCCTCAATTTGAACACTGTGTGTTTTTATGCTCTTCTAATGCATCCTCCATAGTTCTGAAATATTTAAAGGTTTCTCTAACTTTCGAACGTGCATGTCTATTAACTAAGAAGGTATATGGGTTTTCCAACATTCCCTTATTATAGTTTCCCCTTTAAGCACAAGAAATGTACATTTTACCCTTAGTGTCCCGCTGCCATTTTTAATGGTATTTCGAAATCTTTACCATATGCCCTGGAAGCACCTGACACAAGTGATTAAGAGTAGTCTGCATACTCTAAACCAGTGTAACTCTTTCAGAAATGCTCCTAACAAGCAAACAATGAATAAATAAGCAATCGAAACATGGAAGCCAAAGCTGCAGCACAAAATTTCAACCCATTTTTTCCCTTCCGGATTTACCAAAGCTTACCCACAACCACTCACCTCATTCACTTTTACCATGATTACCTCACTAGCTATTCACTTTTAACTGAGATTCCCACGCTTACACAAACGAGAGACTATTATAAAAAAAAAACACAATGCTGAACTAGATCCTCTTTACCTCTTCATCACTTCTTCTTCGTCTCTTTTACAACATTTTCAACTACAATGTTGTCTTTTTCCAACTATGGAAATTTACTCTTCACTACTTCGAGTAACCAAGAAAAGAATATAACAAACCAGGTCAAAATTAATGTAAAAAACACTTACACATGGAACAGTTCATCCACTCCTCCAGAACATTGACCCTTTCAACTCACCTAACCTCATCTGACTCCACACATGCACTCCTAATTTACCCTGCCAGAAAACCCTGGATCAAAAAACACCATATTTTTCCCCTATTACCCTCTTGCTTTACTAGCTACAGTGCACTTAAATAAAGTGTTCTCCGAAGCACTTTTAAGTGGTGCTCCTTCAAAACGCCCTGCACAGCTGGACTGTGGTGCCATGCCTTGGGGATCAGACAGGCCTTTAACCAATATGGTGCCTGTAGACATCTCCTTTTAACATACACGATAGACTGGTGCCCACAGAGAGGTGCCACAGCTGATTTGTGCAGACAGGAACCCCCACAGCATCTCAGACATCCTGGAGATCATATTGTGGGTCACATGGTATGGGGTGGACCTCCGATCTTCTTACCCAAAAATGGCCCACCTCTTAAGTGAGTGCATGTTTGCCTGTAAAGCAAGTTTATTGTATATAACAAGGTGGGAGGGGCTTAAAAACTCTGTAGAGACAAAATTAACCAGATTCTACTCGAACCACACAAATGTTGCACATTATATATATTATCGCAACATTTAACACACTTCACATATTCCGTTAGAAAGTCATTCCTGAAACACGATTGGTTAACCTTATACAAGGAAATCTAATCCCCCCAAGTACCCACACTCTCATTGGATACATTCATTTAATCATCAACCCTTTTGACATACATTTGCATTAGCTCATATTTACATCACACCTCTTTTTGGGATCTTTCCATAGTCGGTCGTAATATCATCATATGGTTACATATTCACGTACAACAATAATCATTTTTTACATTTTCCATTTGGTCAGGGGAACACTAATCCTGGTAGTGATGCACATGGCTTTCTACAAGGACACTTCCACAATATGAAGACGAAGAGAAACAAACAAGTTCCCTTTGAACTGATGATAAGTGTCTTATCTGCCTAGATTTGTTGGCATCCCTGGTAGCTCTCATTTCACACTAATCTATAGAAACTACCATTTCAGCAAGCATGGCCTCTGGCCACATCATGGCCATTTTCCTAAGATGTGATTGAAACACCTAAACCATTTGCAAACTTTGCCCTTAAGCATCCCTTACACTGGGTGTATTATCTGGCCCCAAGTCAACCCTACCATGTTGCCAGACTTCCCTGGTGACTGAATAACAAACTCTCATGTTCACCAGTTGATTACATCTCCTATCCACAATAGCAACAAGTCATAAACCCATGCCTAGGTGCAAAGAATGATTTGATGCTATCACAGCTGCCTGAATGCAGCCAGCCGCCTTCCCTCTAACTTCAATCTCAATCAACCAGGTCTCGGCCTCAGGTTTCTGCAGCCTACACCCGCAGCACACAGCCTTCCCATGTATTTGCCATGAAGCCTTGTTCTTCAACTGTCCCAAACACTTCTTCCTGAAAATTGGCATGTATATATATGTATGCATGTATGTTTCAAGACTATCACATCCCCACACAGTGGCATCCCCATCCACGAATCACCTTTCGCGCGTGCGCTTTAAAGCTCCTCACTTCTCATCTTTATGTGCTTCGTGGCATGCCACACAACTTCATTGTTTTCATATTGTATCTGCAGACTTGTCATTATGTTGCTATCAGTGTGCAAAATACTTATATACCAAACAGCACTATTAGCAACACTCATCTCATTCCCATTAACTACGCTAAATCCATACACATCTTCCCCAGTCACCAATATGGTGCATGCAACTCAACCCCTTCGTTCCCTTGAGACCATTATTGACCACCCCTACACTTGCAAGAAGAGATTATCTGACCCCTCTTCCCATAGGGGTTTGACTTTGTAATATTCAGCTCACCAATCATTTATCAGAGATACTCTGATGCATGGTAATTCCTCTAGATACACTTATATTAATAAGCATATCGGTGTTCATGGGTATCATTCCACCTTCTGTGATGATTCACTAGGCATCATCACTTCACCCCAGGTTGAAGAGGAGCACCAAAAATGAATGTTACTGACTGTGCTTATGCTGGTACGAGATGACACCGAGGATGCTCGAAGATCAACCTATCAAGAACAAAGAAGGACTTTGACAATTTACCAGGGCCAGACTTGGAACAATGCATAAGAAGAGAAGAATGACTGAAGATTTGGTCAATCCCAGCTGGGAGAGGCACCAGGTGTGGAAGCCATCCAGAGCGGGAGTTTCAAATCCTGTCAGTTGACCGGGGATTCCAAAGAGTGGAGGACGCTGGCGAATCACTAAGGGAGTTTTCTGTGGGTCCCCCTGGCTTTGCTGTGAACTATATTGGAGTGTGTGAACCAATACCAGGAGAAGGGTGTCATTATCCTGTTTCTGAAAGTTGACTGGTGCAAAGGTTTCTTGGAATCACACGCTAGGAGAAGGGAGTCATTCCCCCTTTTAATCCATTTGCAACAGAACATTTCAGTGAATACATGGAGAAGGAGGTTTGCGTTAATTATTCTTTAGTTGTAGTGTAAGGGATAGAAGTCGGTTGAAATTTGGTTTCGACTGACATTCTGACAGATCCTTTAGTGTTAGTTTGAGGCAGGAAAACCCCTCTTAGAACATAGGGATAGTGAGGGTGTCTTCCTTTTTGATAAATACAAGTTGTTTAACAATCAAAATGCCACACTTGTGTCAGCACCCTTCTTTGACTCCCTTAGACTTCACCTCCTACATTAGTCATGTGGTTTTGGGTGGTGTCGTGTATCTGGAGTACACAGGTATTTTGTCTCTTTTAACTTTGTCTTAATCCCTTGAATTATATCATGATATGTTGTTTGTTGTTCAATACATGTTGTAAAAGATGGTAAAAGATGGTCTCAAGAACACACCAAGGGGGTAATTCATAGAATTAAGCGCACAAGTGGCGCACGCGGCTGGCGCACAGTGTGCGCGTGCGATAGTCTGCGCCAGCCGCATGCGCCAAAATCCATTTCGGCGCACAGCGTATTCATGGATTTTAGCCACCAAAAGCAGAGTGGCGCAGCGACCCTGCAGAAGCGCCAGTAACGCCCCCAAGAATGCCCCTCGCGCAAGGAAAAGCCATCAAAATCCCCAATCCAGCCCAAAGGGCTGCGCTAACCATGGACCAATATACAGGGCCGCCACACAGCACACGGCAAGCGGGGAATGTGTATTCCTGGGGTTCGTGGGAAGTTTCACCTACGATTTCAGCAGGGTACGTTTATTTCTGGGGTGCGGGCAAGTTTAACACGCGATTTCAGCAGGGTATGTGTATTCCTGGGGTGCGGGGAAGTCTAACATGCGATTTCAGCAGGGTACTTGTATTCCTGGAGTGCGGGGAAGTCTAACACGCGATTTCAGCAGGGTACGTGTATTTCTGGGGTGCGGGCAAGTTTAACACGCGATTTCAGCAGGGTACGTGTATATCCGGGGTGCAGGGAAGTTCCACACGCGATAGGCCCTGTGCGAGTGGGGTACGTGTATTTCGGGGGTGCAGGGGATTCCTACACGTGAATTGGCAGTGTGGGTCCTCCAAGGTGTTCCCTCTACACCCTCCACGGCCCCTGCAGGCAGACCACACCACAGGGGACTACCCTGCACCCCTGGGCATGTCCCGCAGGCAGCCCATCCACTATGGGCATGCCCCCCCAGCCAAGCCACATGTCACCTTGCACTAGTGATCACCAACGCATTACCCCCTTGCACCCCCACCCCCCAGCTGTGCAGGGCACCTGCCTGCAGGCCCCCACTCATGTCCCCCAGCATCCCCACTCCCCAGCAGTAAGGGGCACCTGCCTGCAGGCCTCCACTCATGTCCCCTTGCACCCCCAGCAGTGTGGGGCACCTGCCAGCAGGCCCCCACTCATGTCCCAATCATGTCCCCCTGCACCCTCACCCCCAGAAGTGCAGGGCACCTGCCAGCACTGCCCCCACTCATGTCCCCTTGCACCCCCACCCCCCAGCAGTGCAGGGTACCTGCCAGCAGGCCCCCACTCATGTCCCACTCATGTCCCCTTGCACCCCCACCCCCTAGCAGTGCAGGGTACCTGCCAGCAGGCACCCACTCATGTCCCACTAATGTCCCCTTGCACCCCCACCCCCCAGCAGTGCGGGGCACCTGCCAGCATGCCCTGACACATGTCCCCCAGCCAACACGTCATCACAATCTCGATCCCTGGCCCTTATGGCCAGCCTCCACATGCCAAACACCCACCCAAGTATTTCATCCACCCACATAGAAATGCCAATTACATGACACAGCCCCAATGGCAAGTATGTAAATGAAGACATGTCCCTCACACACACACAATGGGTGCAAATGAATGTCAAAACCCATATCATGACATGCATGAAACCAATGAGATAATACCACACGTTGAAGTTGGAAGAATTTTTTTTATTAAAAGCAACATGAATGGATTTAAAATCAAACAAACAACAATGGGAATAAAAAAAGAAAAGCTGCATGTCTGTAAAATAATGAAAAACAACAAATCATAATCCAAAGGAAAGGTGTCCAAAGTCACAGTTCCAAAAATGAAATCCAAGGGCAAAACAAAAGCAATGCTTGGCCACTCACCGCTCAACTCCAGAAGGGTCTGCCTCCGAAGGATCTGGGCGTGGAGCGCTGGGCCTATGCGTTCCAGGACCCTCATCTGAATGGCACTCAAGCATGCCCGGCCCCCCTCCGCGAGGCGCCGGGCTTTGTGGAGGGTCCTGGACCTGAAGTCCTCCCAGCGCTTCTTGACGTGCTTCATGTAGCGGGTTGCCACCCCCTCCGCGTTGATGGCAACCACTACGTCATCCCAGATCCTTGTCGGTGCGTGATGTTCCGAAGAGGGCATCATAATGCCCCAGGACATGCTCCACCAGGACACCAACTTCGGTGGCAGTGAAGCTGGTGACCCTCTGCCTCTCTGGCAAGGGGTTGCCATTGGTGCCAGATGGTTTAGTGCCCGACATGGCAACCCCAGAGGCAGGAGTGGGTGGGCAACTGGGTCCTGGGGCTGGGCTGTGGAGCGATGGAATCCTAGTCGGGAGTCTTCTGTTCCAGCAGGGGTGGACACAGCAACTGGACCCCTGCAGATGGCTGACGTGCAGGCACCAAATAGCAGGGCACGTGGGCAGCAGGCAGTCAGGCAGCAGCAGATGGCAGGTGGGAGCGTGCTCGGGGCTCTGGGGGGAAGTGATTCGACCTTTTGGGCAGGAGCGTGGTCTTCATTGTGTTTTCGCGTGGCCAGCTTGATACGGAGTGATTTGGCACGTGAAAAATGTGCACGTTAGCATGTGATTCGAGGAAAGACCCCTAGCGCATAAGCGCGTCAGCACTCGTACGCGCTTTCATTGGACCAAAGGCCCTTCAAGCGTAAGCGCCTCTGTGACATGACGCGGGCGTTTCCCTTGTGACGTTAGCATAGTGGTTCAGCGCGTGTGAAAAACTGCACGTCCGCGTGTGAATGCGTGTAATCTGAGGAAAGGGCCCATGCGCGTAAGTGATGTGACGCGCGCAGGCATTTCCCTCAGCACGGGTTAAAGGTGAGCGGGGGCAGCAGTTCGCTGTACGTGCCTTTCGTGGAAAACGACGTGTGTTGCTGCTTCCTGTTGTTTTGCGCGCCATCACACTTCTAAGGCACTCAAGGACGTATCTCTTCTTTTGGCGGGGGTATTGGCTACGCATGTTTTTCTGCATCGCGCTAGTCAGACGGTGAGTCGCACATGCTATTTTTCCCACTGCGGGTGCCCCTGTGTATCACACCCATTTTCAAGGTCATAGTAGCCTGCGTGTCCCACTCGTACGCGTTATTCGTGTTACTGGGTACCACCGCGTACTGCGGGAGGTTGATTCAACGCACGTAGGCTGCAGGGTTGTGTGCACGGTTTTACTGCAGTTTTGGGGTGCCTGAGCATTGCGTGACCCGTCACTACATCACCGGGGTCACATACAGCCTTGCCAGGTGCAGGGGGGCTGTTAACATCTTGCTTCCCACTCCCTTCAATTGTGCCCAGGTCAATTGTGCTGTACACCTCCCATTGGCACTACTCCATATGTGCCGACACTACTACATCTGTGCCATGGTTGGGAGGCCAGCAAAGGTGAGGGGCGCCTCAGCTGGGCATACTCGTCGTGGCGGGCGTGGTCGGGGACGTGGCCATGGTGACCAGGGAGTAGGGGGACTCCAGGGTGGCCACAGAGGGGGAAGAGGCAGGGGTGCGCCACTTGAGCACAATGTTGTGCCATGTGTCGGTGCAGTCATGCCACCACCCCCTGTGGTTCCGGGAGATACAGCTTCTGCATCTGGCACTGGTGCCCGTGTGACCCGGCAGTCTGTTCCATCGACTGCCACGGACCCAAGGGTAGTGGTAGCTGCAGGTGCAGCTGTGGGCACCGCCACCCAGGCTCAGGGTCTGCCAGCGCAGGCTGCGTTGGCACTTGAGGAGCCCTTGGAAGATTTCCAACAGGCCAGTAGGGAAACCGTAGGGGCATGCAGTGCTGCTCTGACCAAGACACGTGTCCCTGGGGCAGTTATGTCATCTGCTGCCCCGAACAGCCGGGTGTTGGCAAGTGCAGGGGCAGATGCACCCAACAACACCCCGGTTGTGAGTCTGCCAACCAGGACCGTTGCGGTCAATGACCCTGCCACAGCGGATGTTGCTGCGCAGGGTCCATTAGAGGGCACCCAGCTGCCACTGACACAAGTCAGGCCTTTGGTCGTCCCTCCACCTGCCACTCCCTTGGCTCAATCCACCGAACCCACAGGCCATACTGGTCAGGGCGGCATTAGCCAGCCAGGGTCTGCGCCACAGTCCAAGAGGAGGAAGGTTGCACCTGCAGCACAGGCTGGGACCCCACACACAGCCACGACCTCCTGCACGTCGAGGAAGAAGCCTTTCTGCAAGCAGGAACTGGACTTCCTCATGGACTACGTGCGGGGCCACAGCTGTGACATGCTAGTGGGTGCCAATAGGCAGACTACGGCTGCCCACCATGATACCCACTGGAAGCAAGTTGCAGAACATGTCAGTTCATTCGGCCATGAGTTGCACACCGCGCAAGAGTGCAAAAAGCGTTGGAACAACCTCAAACGCAGCGCTAAGGCTAAGCGTGCCTCACTTGATGGTGGGCCTGCACCAGAGGAGGAAGAGCTCACTCCGCATGAGTCACTTGTTGCGGAGTTCATACCACCTCAATCGGTCGAAGGAGTGGGAGAGATGCTGGACTTTGATGCCCAGTCCAGTGAGTGTTGATGCGTGTTTGTTGAGGACGTGTGTGTTTTACTTGTGTGATGTGTTGTGCATGATTGCCACTACATGTGACGTTTACATGGTTCTGATGTGCAAGTAATGCAATGCTTCCATGTTGCATGTCTGCTCTGCTGGATGGTGGACATGTGGAGCAGACGGGGACTGTCCGCATCACCACTATTGCACCCTACTCACATGCTGGTTACCAGTATACCCCTCCGGTCCATGTTTCAGCTCACTGGCCCTTCTGCATGTGGCGTGGGGTGACCTTCCTCTCAGCCCAGGCACAATGTCATAGCATGACTGACGTGCATGTGTACTCTGCCTGCATGCGGATACTCCATGTAGGCATGCTCCCTTGCCCCTCCTCTGCCACTCTGCACCCCAGTTCCACCTTTGCACTGGTCTGCTTCAATCTTGCCATTGGGTACTTTCCTGATCATGCGTCCTGTGTACATGCTAACTTCTAGCGGACAATCTGCCAGACATATGCTGTGTGGTACAGCCTTAGTACTTGATGCAGGGTATCTCACTTGTACTGTGCATAGGTCATTCATGCTCCATGTGCATTGCACGCATGCCCCTATGTGTCCTTGACTGGATGATCACTGTAATACAAGTCCTTGGTGACATACATTGCATGGCATCTCATCAGCCTTCCCATGTCAACTGTGGCTCAGTACTGCGTTGCACACATGTTTAGGGTCTGACAATCTGTGTGGGTCACAGGCCTCAGCCTGTTTAATGGCCAATGACTCTGTCCGACTGTTGTAGTGTCTTCTTCACACGTGGGCGGCCTCCAGCGTTTTCATCATGTGTCCTGCTTACTGTCCCATCATCATTTGCAGTGTTGTCACTTGAATCACATTAAGCTGTCGATGCCAGTCAACACTGCCTGTCAATACACAGGTCTATGGTTAGGGTTTTAATACATGCTAGGCATCCTTGCTTTGGGTGGAGGGGTGCTTTGCTTGTAGATATGCTACCCATTGAATGCACATTGCACGTGATGCCTGAATTTGACCTTGCACTGCCTTCACATTTCCTGACACACACCATGGAGTCATTGTACATGTAGGTAGTGAGTGACATACACATTTGCTGCACTACATAGACCCACTTCTATGCAAACTGCCACCTTTTAACAGATCTGATCACAGAAGCAATTCAAAGTTGACCCAGCATGCATGCCAGGTTCTATTTTGTGTGTCACATGTCTGCCTGATGTGTTTGTTGTCGGTGTGTGTGTGTGTTGTGTGCTTCTGACATGTGTAGTGACCTTTTTTCTCTATATTTTTCAGATGATGATGCAATGGAGCCGGAGGATGGTGTTGTCATACCAGACACAGGGTTGTTACCACTACATCAACCCGGCACATCGTGTCTCTGGCTGCCTATGAGTCCAGCCCTGATGACGACTCTGACGTCTATGTCGAGTTGGATGAGCATCAAGTCCATGTGTCAGGGGTGAGTGATTCTGATGTGGACACTCCTCTGTCCGTGACACCTGCACTGAGGGGTCAGACAGTCTTGGTACCTCCGCCCGTGGTGGATTGGGACGCAGGGTCACCCTCCACACCAGTCACTGATGTGCCTGGGACATCACGTCGACGGGGGCATGTAGTCGTGCAGCCGCGGGCCGTGCCAACACAGCGAGGACACCCGGTCCTTGGGTCCCGCAGGGGTCAAGCCCAGCAACGCGGTCGCCACGCGCAACTGCAGTATAACATGACTGTTAATTCAGAATGGCAGGGGGCAGCAATGGAGAACATCGCTGAGAGCATGGGGCATGTGGCCCGATCTGTGCTCCCCCCTGCTAGGCAGGTGCTTCTCCAGCAGCAGGTGGCACGGTCCACGGCCCGCTCGCTCAGGCTGGGCATGGCGGCCTCAGACAGGGCATGCCAGGCTGAAATGTCGTCTCTGCGTCAAGCAATTGCTGCTCACGCAGAGGCGCACATGGATGCCCTGAGGGAGGAGTATGCTTCCCTCAGATCCACTCTGGGTGTCCTTATGATGTCCCAGAGGCAGCGGGCAGAGGAGAGGTTTGCACAGCTTGAGAGTACCATCTCGGCTGAGCTACAGGCTTGCCGGGAGGTGCAGCGGTTGTCCAGCCAGGCCTTGCAGGAGGAACTCTGTGTTACACGTGCTATCTTGCAAGAGGAAGCACGTGTATCACGTGAGGTTCTGCATGCAGACCTATGTCACATCGCCACACAGAACCAGGCTCACCCGTCCGGCAGACTTGCTGCCGACGAGGGGCAAGCTGCGGCTAGGCGTGGCCAGGCTACTGTGCCACGTCCTCCTTTCCAGGATGAGCCAGACTCGGACGACCATCTATCTCCCACATAGGTCGGGCTGTGCAGGCGTTGAGCCCATGGAGGTTTTTTTTTTGGCTCAGCATCATCGCATGTGGATGTTGAGCAGCACCCTGTACCTCCCCCCTCCTGGGTGCCTCCCCTCCCCCCCGGGTCGTATGTGGCCATTTTTGATTTTTCTTTTAGTTTAGTTAGTTAAGTTTCTGTTTGATAGTTAGTTTAATTAGGCAATGTAGGTTTTTCATAGTTAGTGTAATTAGTTAATATAGTTTAAAAGTGCTTGTCTATTGTGCTTTCATGTGACAGTGCAGTCCTTTGTGGCTTTTGAAAGCATCCACTGTCTGTTCCAGCTGGGCCCTTCAGGCTTGTCTTGTGTATGTGTTTGCTGCTTGGGGTCCTTGACTCACATATTCCACTCCTGCTTCCCTTATCCATGGGCTCGCAAGGATGGTTCGGTGTAACAGCCTATTACACAAGGGCTTTGGACTGTCATATCTGTGGCATGTCTGGTGCTGTGTAACTTGTGTTAACACCCCTAGTGGGGATGATTGCACTCTTATTGACCACTGTTCTGCATTTGCTAGATGGGGTGTTTCATGATTAATGTGTACATTCATTGCTATGCATTGTGTAGTATGTTTCTTATCTTTACTGTACACGTGCCTGTTGCAATTCATGCTGTAGATAGTGTGTTCCACACTTTGGATGTGAAAGACGGACTGATGGTTTGATTTCTGATGTACGTCTCTGACATGGTCCAGTAATGAGATGCCTGAAGAGACACACACAGATGACTCTAAAGCATTAATCATGTGTTTCATGCCCTTTCTGCAGGCAGATGAGCCTCCAGAGCACCTTTGCCAGCAGATATGGCCCATTGGACGTCTGGATTCTGGACACGTTTGTGCGCAAGCAGAGGCACAGGGATTGCAGACATACATCCTAGCACTGCACACGTGTTTCAAGGAACTCCAGGCAAGGTGAGCAGCACAGGGGGGCCACAACACAGCAAAGCTTCCACCAGGCCAGTTGCACATGCAGGCTTAGTGGCAGCACTGACGGTGAGCTTGGACGAATATTGGTGTTGAAGTGCACAATACAGCTCAGATGTGTTGGTGGACTGATGGCTAGTTGATTGTAAGGTTGTCTGGGGCACCTGCAGGGGCAGTGGCACATACCCTCCGGTCCACCATGGGCCATTGAGGCACTTGTATCACCCATGTAGCCTTCCGAGACATGGAAAGGAGCAGCTCACAGGGACATACAGCAAGGGACAGACTCGGGTGCAGTGCATTTCATTTCCATGTACATTTTGTAACATGCACTGCCTATTTTTTTACGGTCATGGTGGGACACGACTTTTTCTGAAGTCATACCTTGCTATATGCGTCTGTCTGATTACCCAGGGAACATTGCATGTTGTGTGAATTGTGACACATTGGTGTTCCATTTGCCACACACCCACCGGCACCTGACTTACAGCATTGACTGTGTATGAACCATCACAGGGGAAATGTTATGTATGGGTACGAAGCATCCACACCAGATTGTCTGTTTGTAGAGTAGTTTGTTGCTATGGGGCATATTTGGTGGTGTGTTTGTGTGTTATGGGCACGCACAGATTATTAACTGTGGCTCTCTTTGCAGCACTGAAGTGCTCCTGTAACCGGACCTGAGAGTGCGCAGGCAGGAGGCCAGCACTCAAAACCAGAGCTAAGTGTCTTGTTGTTTTTCTTTCAAACTGCTCTACATAGGCTTGCTGGGGGGTGCACTGATGCATGGATGAATGTGTAATTCAATTTGGTATGTTTTTTCTCCCTAATCACCCGATCCTATCCAATTTGAACCCTGTACCCTCTACCCGGTGTTCCTGCTTCCGTACCTTCCAAGCAACGTTCCCTAACCCTCTTTCCCCACTGGGGTTGCGGATGCCTGTGTAAGCCCCGAACTTGCAGGCGCCAAAACCCTAGAGGGGGTGGTTGGTTCGTACCACTCCTGAGCCTGGACTACAGAAGGCCATGACAATGATGTCCAAGTTTGTTTGGATTGTGTATGTGTTCATGCAGGTTGTACATTTTCGTGCATTCCCTAGTTTCATGTGTCATTCCTCCTCCCCTCTCCTGCCACTCATTCCAGTTATCCAGTGTGCCAACGCCTGTCCCAACTGCATATCCCTGACCCTCCTTCCCACCAGGGTCTCAGAGGCCTGTGTGAGTTTGACCTTGCAGGCACCAGGCCACGGTGGGGTGGTTGGTTCGTGCCACTCCTGCGCCTGTACATGGGAGCTGTGACAGTACATCCGTTCGTGGTGCATCATTCTATGTTATGTACCACACATGGTTCACATCCTGTTGTGACATTGTTTTACTGTGCTACTTGGTTGTTACATCATTGTGGTAGTACTTGGCCTTTGTGAGGTACTGCTACTTCAAGTCATCTACTGGAGGGTGTTCTGGTTCGTTTTTCTGCCTTGGATTTTGTGATCTTTGCAAATGAAGGTGGACTCTGAGGGTGCAGGCACTTTTAACACACAGGTGGGAGATGGTGACGAAGGGGAAGGGTGATCCTGTGGCCAGGTGAAATTGAGGGTTGAAGGCTCCATGACCCAGGTGCAGTTGTTCAGTGGTCATGGTCATTTGTGAGGGAGGGGGGGTGTTGTTGTTGATAGTTGCCTTGCCCTGCAGTGTGATGGGAACCCTGACATTGTAATTGTGGTATCCTATGTACATGATGTGTTCTGTCTGATCAATGCCTGTTCATGTGTTGTGTTTACCTTTCAGGTGTGAGGGGATAGTTGTGGTTTGACATGCTGGGGTGTACACATGGTGAATGTTCACATGTGATGTGTAGAGGACACTGATGGTCACTTGATTGCACATGCATATGTTGAGTGCATGTCCTTGCTGACCCACAACTGCACTATGATGCACTACATGTACAACCACCCTTGATATCCACATGTACACTCTGTTTGCCTTCTGCTGCCCACTGTGTCCCTGCAGCACATGTTCTGTGACCAATTATGGATCCTGTACATGCCTAATTTGCTTTTGATGTGGTTTGTCGCTTATATGTGATGCTCAGGGTGTGCATCACACACAATGGCTGTTCACAGTGCTGTGCGCTGAGCAGTGTGTTGCAGGAGTTGGACACAGCACACAGAAGCTGCAGTTTTGATTTTGCAATGCACAATGTGCATGTAGACAGGCATTCTTTGTTATGTTGTGGCTACTACTTTTGTGATGCATTTGGGAATGACTTATTTTGGGTGGGAGGTTGTTGGTCAGTCATTTCATCTGATTCATTGTCTGATGCCAATTTACATTTTTCACATAGCAATGTGTACCTTATTAGTACTGTGTTGGTGTATGGCTATTGCTTGCCATGTCATGTTGTGGTTTGGGAGGGTTTGAGTGACATAACAGTGATGGTCATGGCCTGTTTTGCAGGTGTGTGTGATTCACACCTTGCACATCAGGGTCAGCTGCTTCTCGAAGCAACAAGTTGGGGGTAGATCTCTCTCTGCGGCAGGGGCCTCCCTCTGGAACAGCCTTCCTGCCTCCCTGAAACCTGAGGAGAACCTTCTCCGGTTCAGGAAGCACCTCAACACCTTCCTCTTTGCTTCTGCTTTCTCTCTCCCTCTCCCTTGCTAATTTCTTCACTGAAACTTCACTGAATCTGCAACTGGGCCACTCTCACTGACCTCGGTCCCTGGCCCAGCCACTCTCCACTTGCACTGCCTCCCTGGCAACCCCTGCACTGCAGGACTGTCTCTGTATCCCTCCAGCCCCCCTTCCCAGCAACTGTCAGCACTTACCTTTGCACTTGCCACCAGCTGGCCTATTTATTTATTTTTTATTCTACTTACCTGTACTGCAAATGCCATATCATATCATATCATATATCATATGTGTGCCTTTTGGTCACACAGGATAGCTTGTGTTTAAGTAGCTAGGGATGCACACAATGTGGCACTTCCATGGCAACAATCTCAGGGTGGTAATGTTGTGACAGTTGACTGTCTCTTTGTCATCATCGATTGTCACCTGGTATGTGCCAGGCCTGTGTGCACTCCGCAGGGGTGGGAGTTTAGGTGAAAAATGTGGCCACAAGCTGGGTCCGGGCTTCCTCGCCACGTGCCCTATCCCCTCCCATGGGCAGCGCCTGTGCCTGTGGTTGGAGATGTGGGGGCACCACCATGTCCACTGGTACGCCCTGCCGTGTTGCAACATTGTGCAGGACACATGCTGCCACAATGATCCTGCACACTACTGGGGGTGCATAGAGTAGCTGCCCGCCAGAGCCGTCAAGGGAGCGGAAGCGTGACTTGAGCACTCCGAATGTGCGCTCCACTATGGCCCTGGTTGCAAAATGGGCCGCGTTGTATCTTACCTGGGGTGGTGTGGTGGGGTTCCGGATTGGCGTCATCATGTGGTTGCTCAGAGGGTAGGCACTGTCCCCTGGGGAGGTGATAATAGTTGAGATTATTAGGGTTTGGGTATTTGTCTGTGTGTGAATTGCATGCATGTGCACAGGCATTTGTACTCACCTAGGAGCCATGTGTCACCATGCTGCCCAGCTTCCAGGGCCCGGCTCAGGGCAGACATTCTGTATATGAAACTGTCATGGGTGGAGCCAGGGTAGTTTGCATAGACAGAGGTGATGATTCCCTTTTCATCGCATACCACCTGTACGTTGATGGAATTTCAGTGCTTGCGGTTTCGATAGATGTGCTCATTGCCCCTAGGTGGACGTAGGGCCACATGGGTGCAATCTATGGGGAAGTGTGCCACCCTGTAAAAATCCAGGACAACTGCCTTCCTTTCTGCGGGTGTTCTGGGCATGTATATGTGCCTGCGGACTGAGGTGCGCGCTGTCATGATTGCCAAGACCTGGTGTAGGCAGCGTGACTGCGTGGCCTGTGAGACACCCCCCCACTATGGCAGTGGTCCGCTCAAATGACCCAGTGGCCAAAAAATGCAGGGCATTGAGCACCTTCTCCAAGGGGCTCAATGCTTGGGAGCAAAGGGTGGGGGATGTAAGGTCATCTTCCCACTCCCTGACCAGGTCTAGGATGATATGGGGTGGAAACCTATACCTGCCGTAGACATGGTTGTCAGGCATCCCAAAAAGGCTTGTCCGTGGTGAGAAAATGTGTGCCCTGGCTATTCTCCTCCTCCTGCGGTGTCCCACGATCAGTGCTGCGACAAATGGGGCATTCATCGTAGCTGTATATACGTGTTTGTTGTTTGCGCGCACTTTTATACTGTGCACAGGGACTCTTCCACCTGCCTTCATGTGGCAGATGCGTTGACGCCTGTGTGCGTCTTTTGCCGTGCGTGTGTTTCCCGTATTCGAATCCATGAATATGGGTTGTTCGCGTGCATGTGGGCGTTCCGTGTAGTTCCCTGCAGTACTTCCCCAGTTACACCTTCTTTTTCACGCGTTGTTCCCCATTCCGAGTGTTCCGCCCACTGTTCCGTCCACTTTTGTTGTGTGCGCTGCACTATGTGCGCTTTTGCTGTGCACGTAGCGTATGCCGTTTGATGACGTGTGTGCCCGTGTGCGACATGCATGGATTTGGTGCACAACCAGCGGGAAACGAGCGCAGCGCCTTCCTTGTATCGCACGCATGCGCGTACGCTTCATTTCTCACGCTTGCGCAACCTTGCGCCTGCTTGCGCTGTGATTTCCGGCGCACATTTGTTCCATGAATCGTCCCCCAAATCTCTAACAAAGTTCAAGGGTTCTTAATGAAATGATTGACAGGGGGCTCTCTACTGGCCCCCATATCTGCAAAAGAAAACAGTTGAAAATGTTTAAAAAAATAACTGCTCACAGAAAAATGTCAGGAATACAAAAACATGATATGTGGGTTGACAGAAAGCAATGCATATTATCTTTCACCGTCTAAACACCAGTGACATTTGAAGCGCCACTTTGTGTTCATGGAAAATGTCCGTCCAAGGCAGACCCTTTTGCTGGCTGTGGGAAAAACTTCACAAGGAAAACTCCCACTCTCAGCCTGGATGTCACATCTCCTATCTAATGACCAACCACAATAAAATGCCCTGCTAAAGGTGTCAACATTCAGTGTTCTTCAAACCTGCAGATCTGAAACCATTGACTACACAAAAAAGTTACTCTTGGCTAGAGCATGACTAATATGTGTGAACATTGGGGCACCCACTTCAAAGAGCAAGCTTCCAACACAAAGCAGAATGTTAAAACAATTTCAAAAAATCTCTGGGCACAGGCTGACCCAGTCAAAACAAATGGATGAGGGCCATTTGTCTCACATGAAGATTAACAATTAATCTAAAAGGACTATTATCATGTAGGTCTTTTTATCAGCCATCATAAGTTGGATGGAATTCACCTATGTACCATTGCTTATTTAATTCCAAGGCAATTTTGGGGATATTAAATCCATCCACCTGTGACTCATGGAACTGTAATGACTATCTAAGATATTTTTCTGGCTGATCTGAACATGTCCAAATGTGAGTGTTGATGAGCGGGTGGAAATTGAAATTAGGGATATGTTTAATAACTTAAATATTCATAACTGCTGTGATTTTTATCGAAACGGCAGAAAGCTGCCACATCACTGTGGTATATGGTACACACGTGGTGGACGGCTTATCTAATTACCCATGATTAGCTGAATATGATAATATGTATTTTATGGCAATTGTTAGTAAAATTATGAATTTGTGATATACAACTAGTTTTCGCCCAAACAAGTTGAAAGGAGAACAAAGGGCGATTACAAATGGGAATTGCCATGTGGTGCTCCAGACCCCTAAACCAATCCTGACCTGGAGGCTGGATTTGGGAGGACAGAGATGGGTAGCTGTCCAATCCTAGTGGCAGGAACTATTGCAGGGTTCTTCCCAAATATTGTAAAATTGGTTGTGTCATCACTGCTATACAATGAGGACTGCACTATGATAGAGAGGCACAACAAAAGGAGACAGAAAGACAGACAGGAGACAGACCATCAGGAAGTCTGCAGAAACGAACCATCTGATTGCTGGAAGAACAAAGACCAGATGAGATTGCTGAGAGTTCATCTGGGTGGCACATTCTATTTCTAGGAAGGCCTCAAAGCTGACTGTGTCATATGGTGGAGAGCGGGAGGCCATCTTTGAGAGTGGAGTGACCAGACCCCTGGCCTATCTTTCCAGCGTGGTGTGAGAAGCAGCTGTCTTTCCTGGGCCTTAAACAGACGCTTGCCATGTAAGTAGAACTGAGCTCTGGGAAAACATAAGGTGGGGGAGCCTGCTGGCCTTGTGTCCTTTCCCTTTAAAGTGGATGGGGGGTGAGAGGCAGAACTGTGTAGATCCTTAGCCTATTCAACCAAAAATATTAAATTCATTCATTCCCCACACTACGGGGTGAATTGTGCTAAAATTTGAAATCAACAAAGCTCACATCTCAGTGTGCGCTGAAAATCATAACATATACTTTAATTAGGTAATCTTTTCTGTCCTGCTGACCCCGAATCCTTTAAGGAAGCAGGGTGTCTTTGTTCTTGAATCAGTCCAACTATTTTATCCAGCTTCCCCAACACAAACCTTTCAGTAAGGGGAAAATTCAAAATTCCCCACATTAATAAACCTTTCTGTCTGACTTCCCAACATAGAACAAAGCAAACCACTAAATCACCCTATTTTTATTTTAAGCCAAAGTGTAGGCTAGATCATAATTGCCATATGTATTTGTACCAAACTTGAAATCCTACTGCTAGCTTTTTAAGCCTGCAGGAAAATCAAAATCACACAAGTACATTACATGATAATTGTCTTTGTTATTGATCAGTGTAATTATTTCATGCAGTAAAATTTGTAGCAAGTGAAAAATTGTGATTGCGTTCTTTTCAATTCACTTTTGTGATTTATCTATGCAGAGAGAAGTTGATTGTGCTGTGCCATGGATCAACTGGTGTTTGAAAATGTTGTGCTAAATTCTATGACTTTTAATTTAAATAAATACCAATGTATTTCCTGTAAACTGGCCTGGTTCTTAGCTCATTGCTAGCTCTGGTGAGAGGGATCCAAGGGGCTTGCTATGTGTCTGAGATAGGGCTAAAGAAAATAATGTGTTAAATAGTTTGTGCGTAACAACTTGCGTGTGGCGGGAAGGAACTCCCTGTGTTGAGGGTGGCTTCTCAATAAACCGTTACACTCGCTCTCCCTCTCCACTTCTCTGGGTTGTTACTCTCTTAGCCCAGACATCCTAAAACCCATAGATGGCCACTAAAGAATGGCAACCCCTACTGTCAAATAACTGACTGGCTGGTCATGATGACTGAAGGTCAAATGCCTGAGCTATCTCTCTCCTTCCCTCTGGGACTTCCTAGTTAAATGTTATTATTAGGTGGTGCCTTCCAGTCACCCAGGATCTTGTACCCCTAACCCTGATATTCTATAATTTCTCTACTTTCCTACTACTCTACTACTCACTCTTCTTCACACTCTTCTTCCTTGCCATCTCTCAGTATTCTTCTCTGTCTCTCTGACGGTACCACTGCTCTGCCCTCTACTACTCTCTCCTCTCCATTCTACTACTCTCCCCTCACCAATCTGCCACTTCCTCATTCCACTCTCTACTTCTCTCAATTCTCTGCTATTATTGGCTCTCCACTATGCTCTCATAACCATTCTCTCCTCTTCACTCTTTGTTCTCTACACTCCACCATTCTCCCACAGTCACCCTCCTTTCACACTCCCAGTCACCTTACCTTTCAACCTCTTTTGCCAACTACTCTCCCTCTGTTAGTCTCACTCACTCACCTTGTACGCACTCCCACAATCCTCTCACAATCAAGTACCACTTTCTTCCTATAACCACTATCTCACCTTGCACACACTTTCACCAAACATAACTTTATTTGGTGCAACACCATGAAAGTTTTCAAACAAAACATCACATTAGTGCAAATATATGCATCTCAACAAATTTCCCACTGCTAAATCAGAAATGGGAAAAAGTTTGCTAGCTCTTCAGAGGCCGCAATCAGCCCAAACCTACTAGTGTCTTAATGAACAGTGAATCTTACAGTTCTTAGAGTCCCATTCACAATCCTAGCGGTACAGCATTCGTCCCTGAGGGCATGGGCCTGTTGGGTATATTTCCCCTGGCCTGAAGACTGAGTTGAATTGAAGAGTTGGGCAGAGACTGACATCTGTTGGCAAAGTTCAATAGGTCCTCAGCCAAACGATAATCGATAAAGTCAATTCTGATCAAATTGTATGCATCTATGCCATGTCCGTGGATCTAAATAATTTGTGTGATTTGATATCTTGAGATGAAAAAGCAAACCCTCACCACCTCTATCCAATGAATATATTTGTTGAAGTGCTGGGCTTATAATTCTTAGAAGCCAACTTGGAAATCTTATAGCAGTAAAGTGAGCTCCCTGTCCGCAGTACCAAGGGCCTTCTCCTGCTACCCATTAGCTTGCTTGGGGCACAACCCACTCTGGTTGTAACTTTTACAAATTAAACTTTTTCCCTTGGTACCCTTGTTACCATTGGTGAAAGAGGAGGAAAAAGGAAGCTAACTTTAATACCATGGGCCCGATCTTTCAAAGTTATCCTGGGCAGTCCAGCGGTCCCTTCTGATTTGATGGTAGATAGAATGTTTGTTGCAGGGTTATTGATTAGGCTGTTGTCTAATGGTGTCACCAAGGCTGTTGCCAGATGACCACAGCTTGGTGACGCCATGTTTGACCTTATACTGCTGAGGAATTCTGAACTGCATTTCCATGAGCAGTCACTGTGTAGATCTGAGCCTTTTAAGACAATGGTCTCCTACTTTCTACTGGCATGAGATTTTTCATTGCTGCATGGGTGGGTGCCAAGCAATCTCAACGAGTATTTTGAAAGCCAATCACATGCCACTGGACATTCTCTGCAACCAGTCTCTCCTTATCTCATTGAAACTTCTAAGTCAGAAGGTAACCTTGTTCACATGTGTATGCCATATTTAAGCATTTGCAGCATATATGGTGAGCCTGCCTCTTGGATCCACTGGTCAGACCTTCAAATGCATTTTGTGTTTTCTGACAATTTCCCATGTTAATGTAGTTTCCATAACAATAATTTCCCCATTGATTTCAATTAATTTGTGAAGCTGGTTAGTCTACGTTTGATCCCTTGTCTCTATTTAAATTTTTGAAATGCAATGTGATATTTGGATTAAATGTCTTATATTGGTAGTAAACAGCTTGGTTTTAAATGTATGTTCTTAACTTAATTGTATTTCATTTTTAGAATTGTAATACCTACGTCAGCCAGCACTTGTGAAGACGTTTAATATTTCAGTTCAATTGGCGATTTTTTGACGAAGTCATTAACATCAAGATGACTTGTGCCTCCTATATCAGAAATCATGATATAGGAAGGACTGGGCCAAGGACCTATATTAATGCAGTTTACTGATGCCATATATATGGACACAACCCGTTCCTCCTGGCCAACAGTGCCTGTCTAATTGTGTGCATCTAGTATTTGATCATTGATATTGCCCTGGCTTTTTGCAGGCAGGGCCCATCTCCCCCATGTTAGAGGCATCACTTTCTCCAGCCCCAACCCTCACTTGGAAATTATGTGAATTTTATTACTTTTATTGAGTCTTTTGGAGCTGCTGATCAATGCTTGTCCCCATTGATGTGCAACTGAAGTGAACATTGTGTGGGGGAAGGGATGCTTGAGCTCTGCTTATCCATACATTAAAGGAGTGTGTTGCTATCCAAGAACACTGCAAGAGCTGAGTCAACCATAACATTACGTTTTTTTTGCTTTTTCAGCTGATCAGTTTCCCACAATAATCTTTAGGTAAAAGCATTCCTTCATTCCAAATGACCCTACAAGTTAATTCCCTTCTGCAGTGTGAGTCCTGTACCTACCAGGTTTGGTCGTGAAGCAGGGATGCGACTTAGGACATCTTTGAATGACGTCTATTGATGGTGTTCTATGACCCAACCAGTTCACCTCGGCCAAATGTGCCCTACATGCAAATGTGTCCCTGCTTGTATGTGCCTACTGCCAAGAAATATCATGCTTAGCAATAGCCCACTCATTATTAAGGGCCTCATTAGGACCCAGGCGGTAAGGGGTTTACGCCGGCGTAAACCATGGCGCCCCTTACCGCCTGAGTACGAGTTCCCTTAGCGCCATGGTGATTTTAACGCCTGCTTTTAGCAGGCGTTAAAATCCATGGCGCTTAAGGGACCTTGTTGTTAATTACGCCACCGTAATTTACGGTGGCGTAATTAACGGCTTCCCCACTCCCATTATGCCCTATGGGGCCAGAAATGGGAATGGGGAAGGGTAAATGGGGATTGGGGACTTACCGCCCCGCCAACCTCGGAATGGGGCGGTAAGTCCGCCAACCCCCATGGCGGAGTTGGCAGCTTAGCGCCATGGACCATGGTGCTAATAGCGCCATGGTCCTCCGCCAAGGTCCTAATGAGGGCCTAAGAGTTTTTCGCAACACGGGGAACACCCAACGTTCTTTTACAGAACCAAACTCTTCATCGCCAATGTAGGCCTCCAATCCCCCTTTTATTATGTTCAATAAGCTTTGCCAGACTAAGTTGTATCACGATCCTTTAACTGGTGACCCCTGTTAAAGGATGTCAATAATAAATACTAAATAACATAATTGAAGAGTCAGACATTCATTTCCAGGTGTGTGGACCCCATTGCATGACTGCCTCCACCTCCACTGATAAATGCAAACCGGTCTTCATAGCCTGCACTGATATGATATGATATGATATGATATGATATGATATGATAGGTTATTTGCTGAGGGGCAAGAACCTGCTAATCAGCACTTGCCCCACCTAGATGTGAAAATGTAAGTAACACATGGTGGGGAAGGGTGCATAGGAGCAGCAGCCAGACACACATTTTGGGAGAAAGTTAATATCTGAGCAAATCACAGGAGCAGTGGGGACCATCAAATAAAGTCATCATCTGGTGGAGAGGTCTGTGCAGAAAGGGAACGTGTGTTCATTCAGGCTCAACTGTTCACTGTAGAATTCTGTCTTCAGTCATCTCTTCCGGAGATACACATTTGGAAACATGACCTATTATAGGGGCACCTGGAACTCCCTTGGTTTTAAGGGCTGTAAGGATGATTGTCATGTTAGCACACACGTGCCTTACTGTGTCCTGTTTAAAGGGCCACTCTGATATAGGAACGTTTAACAGCGACGGTGATCATTCACAATCTGCAAGGAAGGGACTGCAGTCGATTTGGGATAAGACTGTGATCAAATCACAAATGACCATCAGTACTTTTTTAAAAATGTTATTGTTGTTTTGGCTGAAGAAAAAGACATTTCCCAACCTTTCAACATTTACATAGTATATGAATACAAAACAATTTCTTATTTCTAATTTACAATAAAAATAAAAGAAGATTACATGTCCTTCTTGGTCATCAAAACAAAGTTCAAACTAACTGAAAAAGAGGTTCATAAATAATTCTACAATAAAATTGTAACTTTCATGGTTATTAAACTTAAATTGTGATTCCTAAAATAAAAAGCCGTACAGATTGAATTATATCATAATTGTGGTATTTGTCGTCCCTCCTGGTTAAAATTCTGCAGTTTCAATGCATGCAAGTAATTTATTGTTGCATAATGCACGGATTTCTTATTTACGTATCCTTCAAAGAAAGGTTTGAAATATGTACATCTTAGTGGTAGTAACTTAACACAGTCAACTAGCAAATGTCTCAGTGTCTCAATTTCCATTTGACAGAAACAACAGTATATCTTATCTTGAGACAATAAATTGCACTTACATAAAAAATGTGCAGTTAAACAGATTTGAAGCCTGAAGTGCAGAAATACTGAACGATGCTGTGGGCTAGGTGATATTAGTAAGTAACATGCCGGTTGTCCATATTTTTTAAGTTTGAAAGAATTTTCTCTAAATTTCTTATATCGTGAGCAATGGGCACGTGTTAAGTTCCAATCCTACTCCCGCAATTTCTGTTTTGCCTTGTTTGGATTATCAAGTAACAATTTAATCTTTATATCTGCATCGTGCAACAATTTGATCGCTCTCATCCTCCATATTTTTACAAATTCATCATGCATTTCTTGAGACATGTATGTTGCTATTAATCGAATTAGCCCATTTTTATGGTCACCCATCAACAGTTTCTGGTACAGTGTGCACCATTTCCAGTTATACATATCATGTAGCGAAATTAGGCCTAATTCATACCAAATTAATGGAAGAGGCTCCGCCATGGGTAATCGTAAGATTTTTTTCCAATATGCACCCTCAATCTTGGCCCAATAGGTGTATGAGTGCCATCTTTTGGTCTCTGTGCCATATAATAACATTGGTGTCATATTTTGCTTATAATAGACTATTAGAGGATGTATGGAGAACTTACAAAATTTGGCTCTGATGATCCTGGCTTGAGATATAGCTGTGTGTAATTTGTTGTGTTTACTTTCTTCATAAGGTATATCAGAAGGTTGTTTGCTTATTATTACTGCCAAATAGAGGTCACTTGTAACCACACTCAAGTTTCTGTTCTGCAATATCCACGAGTATGTACAACATCTCTGTTTTGGGTTGCCGAATTGCATGATCTGGGTCTTGGTTACATTGATGGATATACAGTGCATAATCATCAAGTGCCCTCAGCATTGTTTTAAGACCTTGCAGTGTTTTTGACAAGAGGACCATGTAATCGGCATATAGCAACCAATTGATAGGAGTTCCCATGAGTCTTGGGGCATCAGTGATCAACCCTTTGAAGTTACGTCCTATATCATAAATAAAAAAAATGGAATACCGCAGAGGCTAACACGCACCCCTGTTTCTAACCATGCTCTGTTTTTATATCTTTAGACAGCAAGCCATCTCTCCTTAGGCGAATTTGGATGCTTGTATTGGTATGAAACTGCACTAGCCACTTCAAAACTGACCAGGGACAGCCCTCATTCATTAGCTTTTTGTACAATAGTTCACGTGGTACAGCATCGAAAGCAGTCCAAAAGTCGATGAATGCTGCAAAGATCGACTGATTGCATTGTTTTCTCAATTCGATAACTTCATTGAGAGTTATCAAGTTAATTGTTGTACCTAATCATGCTATAAATCCAGTTTGAAATTCATCCCTTAAATTTCTTTCTGTTAGCCAGGTGTTAAATACAGCTAATATAAGTCATACAAAGATCTTACTATCTATGCAATCTATGCAATCTAATAATGCAATGGGCTGGTATGACCTCAGCTCATTTCTGGCCCCTTTTTTATAAATCGGGACTATTATGGATTTCTTCCAAGACCACGTGATTGTACCTACTCGCAACACATGTGTGAACATTTTTATAGCGAATGGAAGGCCATGCTGATGGGTTCTGCTTCAGCTTAAGTTGTGCAGGCCATCCGGGCCAGGTGCTCTGGATCAACTAAGCTTTGATATGCAATGAATTACATCATCTTTGTCAAAGACGAAGTAATGCTTCATTTTTAATGCTGACCAATCAAATTCAATTTGGGGAAAAGGAGTCGAATAGACATCAGCATAATATTCAGTCCACTTTTCCTCTGATGTTGGGTTTGTTTGTAGTGCCATTTGCATCGAGGAGGTGGCCTCATTGAGTATGGATCAGATGCCACCTGATCACTTTGAAACAATTTGGCTCATCATTCTTTCGCCATCAAGCTGATATTGAGCAGACTTCCGTGCTCGTTGCCAGTTTTTATATGTCAGCTTCAGATGTTTTATCCCTTCGATGTTCTTTTGAGTTAATTCTTTGGATAAATATTGTATGTCTTTTCTCAACTGCGTTTTCCTTATTTTTAGATCTAGGTCAAATGCATGGGTGTGTCTGTTTTTATGCTGATGGCTGGGAGCGCCCTTTCAGTAAACATCTGCATAGATTCTATATAACAACCTTCCTCTTTGGAATTTGGGCCGCCTAAATCACTTTCTAGTGCACATTCGAACATCCACAATTTATGATTCGTCCATCTTATGCGATTTCCTGCTTGATTGACTTCAATATGTTTTAATTCCTGCTGAATGCTCAAGACATTAGGGTCAGAACAGCACAGCCATTTCCATGATAAGCATAGTTGACTGTGATCACTCAGTTTGGTTTCTTTTACGACCAGTGAAGTGACCATATTAAAAAATGTTTCATCACAGTAGATGTAATATCTAGGCACGCAAAGGATGACTCCCTATGCCAGGTTGCCTTAGCCGGAATGTCCCCCTTAATGGATCCATTTAACATGGCATAGTTTCTTTCCCTAATCATCTCTATCCAGTGCAATTCATCATACGAGTGTCCCTTGGACTTGTATGGAAGTAAATGAAGGTTAAGATCACCCATTAGTATTGTATGGCTTATGGTTTTATCCAGAAGCACAGAGTTGAGCACAACATTCATAAGTGAAAAAAAATTGTCAGATGCCAATTGCTGTCTTCCCCAATATAGATTAATTATAACGATCGTAAGTGAGGCCTTATCTGTCTTTATCACTTGAATATATGGGGAATAAGAGACGCATGGAGTTATTTTGAGGTTCATGGATTTTTTAACAGCTATCAGGAGGCCTGCCATAGGTCAGCCAAATACATTCTTGATAGCTGGTGTCATGGAAATAAAGTATGAATCCCTCATAGGTTCATTAATGAGCCAAGTCTCCTGGAGAATGATGATGTCAAAGGCGTTAAGTTCCTTGTTCTTCGTATTTATGAAATGTTTATGACATCGCGTGTTCAAAGAGAGTAATTTCACGTTCTCATTCGTCTTGTATTTTTATGAGTTATTTGTGTGTGATTTCCAATCACCATGCAAATCCTTATTCAATCGATTGCTCTGATGAGTGTCCATCATGTTTGGATAAATTCTGGGAGGCATTGAAATTTTCACTGGGGGCAACCCTATTGCTATATCCTGTGCAATAAGAAATCCCAAATAAAAACATTCCGATCTTGCTTGCCAAAGAGCATTCAGCATAATCCCAGATCTCATAAATAATCTTACTCTGGACAGTGAACTCAGCTAGGTCAATATCTGAGCTCGTTAGATCCTGCAAGGTTGAGATCTCGGCGCATATATTTAGAATGCTCATGCAGTTTAGATTGTATTTTTGGAATTGATGATCTCGGCACATCATTATTAATCAATGGCAATATTTATATTTGCTGCGGTCATGAACTTGTCTGTTTTGCCCCATTATATCTTTGCTATTATATGCATTTGTAATATGCGATTTTACCAATGGTGGATCAAAAACATTATGATCACCAGTAGCTCACTTCAACAGAAGGGACAATTTTGGTATCGGATTTGAGGTTTCTGAGATGATACTACAGTTCCCAGTGCATCTTTAGATTGTGTGATATATTGGGCTATAGACTCTCTGATCTCATCTCGTAGTTCTTGTATGGTGGGGGGCATTTGTCTGCCTATCTCTTGTTTTTTACCATCTACATATTGTGGTTGATATTCTTTCTCTTGTACCGCAGTGGATATTTTTGCTTCTGTAATATATTGGGCTATAGACCCCCTGATTTCATTTCAAAATTCCTCAATTTCTTGTTGGACTAGATGTTGAACCTGGTTATCTTTTTCTATCACAACCTTTAGATTTGTCGGGTTAGAAATCATGGCTACCAGACTGTTTAAAGGTTCATGCTCTTGAGGGGGAGGTGTATCCTGTGTCTGTTCTTTACTAGGTTGCTTGAGTTCCACTGAATTTTAGTCTTTCATTTTCGAAATATTTAGATAGGTTTTTTGAACAGCCATTTTCTTTGTCTGTGAAGTTCTCGGGCTCTCCGTTTTATTGTCATCACCGGTTTATGTCTTTGTGACTGATAGCACGTCGTTGTTTTCCCTGAAAAGGAGAATGGATTGGTCAATTTTGGCATAATACTTTTGTCAACCACTTGTAAATTTGCACTATCAGAGCCAACTGCCTTCTTCAACAAGTTTAAACCAGGGATTTCCCTAACTTCTTCCGTGTTGATAGGGGGTGACAGTGTTTTGGTTTGTGTCTTATTGTTGACAACCCTATCTCCTTCCAAGCTGGAATTATTTGAGCAATTTTTCTGAGTTCTTTCAAACTCTGGAGTTCTATTAGATACATTTCTGGTGATCTTTGGTGAATTAATTTGGGTTTCAGAGGGAGTTATGAGAGGTAACAAATAAGATCGCACTGGAACCTTAGCAACCACTGGAGGTGGTACATCTGAAAATAATTTGGATATATCAATAGTTTTAGCACTCTCTCTTACCAATTGCTCTATCATTTTCGTTTGAGTATTCATTTTACTTTCAAATTCTTTGTATAATCTTGCTATGGACATCAGGGCAGTGTTCATAGCGCGTAAAGTGTTGTGTAACGCTGGTGCCTCAGGGAAAGAAGGATGACCAGATTGTTGTCCATTAATGAAGAAATTATGCTCTAAGACCAGCTCATCAAATCGGGTGCCTCGTGGTGTAGGTGCTATAAATGAGACTGAGCTACTTAATGGGTGATCTGGCGATTTATCAAACATAATCAGTGATTTAGATAACTCATGGCATGGAATGTTTGTCTCATTTTCCCCTTTTTGTTGTCTAGAATGTGTTATTTGCCTAGAAGGTGTTTTTCTTTTGTGTGTCTGATGATGTGCTCCTACGACTCGATTGAGTTAAATCACCTGTATTTGAACATATGTACATCACATCACCAGTGTCAATACAAGTGTTGTTAGTTGTATTCATGAAGCTTATCATGTCTTCCTCAACCTCACCCGCAATTATCAGTGCCTTGTGTGCTGCTCGCAGCTTCTGTTGTGCTAGAGCTGTGCAAGGTTGATGGGGTAAGTCAAGTAATGGAGTCTCTTGTAATGGGCGCAACGTGTGTGGCATTGTAGTAGGCTGCGTGGCCATCAATTCACCACTATTATATGCAGTGAGCATTGTAGAATCAGATGTTTCTGAAGCCTCCGGTAGATTAAAGCCCTTGGATCGTTCATGTCAGTGGCAGCTTGCTTTACAGGATCAATAGGTATGGTAGCAGCTATATCCTGAGTTGTCCTACCCATCATTTTCAGTGAGGATTCTAGTGTGGAACTTATTGTCTCCACTCGTAATTTCTCAGGTTCAGATTTGACATTGTCGGTTTGTTCCAGTTGATTTACAAATATATTTATGCTATCTACTGATGTCATTGAGCCTGGTATCCATACTGGGGTTTGCATCGTAAGATCTTGTCCCTGTGGGTCCAATGCTTTCGGATCTAATGGTTTTAAATCACAGATGCAAAATTGGTGAATGTCGGATTCCAGGGATACTGATAGCTGAATTCTTTTTTTTAAACCTCCTGTTTTGGAATTTGTCTGGAGGCGCGTTTTTTTTTCTTTTTTTTTTTTTTCTAATAGCGGTACTAGATGCCTGATTGCCATCAGCTATGTCAGGTTCACAGGGCATACCTGTTTTTAGAGTATATACACCTGTGGCCATTTCTAAGTTTTGCAAAAATTCTGCTATTTTAAGGGTCACACCAATAGACTACTAAGATACACCAATAGCTCGCTGTTTGCTATGACTATCGCAGCCCACTGCACAGCTGTATAGTCTGCTGTATTAGCAGCCCCTCACTCGAACAAAACAGACGCAAAATGTCATAAGATTGAAAGCCCCCTCTGTTAGGCTCCTACCTTTGTCCACACACGTGAGCAAATAAATCACCCATTATTTAAGCTCCCATCAATGGCATATCGCCAGCGCACCCAGCACCGTGCACAGTGAACAGTTAACAGTACTTCAGTGTATTTCACAGTGCGTGCGCAAGGTGCGCTGCCTTGTGGGTATTTGATGGGATGCAACGGGATTTAGGGGGCAGAGTCACCTTCCTGAAGGGAACATCAAATAAAAAGAAGGGACTTAGAATCTCTACTTGTATTCACAACACTTCACAACAAACAGTCAGTTCAATCCACACAATTAATTACTTTTCTTAAGCGGCCAGTTACACTCCAGTGTTGCCGCGAATGCAGTCCTCCCAGTGTAAAGGCGGCAACGTAGATCTGTCAATTCCCAACAGAAAGCGCAAGGTAACGTTCGCAAAGTCGTTCCCAACAGTTAACAGTACTTCAGTATACTTCACAGTGCGCGCCATCAGTACTGAAGCTCTGGTTCCATCTATTGGCAGCATGGGTGGGGGGCTTTATTGAGGGGTGAATTCATTGAGAAGGGCATATTCCCAGGGGAGACTTTCCTCCCCATGCCCTAGTAATTATGGCCTGGCCTATCCACAAGTTATGCAATTATGGCAGCAAGGCAATCTGCACAACAGCAATTTAAAATGGAAAATAGAAAGACAGAACTGGTAATGTAAAGTTGTATCTTCAAACATAATTCTTCTTCTTCTTCTTCTTCTTCTTCTTCTTCTTCTTCTTCTTCTTCTTCTTCTTCTTCTTCTTCTGCTTCTTCTTCTCTTCTTCTTCTTCTTCTTCTTCTTCTTCTTCTTGTTCTTCTTGTTCTTCTTCTTCTTCTTCTTCTTCTTCTGCTTCGTCTTCTCTTCTTCTTCTTCTTCTTCTTCTTCTTCTTCTCTTCTCTTCTTCTTCTTCTTCTTTTTTCTTCTTCTTCTTCTTCTTTTTCTTCTTCTTCTTCTGCTTCTTCTCTTCTTCTTCTTCTTCTTCTTCTTCTTCTTCTTCTTCTTCTTCTTCTTCTTCTTCTTCTTCTTCTTCTTCTTTTGTAATTATGTGTTATTGTCAATGAGCTGGTGCAGGCAGCATAAAGACATTGCATAACCATGTGGCCAATACCTCTGGTAAATGGCGGAAATCATTTTAAAAAGCCCCACATCAGTGCAAAGGCTCAAACTTTGCAATTCCGACTTTCTGCCACCTCAGTCACGAGTAATGATGTTCTCCTGAACACGTATGTACCTGACAAGGGTGCACCCGTTTCCATTGTAGACAGGGCATGCAGGTGCAGACATGTCAATCTTTATGAATAGCTTGAAAACACCCACTGGGTGTCTCGCATGTATGGCGTGGGCATACATACGAGAGAATTCAGTTAAAATGCAGTGTTCAGATGCCTTGGTGAGATATGAGATGATATGGCATTTATAACGCGCCTACACACAAGTGTTTCAAGGCGCGATACGTTTTTAAAGGCGCGACAAGTGTTTCAAGGCGTTTCAGGCGATAAAAAGCGAAACGTCCAAATGTAACTTTCATGTCGAGTAAATTGGCAGAATTGATGTGTCTAAAAGGATCGTTTTGTACCTTAATTTTAAATGTTCTACAGTTATAGTGTTGATCGTTAGTCAATGTACAGCATAAAACAAGGGACGCTGCATGCATGTTTTAGGGGGTGTCAGTGTCGGGTCTCGGGGCGGGACGCTGCATGCATGTTTTAGATGGGTGTCAGTTTCGGGGAGGGACGCTGCCTGCATGTTTTATATGGGTGTCAGTGTCGGGGAGGTACGCTGCCTTCATGTTTTAGATGGGTGTCAGTGTCGGTTCTCCGGGAGGGACGCTGCCTGCATGTTTTAGATGGGTGTCAGTGTCAGGTCTCGGGGCGGGACGCTGCATGCATGTTTTAGATGGGTGTCAGTGTCGGGGAGGGACACTGCCTGCATGTTTTAGATGGGTGTCAGTGTCGGGTCTCGGGGAGGGACGCTCTCTGCATGTTTTAGATGGGTGTCATTGCCGGGTCTCCGGGAAGGGACGCTGCATGCGTGTTTTAGATGTGTGTCAGTGTTGGGTCTCGAGGAGGGACACTGTCTGCATGTTTTAAATGGGTATCAGTGTTGGATCTCGAGGAGGGACGCTGTCTGCATGTTTTAGACGGGTGTCAGTGTCGGGTCTCGGGGAGGG
Organism: Ambystoma mexicanum; assembly: GCA_002915635.3. Taxonomy (NCBI): domain Eukaryota; kingdom Metazoa; phylum Chordata; class Amphibia; order Caudata; family Ambystomatidae; genus Ambystoma; species Ambystoma mexicanum. Next base: position 837,502,213 of record CM030321.1, on the reverse strand, counting down.
ATGCTGTGTTGGATCTCAGGGAGGGACGATGTCTGCATGTTTTAGATGGGTGTCAGTGTCGGGTCTCGGAGAGGGACACTGCAGGCATGTTTTAGATGGGTGTCAGTGTCAGGTCTCGGAGAGGGACGCTGCATGCATGTTTTAGACGGGTGTCAGTGTCGGGTCTCGGGGAGGGATGCTGTGTCGGGTCTCGGGCAGGGACGCTGTCTGCATGTTTTAGATGGGTGTCAGTGTCCGGTGTCAGGGAGGGATGCTGTGTTGGGTCTCGGGGAGGGACGCTGTCTGCATGTTTTAGATGGGTGTCAGTGTCGGGTCTCGGAGAGGGACACTGCATGCATGTTTTAGATGGGTGTCAGTGTCAGGTCTCGGAGAGGGACGCTGCATGCATGTTTTAGACGGGTGTCAGTGTCGGGTCTCGGGGAGGGATGCTGTGTCGGGTCTCGGGCAGGGACGCTGTCTGCATGTTTTAGATGGGTGTCAGTGTCCGGTGTCAGGGAGGGATGCTGTGTTGGGTCTCGGGGAGGGACGCTGTCTGCATGTTTTAGATGGGTGTCAGTGTCGGGTCTCGGAGAGGGACACTGCATGCATGTTTTAGATGGGTGTCAGTGTCGGGTCTCGGAGAGGGACGCTGCATGCATGTTTTAGATGGGTGTCAGTGTCGAGTCTCGGGGAGGGATGCTGTGTTGGGTCTCGGGGAGGGACGCTGTCTGCATGTTTTAGATGGGTGTCAGTGTCGGGTCTCGGAGAGGGACACTGCATGCATGTTTTAGATGGGTGTCAGTGTTGGGTCTCGAAGAGGGATGCTGCATGCATGTTTTAGTGTCGAGTCTCGGGGAGGGATGCAGTGTTGGGTCTCGGGGAGGGACGCTGTCTGCATGTTTTAGATGGGTGTCAGTGTCGGGTCTCGGAGAGGGACGCCTGGTCTCGGGGAGGGATGCTGTGTTGGGTCGCGGGGAGGAACGCTGTCTGCATGTTTTAGATGGGTGTCAGTGTGCTGTCTCAGGGAGACGGGTTTTTAATGAAGCAATGGTTACGATGTTGAGCATGACATACAAGGGTTACAGTTGGGTCATGCTGCCCACTACCCATGGGCCTATGACTACAAACATGCTCGTAGTGCATCATTGAAGTTATGGAAGCTTTTTACTCACATGATGTTCGTATTGACTAGCATTAAATATTATGATGTTATCAAAATAATTAATGAAAACTTTTTAAGTGATAAGGGATCTTGACAATGGAATATTGCAAGCTTACCACACGTGCACACATGTCAAAGTTAATCTCTCTACAAGCCAATACTATGTTTCATAATATAGCATCATATCCTTTTGAAATACATCCTTTGCATATGCAAGTATTGTTTTATTGGGAACTGGGTATATGCACCGACACCCATTATCATGTGACGTACAAACCTAGTCATTCAAGAACGCAATCATTGTTATCACAGACACATTTGCCAAATGTAAACATACGTGGCCATTCTTATGTTCCAAAAATGATTCGTTTTCCTTTTTTTAATGGTATTTGCCTTAAATTAAACCTTTACAATTCTCATAAGCAATGAACATAGTAAAACACATCATACATAGGTACAGACATAAATAAAATTCAAATACATTATTTAAATAGACAAAACTTCTACAGACAGAATCATAAGCACGATTTTATTATTTACAAAAATCCTCTTTAAACGAATTTCCTTCAATAACACACACTTAGGAAGAAAAAAAGGAAAAACCATCTTCCATCCCAAGAACTAGGTCATCCCTTCTTCTTAACCAGTGAATCTGTAAGAAGATTCAATTCAACACTACAGCTAAGTCAATGCCTAGTCTGGGATACTGAACCCTTATTGATATATCTTTATGTCCAGTTCATGAGTTCTGGATGACTACCCGTATATAACACCCCTCTCTTAGAATCCCCCTGACCCCACTGAGCCAAGAAGTAGTTCTGTTTTGCAAGTTTAAAAGGTTTATTTGAGAAATAAGACAAAATATAGATACCACGCTTTTATAATAAATTAATAATCGATATCGCCCTTATAAATATAATGTTAATCAACAATGAGAAATCTGACACTAGCACACTTCTTTATAATCAATGAGGAGTTAGTATAGGATGGATCAAGTAGCAAAAATACTTTTATAATTTCAAGGGAAAAGCAATGAGAAATAAAATGCAGTACAGGAATACTTGAGATGATTTTAGCAAAAGATAATATAATCACTTTTTCTCTGGCAATTCACCCCCCTCCCCTATGCAATGTAAGATATGGAAGTAGATGGAAAGAGGAGCACACAGTTCTCAGGAATGCAATCAAATACAATACTAAATTCAGTTTCCCCCCAGCAAGCTTAGAGAAAACCGGTATGAGTTTTAAAACACAGGCCCAAGTGCTTTGAATGTGGTGGCAATGAAGTCAGAAATATGCTGAAAATGCTTTTAATTCCCTTTAGGAGGTTCAGGGTGAGTGAGAGATACTTGGGACGAGTTCAGGCTCACTTTAGCAATGATTCAGAGATGGTGATTAAGAGGCAAACAAATTTTTAGCAAGGAAAGAAATGACTGCTGATGGTTACACATGGCTGGATTTTTAACCAAATCACAAATCGCGGTAAAATTCGCGAGTGCGTGAATCGTGATTATGGCAAAAGTATAAGGAGTAGGTTTGTTGGAAAGCTGAAATTCTAAGCTTTCAGAGGAAAGTTAAATTTCGTTCCTATCCCAAACGGTTCGGAGATACGGACGATTAAATAAAGGTAGTTTTTTGGATTTAAAGTAAACTCAAAATGACAGGTGACAGCTTGCAGCTTCATAATTGACAGGTGACAGTTGTGCAGCTTTACAAATGACAGATGACACGATTTCTAGGAGGCTGTTCTACTTATGTTAAAATAGTTTGGGTTAGATTATTTTAACTAAGAGATTGGTTCTGCACAGTTCTGCTAGGTACTCACAAAATAAATTTGAAATAGGCCTCGCCACAGATCTGGTCAGGTTTTGGACTGGACTCCGGTTCTGGTCTCGGCACTTCACAGTGATCTGGGTCAGCTCTCTGGTTCTGCTCACAGCGGTCTGGGTCACTCTGGATCTCTGGTCTGGTATGTCCGGATACAGCGGTCTCTGCACGGCTCCTGGATCTCTGCACTGGTCCTGGCAAAAGTTCTTGGCAAGGGATTCAAGCAGCTCGCCCGGCTGTGAGTAGCTTGCAATGATTTGAGGCCTTCTGCAGAGAACTCAGCTTGTGGTTTTAGGCCTCTGATTTAGGTTCAAAAGTATAAGTTCTAGGTTCTGGAGTATGTAGCTGGAGTCAGTCTGGAACTGGTATCTTCTGGATGTTGTGTGGTCCAGCAAAACTCTCTGCAGCAACTGGATTTGAATGTCTCTACCTGTCCCAGCAGTCTCTTTTTATGTGTTTTGAAAATGGGTGTGTGCCTGGGCCTAGCTAAGCCTGCCCCTCTCTACTTGTCTTTGGCCCAATTCTCCCCTCTCCCATGATTGGGGGAAGGAAATGTGAGTCAGAGTGATGCTGTAGGTTTTATGGGTCAGAGGATCCTCCCCTGGTCAATGTGCCCACAAATCTATATTTGATTCAAATACATCCTTCCCAGATATACAATTTGTTGAAATTACACGTGCACATTATATATTCCTTATGGTCCATGCTTGTCTGCCTCTGATCTTCCTGGGGGCTTGCATTAAAAAATGACAACATTTTGCGCTTTTTGACTGGTTTTGCAATATCAGACATTTACCCAAACTTACACACATGTGCGCAAGGAGTATGGACATTAATTGATGAAGTGTCAGATTTTTAACATGCAGACATTTGGAGTGAGACCCTATTTTCTGATAGCAACCCCCCCAGAATACACCACAGGGCCCTAACGCATCTCAAAATGTTCACAGAAAAATCAGAAAAAATAATGATATTACTTATATAATTCTGACAAGGCCGCACTTTGAGTTATCAATCTTTTTAAAATTAAGCCCCCGTCAAAAAGGGGTGTGGCTTCCCACATAACAGGGTGAAATAACTGGTTTATCCACTTCCCCCAAGCTCAGCTGCTAGCAGAGGCACTGCCCCTCCCAGTTTCCCCTAAGAGGAAGCCACTTTACGGCCCCCCAATATAACATTTGCCTGAGTCCAGGACAGGCCTTTGTTCAACTCCCTGTAGTCCCCAGCTGCTCCACCCCTAATCTAATCAACAGGGCCATGTGACCTCAGGATGTAGCCAGGCCTGGCAGCCAGGCCTGGGAACACAGCTGTTGATCCAGTATCAACTCCTGTCGGGGGTAGTTGTCAGGCAGAATTCAGTTTCATTAAGCCAGGTTTCAGCTAAATGTCACTTTTTGTTCCCAGTTTTCTACATTCAAATCAAACTGACAATTTTTACATATACATTAAATAATTACTTCCTTCAAGTCATTTCAGAATATAGTTTTACATTGTATCCACCTCTTAGCAAGTCTTTCCTTGGTCTGGTTTTGTTTCATTTGTTCAGTTTTACACAAAAGTCTGGTGGTTTTAAAACGCCGGCTTTCTGATAGTGGTGAGTACTGGTAATGCAACCATTTTTGGGATTAAGAAAATGAATACCCCACAAGACGGTTGTATCTTTGGAGTGGTCTTGTGCCAACTGCACAGTTCTCCTATTCTGGCGTGAATGTGGGCGGCGATAGCTCATCCCCACATCCACCCAGTCTATTGATTTAGTTTGTTCTGGGATAGAATAATGGGCGGCGACAGCTCATCCCCACATCTACCCAGTCTAATGATTCAACATGGGTCAAAACCCATGATAAATCCCCCCGCCCGACTGCGCTTTGATTCAGGAAGTCGGGTGCAACGGAGGTTTTGAGCCCTTGTGCTGGTATGTCCCCATTATCTTCTTCCAATCCTGTAGGTGGCACAGTTCAGCATCTTTTCCTCCCTCCAGTCGATCAATCAGTTCTCCTTGCTGGTCCTGATGGGAGGATTGGGCGGTTCCCTGGGCCCCTCGGGTCTCGGCTCTCGGTCCCCGGTCGTCCTCCTTGGTCAGTCTCCAGGTTTTCTTTCTCCTAGGACGACAAAGGAAAAGCGGCAATACCTATTCGTAGACATTTTTCCACCACTATTAATGGTGTGGCAGACATATACATTTTATACTTTAACATACCTAACATTCTACTTTTGAGATACAAGTTATCATTCGAAGACAGTGGCTTACAAGAGTATAATATTTTAGAGACTATATGTGGGATATTTTAGGGTTGGAACTGAATTAATCTGGAGCGGTCCCCTCTGGTATTGCAGAGGACTCCTCCAGTTTCTGCAGAGTGTGCCTGGGATGGCAACACTTTAGCTGATTTATATGTGCCCACTTGTCGTCCCACTCTGCCAAACCTCCTTTGGGGATTGGGATCTTGTAGGCCACAGGGGAGATCTTGTCGATAATTTCAAACGGTCCCTTCCATGTAGGCAAACATTTTCTCTGTTTGGCCTGGTTTCTTTGGAAATTGTATAGATAGACCCGCTCACCCACCATCTATTCCTTTCGGGTAGTTTTTAAATCATAGTGGGTCTTCATGCTCTCGGCTGATCTTTCTAGATTCCGCTGAGCATAGGCAAAAGCATGCTGAAGGTGTTTCCTTAAATTCTCCACATACTCATGAGTTGTGTAGGCATTTATAAACATTTGCTCTTGGGTTCCGTAGAGTAAATGCTGGGGAAGCACCATCTTGCGTCCAGTCATCAACTCAAATGGTGACATTTTGGTTGCAGATGAAGGGGTAGATCTGATGGCCATTAGGACCAGAGGTAATCGGATATCCCAACTTGGCCCAGAATCTGCCACAAACTTTTTTAAGATGCTCACAATGGTTCGGTTATATCTCTCCACTGCTCTAGAAGAAGCTGGCCGGTAAGCAATATGTAGCTTTCTTTTGACCCCCAGTATCTCCCACATCTTTGTCATTACTTCACTGGTGAAGTGGCTACCCCTGTCTGACTCAATCCTTTGAGGTAGACCAAAACAGGAAAAGATGTGGTTAATCATCAGGGCAGCTGCTGTTTCTCCCTTGCAGTTTGGGGCTGGGAGACATTCCACCCACTTGGTAAACAAGCATGTCACCGTCAACATGTACTTATTCCCCTAGCAGAGCGAATCACGGGGCCTACAAGTCAATTTGCAAATCTGACCATGGGAGTGTCATTCCCCTCTTTTGGAGAGGTGCGCGGTTGTTGAGGGATGTTGGCTGAAATTGTGCAACACACAGACAACCCTTCAAATATTGGTTGAGGTCCTGGCCATGTGTGGCCAGTATGCAACCTCTCTTAAGATTTCCAGTGTTGTGTGAAACCCCCTAATGACCGGCTGTGGCCGATCATGGGCGTGACTTAACATCAGGCTTCGGAATGAAGGTAGGAACCACCCACTGATCATGGCCGCTTGGATTTCCTTACCACAAACCGTCTTGGATTTGGAACATTTTTGGACATTTCATCAACACTCTTAGGTCCTCTTTCCCAATGTAATCGTATCCGTCAGAGGAAAGTTCTCAGGGTCCTCAAGGTGTTGGTAAAACTTACCAATAATTGGATTCCCCTTCTGAGCTGTAATCAAATCAGCATCAGGGGTCTCTTGCTCCATTTGGGCAGTTGAAAGATCATTGTGAGCATTTGTTGGGACTAGTGACAGCAGTGACCTGGATTTCCCCCAAACAGGACTCTATTTCGATTAGATCCCCTTGGATGGCCTGTGTTTTGGCCAGCTGATCAGCTAAGTAATTTCCAGTTTTTGTCTGGTCCCTCTACTTTGGAATGACCCTTGATCTTTTCCAGTAAGATGGTCATCCCATTCGATGTGACCAGATCATCAATGTTTTGATTAACTTCCCATGTTTTAAGGGTTTGTTATTAGCACATAACATGCCTCTGGTTTTCCAATTAAACCAGGTGCCTCCACGAACCCATTCCGTACATAATCCAAATCGGTGATTATGACCAGTTCGTGGAGTTGATGTTGGACAGCAGTGAGGATGGCCTGAGGCACAGCCATCAACCTCTGCACCTTACTACTTCGGGACCAATTTTGTATCCAGCGGAGGGTTCTGGAAACTCCTTTCACCACGCATTCCCTACGCCGGCCACCATTTCTTTCTACCCGTTTGTTGTCAACATGGTACGAGCATCCATCCACATAGACAGTGGGCATTCCTCACACTTGTCTTCTTCAAAGACTTTGTGTGGGGAATTAAGGTATGCCTCCGTGTTGTCCTTGATTTTTAGACTTTCGTCTCGAGACAGTTTTCTCTGGCACAATCATGCAAGTCAGCCAGACCTTGCGCAAGGGGACTCTTCTTGTTTTGGCCATATCTGACCTCCACAGGAAAGCCTTGCATTGACAGAATCCAGAAGTAATTCGGGAATTACTCACATTTCCGGCCCGGATTCTGTCACTTTGGAGATATTGCAGAGGCTGGTGTGGAGTTTCCACTATGATGTGTTCCCCATGGATAAAACGGGCGGTAATTCTTCAATGCCCACACCGTTGACAGGAGGTGCCTTCTCACAATCGTTGAATATTTTTCTCCACAGAGGATAAAGTTTTTGCTCGCATAGGAGATTTACTTTATTGACCTTGTCATGCTTTCGTATAATATCTGCTGTCAAGCACGTATTAGAGAACCGCTTCTCCAGGGAAGAACTCCTTGTTTCTGGCAGGGTAAGCTAGGCAGGGCGCTTGTGAGAGGCTTCTTTTGAGTTGTCTGTGCCGTCCGCTTGTTCTGGACCCATTCCCACGTTGACCCCCCTTCAAGAGATGAATCAGGGTCTGGTGATCTCTGCGTAGCCCTCAATGAACTTTCTGCTGTAATTAGTCAAGTCCAAGGAGGCTTCCTTAGTTCCCGCAGAGTTGTGGGGTCTTTCAGTTTCTGAAGTGCTTCCACTTTCTTTTCCTGGGGGACAGAGACCTCTGAGGAGTAATCTCATGTCCAAGAAATTAACACGGGTTCTACACCACTGTGCTTTCTGAAAGGCGAAAGTTTTGCTCGGCGGCCCTCAACTGGGTCAGAACATAACGGATTCTCCGCTATGTGTTCCTCCACAGATGAACTTTGGATGAGGACATCATCTACATAAGTCCAGGTTACCCCTCGCACCCAGGTCGCGGCATGGCTTATGTAGGAAAATGTTGAATTAATTGCCGGAGTTGAGGTTTCCGAAGGGAGTCCGGGTCCAGGTGTACTGCTGGCCCCAAAGGTAAAGCACAGTTTGTATTGGTCCTCCCTACTGACAGGCCGGTCCAGTATCCATTGGTCAGGTCTATTGCAGTGAATACTTGTGACCCTTGAATCTGGGCAGCCCTTGGTCAATGTAGGGCAGAGGCCATCGGGAAGTATGGACCGTTTGTTGAGCTCCTAAGGTCGCGCACAGAGTCTCCACTGGACGTTTGGCTTCAAATATTCCAGCACCGGATTATTGAAGGTGCTGTGTACTGGACGTATTATTCCCCGGGACCAAGGTTTTAATTATTTCAGTAAGGGACTCCATGGATGCGAGAGGCAAGCAATATTGCTTCACGAAACACTGGAGTCATTCCAGGGGTCCGTGGGAAATTGTTGTTGTGTGGATGTCAGTGCGACCACAGTCATATGAGTCTACCGCAAAGAGATCTTGGAAATCCAAGAAAACTTTTTTTACTTTTGCTTCTGTTCCAGAGTCACACAGGCATCAGCTAGGTTGACTCTCTCTTCCACCATCTGCCTGAAGCCTGGAAAGACTTCCGGTTTGGCTATCTCAGCGGCCCCTCAGGCTGGGTGGAGAAGTCCCTGGCCAGAGCTGCTGATTTGGACTGGAGAGCTTCAGGTGGGGAAGCAGGCCCTCATGGACCTGGAAAATACCTCATCCTCCTGAAGTCACAAGTCACATCTTCCTTACCATAAGGGCAAGAAGTGTACACCAGGAAGTTCCCCTCGATCCGTAGGTGAAAATCCTGTCTGGTGTTGTATTGTCCTCACTGTCACTGTCAAAACAGTCCTTGGGGATTGTCGTCCTAACAGTTAATTTCCTAAATCAATGGAGAAATGTCGGTCATCAATCGCCATTCAATAATGGTGCCTGCGGCTAGAAGTAATACTCTTTAAGTCGCTGTTATCACCTCTATTGGAAATGGTGTCATGTTCTATGTTGACTACATGGTGTTGGGTTTACCCTATAACCTTGCTGTTGGAGAGAAAGCATTTAGATGTATGTAAGCATCAGGGGTTTTTCAAATGTTGTCCTTCTTTTAACTTTCACTTCCAGGAGAATTGTCGGGGTCCTTTCTTGGATGGTGACTTCCTCTTTGATGCTGAATTTCAACTGCCATAGGTAGCAATTGAGCTGACCTAAATGCTTATTTCTGGATCATCAAAAGCCCATGGGATTATCCGCTAATCGGGCACCAAGCTTTGAAGTTTTATTAGGTCCAAACTAATGGCAAAGCGATGAGAATGTCCACTGCCTAAGTAAAGGGCCGGCAGTGACGTCTTGCACCACCAACAATTATGGACTATGCTCTTGTTGCCAATGGAGATTTTGAGCATACACCTGCTTGGCAGGAGATGTTTGGAATTAGGTGCTTCCAGGTCCATTTCCATTTGTCTATCAATTTGAAGGTGGGAATGGCTGGATCTTTTGGGATGTTGGTGCACATGGCTTCGCTGATGAAGCCTCTTACCGTTGTTCACACACACTCCGAGCGAGAACAGAGTCCTGCCCATCATTTTAACTGGACAGGACATGGAACAACTGCTCTCCAATTTGTGCTGAATATCAGCCAGGCTCTGAGCTGGTTTCCCATCTTTCTTGGGACTATAGGAGTGGGAGTTTCTGATTTTGGATTAGTAAAGAATTTCAGGGGTGTTTCCTTCCAGTGTGAATACCACTCTTAAACTGGAAGGAAGGTTGATTTTCAGAAATAGAGAGGACCCCCCATCACCAGTCTGTTGTCTACTGCTATTACTGTCACGTCTGGAATTTGGTTTGTTCTGGAAGTGAAATTCTACTGGTCAGATTTGTGTTCAACCAGTGTGGCAGGTGCCATTTAAGCTAACATGGTTGACACTCTGTTTTAATTTTATTGGTCGGCTAGTCTGGGTCCAGAAGACCTTGTTTACGCAATCTATTAGGGGTGACAACCTTCTCAGAGAGGTCATTCCCTATAGTAAACAAAGGGTGTGCCCTCTGGAGTCACTACTATGACAGGGTGTTTCACCTTGTGTCGCCCAATTTTAATGTCCAAGTCTGCAGTCCCCTCAACGGGAATTTCCTTCCGTCAAAGTTCTGCCAGTTGTCCAGAAGAGAGATTGAGAGGAATTCGGTAATCCTCCCCCCTTCCTGCATTTTAGTCCTCAAAGGCCCTTTTGGACAGAAGGGTAGCTTGGGATCCAGTGTCCACCAGTGCCGAATTGTACCTGCCCTGTACTTGTACGGGGGCATAGTATCTTCCCTCCTTCTCCTCAAGGGGGCACAGATAAATGCACATTTTTGGACAACTGGTGGGCTTAACTTTCTGGTTTTGGACATTGCTAGCGAAAGATTTGGGCAGAATTCTGTGGAGAGTCTTGGGAATCTGAAAGAAAAAGTTGGCAACTGCGAGATCAGAGCCATTGTGGGTTCCCTGGTTTCCGGTTTCTGGGCCGCCCCCCTTTTTTGGAGGAGTCACCAGGATGGGCTTGAACCAGGGGATTTCGGTATTGTGGGTTCTGGTGTTGAGATGATAGGCGGGCGGTAGCTCAGTCTCCATATCTCCCTAGTCTGGATTGGAATCCTTGGAACCCATTTTTCTTTGGGAGGAGTTCCCCCATCTCTGAAGGAGAAGATCCCTTTTTCCCCAGGATCTTCTGAGGATCCCTCTCCCTCAAAATTGGAAGACACTGTACCTCCTCCACAAAGTGGGTCTGTTTGGGTCCTTTGTTTCTCCTACCCCCCTCTGCTCCTTGGGAGGCAGGCTTTCAGGGGCAGGAGATTTTGTTTCCGGTTCCTGGTTTTCCAGGGGCCTGTTTACAAGTTGGGAAGGGAAGCTTTCTCCAGGCTTTACACCCCCCTTCCCCTTGTGCCTCCTCCCTGGGAACCGGTGGGTTATCGGGGTGCTGCCACCGTCATTGTTCCTGGGGCACCAGGTCCCGAGTTAGGCGGCATTCTGCGGTGGCATGCTCATCTGAGGGTTCTGCATGAGCCCTCAGTATGTGACCCAGATCTTCGTGCCATATTTTGGACCTTGGCGCTCAAGTTGTGAAACCCGCTCAGGGCTGATACGGGGCTCTATTTTCTCCCCTGGGCTGAGTCCCGGGAGGGTAGCTATCCCTTCTCTGTAGTACCCTGGTTGGGAAGATTTCGTACCCCTCCACCCTTTGGACTCCCCTCTCCCGGATTAGGTTGTCTGGGCTCAGGGAATTGGTGGAAAGAAGGATGGATCGATTTTGGGGCTGGAAATGTGGGTGGATACCTGGGGAAAAGTTTCTGCCCAGAGATTTCGAGAATGTCTGCCCTCCTGTGGGAAAGTTGGGAGGGCAAGTTCCCTGCGGTTAGGTGCTTGGCGGATCCCCGGCCCTTGGGCGGTGGAGGAGTCCACACATAACCCAGGATTGGTCGGTTTCCCTTATAGCGGGGGACTTACATAGTCAGGGGAGCGGGGGACCACATTTGTGGGACTACCTCCTCGACTCCCTGTCTGTGACTGGCCCGAGGGCCTTCTGGGCTGTGAATTATTTGGTGCAGGCAGGTTGTTAAGCCCCCCCATCTCCAAATCTAAAATGGGGGCAACCTTTACCTCTGCCACCTTGGCAGCAGCAGGGGTGGTGTTGGTTTTTGGGTTTTTCGGCGCGTTATTTTTATTTTCGATAGGCTTCTGCACCTCATAGATCCGGGTAGCCTGTTCAATGACCCAGTCTAAAGATCTTTTCTCATGAAAATCTCTCACGAGCTGGGTCATTATATATTTTAGGGAGAGCATGGAAAATGTATTGACAAACTCTTTGGCTGTCTGTGCGCACCCTTCTGGTGGTCTGCGCCAAAAGCACGCTTTAATTCTTGCACAAACTCTTGTGGGGCCTGATCCTCCCCACATTGCAAATTGTAGGCTGCCTTGCGAGCCTCTTGGGCATTTCTGTGCACAAGAAAAATTTTTCAGAGAATGGCCGGCCTGTGTATGTGGACCACCTTGAATGATTTTCGTTCCTCCAGCCCCGCAAAGAAACTGGAGTACTCTGGTGAGAAGGTCCACTTTACATATTGAATTACAGCTTTTGGCTGTCCTTCAAATGAAAAGTTCTCCATCATTTGCTCAACACAGCTCTAAGTTGCTCCAAACAGAATACTTGGCGTTCTTATGAGAAGGCGTGATAACACTCCTTATTGCCTTTATCTTGCTTCAATGCGGTCCTTAAGCAAGAGCCCTTTTTGCCTTATTGGCCTTTTTGGTTCGGGTAACCCTGCGGTCCATTCATCCTCTGACTCAGAGGCACTGCTCCCAGAGGTTCCTGTCTGATCTTCCAGGTTTTTCCGCGAATTCTGCCGATCCTGGGAATGGCTGGACAGAATGTTGGGAGACCTGGTCAACTGTGTCCTGCGCCGTTCAGAGGAGTGCTTCAGATTCCTCCTTGCTGCCCAAGATTTGATGGGTACCCCCCCACTGACCTAACTGGGCAGAAGTTTTCAGGATGTCTCCTTAATGGGCTGCTACTCTCCTGGGTTCCCACTAAATTGGGCACTGTGCTTGGGTGCCATACCCGGATGCCCGCCCCTCCATTCCTGGGAGGGACTGGCCTATGAGCCCATACTTCTGGTTGGATAGTAATCTGCCATCCTGTGGCCCGGTGCTCATGTGCCGCCAGGGGACATGGGTTGGCAGAGTCCAGGGACTGAGAGATATGAAGGCCTCTGGTACTAGGGATCCTGAGGTTATTGCTCAGGAGTCTCCTTCTCCCAGCGAACCTGGTCTCTATCCCGCCCCATGCTCCCTGTTGCAATGCAAGAGCCTGCGCTTTCAGTTCCTCAGATAAGGCCTTACTAGAATCTTATCCAGTCTATCCTGCATCGCTACCTGTTGCTGGAGCCTATCATTGTGCTGACAGAGAGCCTCATTTTTTTCTCTGTGCCTCCTGATTGGTCCTGGAGTACTGGGCCAGTCTCTGCTGCAGGAGGAGGTTACCTCCTGAGCTGGTGTCCCTATTGGCCTGCTCCTTTCTTGCAGAGCATCCTGCCACCCTCCTGGTGTTTGCTGTAACAAGTTCTGGTGTTCTTTTTGGGAGGTCACCCAGTCCCTGGAGGGCCAGGTGATTTTCTTTCCATTTTCCTTTTTAAGTGGCAGACTTCCTGGCGCTAAGGTATCCCTTTCCTGACTAAGAGTCTGATCTGTGCCACCAGGTCGTCCCTTTGGCCTTTGGAAGGCACCAGCTTTCTGGTGTTTCTTCATCAAACTCGCCTGGGTATCCAGGTCTTTCAAAATCATGTATTGCCTTTCCTCTTTCTCTCTGTCTAGTTGGATTTGCAGGTGGCTACCTGCTCTGTGCATGCCCTGTTGAAATTGATCTGTTGCTCCAGCTTTTTCTGGCTCTGCAGTAAGAGAGTTTCCAGACTGTCTTGGTGCTCCTTCTGCAAAGCCAGAATTTCTGGGTATCCTGGTCCGTCTTTTCCTGTTGCAAGATATCCATATCCTCTTTATTTTAATGATGTACTGTCTACTCTTCATTTTCGGACTCCTGGCTCTCTGTGCAGCCTCTGCTCAAGAAGAGTCTAGATCAGATTGGGCCTTCTGTAATGCCAGCAGTTGCCTACTCGCCAGATCTTGGCCTTTCAGCACATTTGTCCTGCATGGCTCCCATATGTAAATATAAATATGCCGCTACCCTGGCAATCTTGTTGTGCTCATCCTTGGCCTTAGGGGCCATATATATGTTCACTCAGAGGCCACATGTAAGGGGACCCTGGTCTCTTGCATAATATCTGACCCTGTTTCAGTGATCTGGGTGGATTGCCTGCAACCAGACGTCTGGTCCTGATGAGTCCCCTCACCTCTCACAAATAGCTTGTAAGAAGTGCTCTCTGGCTATTTCATATATACCAAGGGTCGTCATTCTGGAATTTGAGTTCCTTCCTGACTTACAGAAGTTTGTATTTATTTTTGCAAAACAGACCTTTCCCTTAGAGCGTCCTTTTGAGGAGTGCTTTACAGCGTAACACAGCGTGGTGATCCGACTGGATGTATGTATCTTGTCAGTTTAGCACACTGTATTAATCTGCACAAGTGATAGATCTAATCCGGAATCCCGGCTACAAGCCCCCATATTTGTAAGAAATTCATTCAACACTACAGCTAAGTCAATGCCTAGTCTGGTATACTGAATGGAACCCTTTATTGATGATATCTTTATGTCCAGTTCATGAGTTCTGGATGACTAGCCCCTATATAACACCCCTCTCTTAGAATCCCCTGACCCCACTGAGCCAGAAGTAGTTCTGTTTTGCAAGTTTAAAAGGTTTATTTGAGAAATAAGACAAAATATAGATACCACGCTTTTATAATAAATTAATAATCGATATCGCCCTTATAAATATAATGTT